>OX439485.1:171020380-171620380 GCA_949320155.1 Melangyna quadrimaculata | reverse complement strand
CACAGTTGGTATGATGACCATTAGTGAAAATTATTTAAAACATGTAATACTATATTTTATTTTCAAATTGAACCTAATTTCTGGAAAAGTGATTTTTTTTTTAGATGACTAATAGAGGGAAATTAATTTTTGGATTCGAATTTTTGAGTTGAAATTACTTGACTGGGTTTGTATTTTAAATACATGATTTTAATATGGACAGCACATGATATAACTATATTATAATTTTGGTCTAGTTTAAGTTTAAGTTTAAGGTTGATGCTTTACAATTAATATTTAAAGTCAGGACCTTAGACTTTCCAGTTTTAGAGATGATGTCCAAAATTCTCTGGGTTCGTTTTTTTAAAGCTAATTTCCGGGCCTTTGCTCACGACCTTGTATTTCTCATTTCTTGGGGAATAAGTTGATGTTGTTATTTGTCATTTTATATTTTCTTCGTATCTTAGCCCTAAACTCGTTTTGTTTGTCAAATTTCTTTTAAACTAGACAGTATTAAGAGTTAAGCCCCTAATATTCTGTTGGTTAAGTTAATATACATATTTAAAGATCTTAAGGCCTGACTACTTGTTTTTTTGTAAAATTTGTAGAGTTTATCCCGGAAAATTATCTGGTAATAGCAATGCTCTTATGAAGATAGTTGTTGTTGCCACGTTGTATTTAAGAAATGAATTTACATTTTTAAGCCCCAATCTCGTTTTGTTTTTTCAACTCTTTTAACTTTATTTTATTTTTTTTGCATCCTATAATTCAATCTCTTCTAGGAATTGGCTGTTCAGTCAAATAGGTTCATTTTATTTAAAATAAATTAAAAATAAAGGCCAAATCGACTGCATTGGGGTGTGATAGCATTGTTTTTTTATGTTTTATACTCATTATCTTATATATAAAAATGGAGAGTGTGTGTTTGTAAATAGGTTATAGACTCCGAAACTGCCCAACCAATTGAATCCAAATTTTCAGGATATCTTTGATGTAAGTCTGAGCGTGTTCCTGTCAAGTTTGTTTGAAATCGGTCCGGCAATTTGTCAACCAGGAGCAAAAATGCATTTCGGAAGGGGTAATATGAACAAAATCGAATGTGGTTGTTGGTCATTCAAAACCTTCAATGCAAATATGACGGAGCGAAAGCTATGCAGCCTAACTGCAAGTGTTATCACGAGAAAACACCTTTAAATCGAATGTAATCAAATAGAAAATGTGTTTGAGAAGTTAAATTCAGGTTCTTAGATGACAACTTTGGGGGCAATTTTTTTTTTTTTCGAAACAAGGAGTATCAGTTTAAGTGTCAATTGCGGTTGCAATTAACAATAATTCATAATAACTTATAATAAAACGAATAAAAATGCATTTGCTTAACACAAATTGGGCGGAATTCAAAATCGCAGCAATTGCAGTTGCAGTTATAGGTGCAATTTAAGATGGAAGACATTAAATTGATTTGCAAATAAATATATTTTAATCAATTATTCAGAAAGCGTACCAACATTAGCAGGGTGTACATGTCAAAAAGGAATTGCAGTAAGAGGTTCAGTTGCATTTGCAGTAATAGCTTATTAAAAGTTAATTTATTGTGAAGAAATCTAAACAAAAAGTACTCAGGACATCTAAACAAATATATAAATAGAATGATTTAAATATTTGTACAATAAGTTTAACAAAATGTTGGGGGAACGGGCAATTGTAGAAAAATAGTTTATGCTTTTATTTGCTTTTCTTCGATCAACGATCAAGAACAAGTTTAAAAAATCAAAAATAGTTAAACATACATAATTGAACTTTTAGTTTTTTTATTTGTTTTGTCCTAAAATGAATAAAAAAAAAATAAATCGGGTGGCACAACAGCTCATGAAGAACCAGGGCCTAGTAACTAACTCGCAACCATTCCGGTGTGTGCCATTCGACAGGAATGGAAGGGACCTACAATTTTATGCCGAATCCGAACGGCTAGACGAGAAGCACTTATTCGTGACAAGTGATACTCTTGGAGGATTTGTCAATTCCTCGCAAGAGGCAGTAGCTCTGAAAAAAAACTTTTTAGTTTTTAGGTGGACGAGGCTGGGAAGCGATCCCAGACCTCCAGCGTGACAGTCGAACGCACTAACCATTACGCTACGGGCTACTACGTCCTAAAATGAAATATAACCATTTTTCTTACAACACAAATTAGCTATGTATGTTAACTTTAAGCCACAAAAAAAAAAGAACAATAACGTTTTTTTACAAACACCCAAATCCGTTTGTTCGTTTTCTAGATAATTTGAAAAAAAAAACGAGTTTAATTGTCATGTTATTTATAAAAATGAAATGCTCTAAACTGGATTGCATGAACTTAGTATTTTGGATTATTTATCCCCTTAATACGCGCGTTCAGTATAGAAAGATATCGAAGGCTTTGCTCCATCAAAAGCTGAGCAAGCCAATCCAAACACTTTTTTTCCTCAGTGTTTTGACAGCTAAACTGAGATTTTTTGCTGAGTAATCCTGTTCAGACAACTACATGTTATGTACATATGTATGTGTCTGAAATTGGTGATAGGCACTCCGAAATCACAGTACATTTATCTAAGGTACTATCAGGCGCAGCTTTCCAAATTTCAAGATGGCTGCCCTTGTGTAAGTACACAGTAAACAAAAACAAATTTTTTGTGATTGTTTGAAATTCAATTTGTTTACTATTGATTTTGACAACATGCGCAGAACTGAACAAAAATGAACATGCTAATGATATTACCTGTAATATATGTATCTTGCTCCGAAATATCCTTTCTTGAACTCACTTATTTTTTGTTTTGCCAATTTTTGGAGCGCAATATTTTTTGTACTCCTTAGAAACCCCTTTTTTCCAAAATTTTAACAAAATAGCCATTTACGTGTTATACATACATATATATGAGAAAAAAACTAACAGCCATATTATTGACTTGTTTCAAAACTAGTTTTACCGCAAAACTAGTTCAATGAAATTTTGAAGTATCAAGTTTTGGACAAAAATCTATTATTGACGAAAGTTTTGGTATCTGTAACTCAATATATTCAAACTGGGATATAAACACATTCATAAAAAATACCTATTTGTACAAAACTTGCAACTTGAAACCTCTATAAAACTAATTTTGCTGTAAAACTAGTTTTGAAATGAGTCAATAATGTGGCTGTTAAACAAATTCGAAAAAGGGAATTTTTTGAAATGATTTATACATAAACATTTCTTAATTTAAGATTATTAATATTTCTGAAGTCTGAGAGCGACTCATTTTTTTGTTCAATTCACTTACTTTTAAGTATTATTAAGACAATTTTTACACTGAAAAATTCTATATATTTTTTTTTTGAAACGCAATACCCTTAAAAATATAATATGTTCAAAATCTCAAGAGGAAAAATAGATACAACTTTTTGAGACGCAAAAGCCCATTTGGGCCATAATGTACGCGGGTCATTAAGAAGTTGCTGCATTTGTTTGTTCAGAAACCACAACTACGATTTTTAAAATTCTTTTTGTTTTGGAACGCTATAATGAGAAGTGTTAAACTGACGAGTTTGTGTTAGTAATGTATATTATCTACCTACGGGACAGGGCAGAACAACGGCTGCCGGGCATCGCTAGTAGTTTATATAACAAAGCATGCTTAAACAACAATATGCTACTTTATACATCCTTGCATTTCTGAGAAAATGGAAAATATTTTTAAAGGTATGTTTAGTTCAGTAGATACATTTTATGTAGGTAAATGAATAACTGAAAATAAATTTTGCAATGAATTATGCAAAACGAAAAATCGATTATGCAAACAAAAAAAAATTTGACATAATTCTTAAATACCATATTGCTGTACAGCTTACGTCGTCTATATTGCTGATATAGCACTAATTGTGCTACTATGGTAACCCTGCCTTTAGCTCACTTGAGGCACTTTTAACAAACGTACATACACACATACATTGATACTTTTATTAAACAAAAAAAAAAAAGCAAAACAAAAACGTTTGCAGAAATTAATCAAAAAAAAGAATCAACAGTCGTGGACTCTCAAAAAGGTTCATTAAAATGTTTTAAATCTTATTTTGATGTCAAACACCGTTTAGGTCATAAAACGGAAATTATGCTAATAAACCTATGAAAAACTGCTACCGTCGCGTCATATTCATACACAAACTAGGAGTATGTATAACTTTTCACTATAGCTAATATAAACAATTTCTAACAAAATTGCTTTATTGATTCGCATGTATAGGAGGTACGTTTGTCGGCCAGTTAAAACTCCCTATATAAGCATATGGTCACCATCATGAATTTCATAGTCAATGGACTCCTTCCATCTGTGAGCAATGAAAATTGATCCATAAAAAGTGCCGCCGCTGCTGCCGGCATTAAAATTAACTCTGCGCTTATACAACGAAAAAATGGTTGTTGGATAGCGTACAATTACTTTAATTATACTGTTCAAACTCATAGTTATAAAAAAAAAAATCATTTCTCTGCATCGCAAAATTCCATGTCAGAAAATTATAGAAGAGTATCAAGTCAATTATAAAGTTGAGTTGTTCCCCATTCTGCTTTAAATGCAGTTGCTTGGCATGTACCTACCTACAACTTTGGTATTGACGAGCTTTATTACATATATAAAATTAGCTTCAATAGCTTTAAATTTTTTTTTCTAGTCTAATTTTTGTTAACAAGGTAAAATTTCAATATTAAGAGCGCTGAACCGAACTAATAATGTTTGCTCGTAAATGTGAGAGAAAAAATAAGTTGAATGTTTACAAAATCCAGTTAGATACTCGAACTAGTGCAATTCCTTGTTATTAATCTTGTTTTTTTTTTTAATTATACTACTGAACATAAATGCAGTGGACCTACCTACATAATTATGTACATGTATAAGTTAATAATTTTGCTCCATTATTTTTATTGTTTAATTATTTTTAATAAAGCTGATGCAAAATAGAAATCTTTAAAATTTATATAACTTGAGTGTGAACTGTTTTTAGCTTCGATACAAGAATTTAATTGTGTGTTTAAAACTCAGTATAGGGGGCTGATATATTGCAAAATATTGCCATTTATTTCAGTGACAAATTTTCCTTCCAACCGTCTGAACTTCACTTCAAAATAAATAAGATTTTTATTTGAAAACATTTGAATTGTATTCAAATAATTATTAAAATTATTAATATTATTTAAAAGCCAAAATAATGCATTATTAGAAGTTAAAACCATATTTTTTTTTTAAATTAGCGGATAATTTATTGGCAACTTGTTCTTACGGTTTTTTGTTGTCTTTCTGTCCACGCATATAAACCTATATATCTATGCCTACACGTCTTTTTGATTTTTGTTTTTCTTATGACCAAAAACTTCGGTACTTTCCGATATATTTTTTTAGCCAAACAGGAACATTTTATTTTGATACTTTTGGCATTTTTCTTCGAGAAAATGATTAATTAATCAAAAACAGAACTCAAATTTCAACGAGATATAGTATAGTAAGTTCCAAAATTACATCTAGCTGAAATTTTGTTTCTGTTTTTGATTTTCTTGAAAACAGTTCAGTTGATTTTTTAATTTTTGTTAAAAAAGTCAATATTTCGAAAGAGAACTTGTTCAAGCTTTTGGAAACTTGGTATAAGGGTATTTGTTTTTTAAATATTTTCTAGAACACTTCAATGTACTAAATAACGGTGCATACCATACAAATGTTGAAAACTCGTTAAGAAAAATCTTTTTTTTTTTCGATATCAGCTCCAAGAATTTTGATAAGAAATGTGTTTGTTCTTAAATAAGTGCAATCTTATATATTATTTTCGGAACTTACCGCGTAAATATTTAGAAATATTATAATTTCTTATTCCCGACGTTTCGAAGAAATTACACTCTTCGTGGTCACGGGATTAGACTGACGTTTGATGGGTGTTGTTTGTTACTATTTCTCTTAGATTGTATCGGTGCATTGTTGTTGGTGCACTTTCACTTTGAGTGGGTGGATTGTCATTTGGTTGTTGTTGCGTCATATTTGTATATTCATGGGTGCGCACAAAGCTTACAACGTCTGATGTATCACTTTTAGCTTTCGTTGGTTTAAGCTTACTTTTATAAGTGGATCCCATGTTGCGGATAGTTTGAAGCTGGAATCTCTATTGAAATTCTTATGTTTTTTTATTTCAATTGCTTCTCTTACTATCCTTGGCATGTAGAATCTTTCTGTAGCAAGTGATTTGGCTCGATCAAAACGAATAAAATGATCCTCGTTGTAAGCTAGATGCTAGGTGCATCAAGAATGTGCGACCGAAAGGATTTCCAGCTAAATTTACATATCGGACTGAAAATATAGTCACACTTACATAAAAAGAAGTATAACTTAAGTAGGGAGGTAAAATACCTAGGAATAACACTAGTAAACTGCTCTGGAACAAACATTTAGAAATAACTGTCGGGAAAGCCACAAAGGCCCTCGTGATATGCAAGAGACTTGCAGGGAAATCTTGGGGTTATAAACCCCACAACCCTAAAATGGATGTACACCAAGATGGTAACACCCATCATTACCCATGATGCGGTTGCATGGCACAAACGAACCGAACTCTTAACAACTAGTAAAGCCCTAGGAAAAGTCCAAAGGCTCGCATGTTTATGTATAACGGGAGCAATGAGTACTTGCCCTACATCAGCCATGGCGGTTATCCTCTATCTATCTCCTCTACACGAGGTGCTGCAAAGGGAGCCATTATGAGATTTGCCAAAGAGGGAACTGGGACTGGTAGGTAAATGTATAGGCCTCAGAGAAAGAGCTAGCATTCCGAAGTCTTCAGTAACAAACCTTATTGACATTCCAAGAGATGGCATGAGTAAAAATTTAACTTCGAGAAAAATTTTCAAACAGAGATAAGTAGCAATAAAGAGTGGGTAGGGGAAACCGTTAACTACTCCCTTAAAGCAAACGCCATCAAGTGGTACACTGATAGATCGAGAACGAACGAAGGGACTGGTGCAGGAATTTCTGGGCCTAGAACCCAGATTTCTAGACAGTCTTCTAGCATTTTCCAAGCGGAAGTACACGCAATAGGGAAATGTGCAGATCGAAATCTCGAAAGAAAATACAAAAACCATCACATTGCCATTATGTAGGACAGCCAATCTGCACTCAAAACACTAAGCTCATAAACCTAAATTGGTGTGGAAATGTGTAAGCAGGTTAAATGAACTCGGCAAGTACAAATATGTCACCCTTCATTGGGTACCTGGCCACGTCGCGTCGGTATCCAGGGCAATGAAGAAGCGGACTCCTTAGCAAAAATAGGTGCAATGTCCCCCTTAACGGGGCCCGAGCCCTATAGCGGAATAGGAGAAAACGTGATTAAAAATAAAATCAAAGAAGAAGAGGAGACCATTAGATCCATAAATTGGAAGGAATAACTAGGGCTGAGACAGGCAAACTACTACTTGGGAACTATAACCAAGAACTGTTTTTAAACTGTATCAGCTGAAGTAGGAACAACCCAAGGAAAGTAACAGGTCGACTCACTGGATACTGCAAACTAAAACGACATCTTAGCATTCTCGGCCTAGTAAGCAGTGCCACATGCAGATTCTGCGGTGTTGATGAGGAAACACCGGACCACATTCTAGGCAAATGTGATGCACTTGTGCACCAAAGACACAAACACCTGGGACGTTACCAGGTGGAAGAGAGTGTGATTTACCATCTCTGAAGAAACCCCAAATACTTAAATTTCTTAGAGAAATAAATTTGGGGAAAGAGTTGTAAGATGTTTACCCTCAACCAACTCCAGTAGGAGGCACAATAGATCCTTAGGTCGCAGTGCAAAACCCCATATTTATTATTCATTCATAACTAGGGTAGTCCTATCGTCTTAGTTTTAATGTCTTTGAGTTCTGCATTAAAAAGTACATTGAAATCATGTTCCACATGCATAGCTAGATTGTACAAAAGTATTTTTTTTTTTCGCTCGATGCAAAACAACCTCATCCCCTTGACAATGTCATTATTAAAAATTCTCAAGGTTTCATATGTATAGCATCAACAAATTTTGAATAAATTTTGAATATATGTACCGGCATTTTTGGGCTCGGCCCAGAAACACCCCTTTTTCCCTAGACTATATTTGAAAAAAAAAAATTCTTTTTCAATAGAATTTTGAAATTTATTTCGAAAATTGAATAGGTACTTAATTGCAAAGGAAATTTGAAAAAGCTAACTTGTTTCCTTAAATTTTCTGTGCGATATTTTTTTAATTATCTGAACTTTGCAAACGAATGATTAAAAGTATTCTAGAGACTCATATACTTTCATTGTTATCTGAGACCGAGGGATTTTTTGTATTGTGCCTTGAAATAATTCATTAAGCATTTTATTTATTTTTCATGGTTCGGAAAAAATTTCAAACTTCATAAATCGTTAAAAGTTACTTTTTTTATATTTATTAATTTAAATAAGCAATTTAATCAAGCAATACAACACAAATTAATTTATTACCTACATATGTACGTATAGATTACTTCGACTACATTGTAATTTAAATAACAAAAAAAATCACCCAACGACAGACATATCCGAACTTTTGATATATTTTGGTATAATAAAATACCGAACTTATTTACATTCATTCATAATGATAATTATACTTATTTTTTTTATAAAAAAAAAACAAATGCAATAAAAAAAATACTTAATTGGTGAGGTTAATACATTATAATATTTTTAAACCCCAAACAAAAATTTTCTTTGTTCTACATTATGAAAAAAAAAAACTTTTAAGTTTTTGTGTGAAAATATTATATTGCAATAAATTTCGCTTTAAGCATTAATAATGTGGTTAAAAAATGGTTGCTTGAAAAACTTAAACTAACAAAAAAATACAATATAAATTTATACATAGGTAGATCAAATGTGTACACATATTACCACATACTGCATTGATTAAGTTTTAAATACAAATTTTATATTTTTTGTTGATACAAAATGAAATACCAAACAAAATTGTATTCAATTTTGTTTGAAGGTCATATACAAAAAACCATATAGACCAAATTGGCTCAAAACCATATAGACCAAGAGCCGGCAGCAAATTTTGGAAGTGGAGTGATAACCAAAATTTATATGCATGTATGTGTAGACATACGCAGTATTATGCGTTGTTTTGGTGTAGCATTTTTGTGGTTATCACCTCCACTCCAAAAGTTGATTTTCGCGCATTTTGGTGAGCGTCTGGCAAGGGGAAGGCTGAAAGTAAAACGTCTTGGACCGACTTTTTGACATCAGTGCACCATCCTCTAAGGTTTAAATATTAATTTAAGTGGTTATCACTTCCACCCCAAAATCGAAAAAATTACCGTTTTCGAACGCCCACCCCCGCCCCCGGCTGAAAAAGAAACTTGCCAGACGGTCGAATTTAGCATAATACTGCGTATATCTACACATACATGTATATAAATTTTAGTTATCACTCCACTCCCAAAATTTGCTGCCGGCTCTTAGACTAATATTATTAATATTTAAATTCATACAAAAAATAAATTAAAAATTACATATGAAATTTAATTTGAATTTTAAAAAAGCAACCGCTGATTAATTAAAATTAGCTTTACCTAAGTATGTGCCTTGAAAATTTAATTTCTTATGGCTTGTCACCTTGTCGCTTCCTTTGTTTTCTAGTCAAAGGATAAACTATCTATCTACATACTTGAAGTTGCAATACATCACAGTTAAAATTCACTTTATTCCACATAAAATATTCAAACACACAAAAGCTAAAAACAAGGGGCTCTTAGCTAATAACATAGAATAATGTGTCAAAGTAAATCCATCATCATCTTCGAGAAAAAGCTTTTTCCCTCAGAGCATTAAAACAACAAAAAAAAAATCCATCGATAACATGCCAACGAAAGCTTGCAAGGATATTGAGTGAGTAGGTGAATTTCAAGAGCTTGTTGTTCAAGAGTGCATAGTAGTAGTTTAATCCATTTAATGGAATTGATCACAAAGGATCACTGTGTAAACACTGCACAAAAAGATGCACACAAAGAGCTCCGGATTGTCAGACCTTTATCGAGTGTTTGTTTTTTCCTTTTTCTTTTTTTAAATATCAAAACTGTAGTTTTTCCATACATTCCAACAAAGATTTTGGACGACTTGAAGAGCAGAGAGAGAGAGTGTTACATGGCTGGTGCGAAAGACACTTTAACACTTTACTAAATGGTGGCCTCTTCAGTGCTTTAGAACAACCATCCATCCTTGAATCCTCTTCTCAAGTTCGATGCTTTTGCCAATCGCGAGAAATACACACATTCATCCATAAAGCAAGATTGACAAAGTGATGATGTGATGGTATATCAGTAAAAAAAAACAGGAAATGACATGGATTAAAAGCTACTCGAATACAAGTCCTTATAAGGAACAAGCTGAGAGTGTTAGGAAGGAGTACAAAAAAAAGTGCAGTAAGCTGCTGGGATCAAAAGGCATCCCATTTGATGCTACTTTGTTAAGGCTAAAGTATGTCCTTGTCAAGCTTGAGTGGATGAGAAATTTACTCTTTTGAATACAGATATAATTTTTTTTCTGTTTTATATGCAGTTTAAGATGTTTCTTTGATGCTAAACGTTCTTAAAATAGAAATTTTAAATTCGGAGATGTAAGGGAAGATTTTAACAATACGGAAGCTAGTGGGAAAGTTGTAAGAAATTCAAAAATGACTTTAGGTTGCGAGTGATGCATGTGCGTATGTACGTTAAGGAATTTTGTCTGCATTAAGTTCCGTTGGAGTTCATCAAATGTAAAGTAAAGTAAAGTAAAACCAATTCAGACGAAACTTTTTTAATTTTTAGCAAAAGTCTTAAAAAAAAAAAATAAAAAATTATCAATTATGTAATCACGATAATAGATAATTCGAAAATAGTGGGTCCCGCAGTGTTATATGTACGTCTGTAAATTTGTAACATCTAGGCCTACACACTGAACGGATGGATCGGTAGGTAGGTAAAGATGGCAGCCACAAGCACCCTCGCTCGATGACCCAATTAACGCTGTAATGCGCCGTTTTGATACCATAACTCGTTTGACATGTACAATAAAGAAGATTTTTTAAAGAAAATAAGGGTGTTTGGTGATAGACCCCCCAATGGATCATCGCCTATGCCCCGAGTTCGGCTGCAGTATGCTTAGCTAAGCAATTTGCTGGTTTGCCAAAGACGCATACGATCTAATCCATTAGGGTGATCATCTAGTCTCACACTCGGATATGAGAATCTCTGTACACCTCCGTCTGCTTACACAGCATGACTTGTGTTAACCAGAGAAAATACCACCCGCCAGTATAACCAGACGTTTTTCTTGGATTTGGTTATTGGACAAAGCACTCAATAGGACCGAAGTCCGCAACTAAAAACCATCTGCCAACTAGGCAGCTTGTTGACTGGTATTGAAGCAAAGATCGGCCCAACCGTGTGATCGTCCAGTCCTCGTGCGCCATGAGCCACCTTCAAACACCCGTAGTCTGCTACCTCACATCTGTCATAGGAGTTTGAGGAAGAAAATGGTGCAAAAGGAAACCGAAGTTGATTCTAGATCCAGTAACATTTTCTTGGATTTGGACATAGGAAAAACACTCGAAATGGTCGAATTTCGCAATTTAATGCCATCCACATTGTGCCACCTAGGCAACCTGCTGACTGGTATTGAAGCGAAGATCGACCCAATCGTGTGATCGTCTGGTCCTCGGGCACTATAAGCCCCCTTCAAAAACCAGTAGTCTACTAGCTCACAGTCATAGGACTTCGAGGAAGAAAATGATGCAAAAGGAAACCGAAGTCAATCCTATATCCATTTCGTCGCGTTGAGGAAAAAAAATCAAATCTTTGATCTTCATTTCGGAAAGTTCGTTAAGGTCGTCAAAAAAGGGATTCCCAAAAGATTGTTGCCTAATTCCGGCTAAGTGGGACACTCTCTGGGGAAATGAAAGACTGTTTCCTATTCCTGCTGGTCCCCACAACTACGACAGTGAGTATTTTAGGGGATGCCAAGCTTCGCCGCATGTTCTCCTATTGGCCAGAATCCTGTCCAGTGCATGTTGCAACAATCCTGACTACGTCTCGACACATTAAGTTAATAGTTCGGAATTTATTATAGGTAGGCCAGATCATTCTAGAAATGATGCAGTTGGTTAAAATATTCCACCTACGATTAGATTGTGGGAAAAAAATTAAGAATATATTGCCCTTCATAACTCCGAGAGGAATACTGACTCTTTCTGCAAGTGCGTTATGAAGGGCTGAACCTTGCCTGGCCGGCTCGTCAGCCTGTTCACAATGCCACTGTGACCCGGAACCCCGATAAAAGTAACCCTGAGGTTAATGTTCAGACTCAGAAGCTCATCCTGGCATTGTAATACCAATTTAAAGGATGATGTAGCCGAATTAATGGATTAAACAGATGATTGACTGTCTGAGAAAATAGCCGTATTTCGGTTCTGGTTTGGATCTTGTTTAATTAGCTTGCATGCTTCCCTGATTGACAGTACTTCAGCTTGAAGAACACTCTAGCAAATTCAGGTATCCGAAAATACCTGGATATATTTAAGGACTCCGAAAAAATATCCGAAGCAACACCGCACTCCATCTTTGAGCCATCAGTAAAGATAGTTTTGTCAAAGTCTTTCATCACGATAACATCATTCCAATCCTTTCTGGATAGGAATATAACTTTAAAATCTTTACAGAGGCTCGTTGTAGGGGTACAGTAGTCAGTGGGAGTCGAAAACATTTCGGGTGGAATTAAACCCGTGATAATGCTGTGCCCATAGGGTTTGGCAAACCAGGAGTTCGATTATTTAGGTTTTATCGCGCTGCAAGATACCAGGTATTTAATGTGTAAATCTAGCGGTAAAAGTGCAGAAAACGCCTAAAGCATCTGTTGGACAAGATCGAATAGCCCCTGTGGTGCCAATTTTAGCTGTTCTTTGTGCCTTCCTAAGTTTGTTAATATAATGCGATATTACCCGGCTGTGTATGTCCATAAAATCATTTTTGACTGGAGGTCCCACCATTTACCAAAAGTATTGCTACAGGCTTAAAGGTATACAGCTCTTCTTAACCCGTTCTTCAATGTTAATTTCCAGTTTAATTAAGGGTCGAGAACTTCACCCAGATATTTTGCACTGGAGGACAGCGAAATGGCGATGGATGGATTTATATATAACTTGTTTTGTTTTTGGACGATTTTTTCATTTTCGTCTTCCGATATTTTTGACATTTCACAGAGTACAAAAGTTAATTATTTATGACATTAGGTAATTGTTGTTGCACAGCGTCTAATTATTAACTGACTGGGTTGAGAGATGAGAGGTCCGTCACAAAAAAAACAGGGCTTATATGTAATCTTTGTTTTTAATTTGCGAATTTCTCCTTGGAAATCGGAATATGCCTCACAAATTATCTTCCGTTTTAAGACAAAAATATTTAAAAATGTCTGAAATTGGATATTGGAGCCCCCATAGTGATATTATTTGTATAGAGTTTATTTTAGATGTAAGATCTTATATTTAAATTTATATTGAATCCTTAACCTACAAATTTTATTTTTCAAAGAATTCCAGTTGAACTTTTATCTGTCTAATATTATAATTATAGTTTTTCTTTTACTCAGGGTTTCAAGATTTATAAGTTTTAAACGATATGTGCAACGAGTCAAGTTTTTTATCTCTGTTCACAAAGAGATTACGTAGCATGACCCATGACATGCCCTACATTTCTTTTAAATACTACCGCAGCAGTCAAATAAGCGACTTGCATTTATTTTTTAAAGAAGATATTTCCTGCATTTGATTTATGAGTATTGGCTCCTTAAGCGTTACGAGCTTAAATATACCATGTCCGATTTTTTTTAACAGACTTAGTGAAACAGAAGAAAAAAGTGAACAAATTTTTATTACGAAAAAAAAAATACGTAAAATCTGTTATGTGCACTTCTTTTTCCTTATCTCTTTACCAACAGTCCGTGCACTCGGACACCTTCTTAAGTTATGATAAAGGTATTAACTTTTACGACCTCCCATCACCTTACACCGTACACTGTGCACACAACACCTATACCTACCTGACCAATATCTGATGACCCATCTTGGCTGCTACATGGTTATTATGCACATAGTCCATGCTCCCACACCTTTTTATCACCCAGGAAGGATGATAGATTCTGTTGGGGTGGATATATATAATTTCCCTCCTGACATCCTCGTAAAAAAATAAACATTAAAATAAAATAGCAGTAAAAAAAAAGCCGCTTAAAATGTCAAACTCGAAAAATAAAACCAAACAAAATATAAAAAAAAAAAAAACATCCAGCAGCTTTTGACATGTTTTATTCCACTTCGACAATTTGTGAATAAAAATTTATCATTCTCCTGTGGGCTGATGGGAAAAATAGTTTGAGATGTTTTTTTTTTGCACTTGCCATTTTACTATTTAACTTCTAAATATCCTGCCTGCACTTTGAGCGCAATGCTTCATGATTTATAGGCAATACAATTTATTTTTACTGCTAATTTTATGAACCCACTTTTGTCGGGCGGTAACTATGAGTAGATGATAGCATCTCGCTCGTCTTTATAGGCCAGGCCAGAGTCTGATATGGCTTCGGGCAACTCCAGCTCTTTTACGGCTCTTTTAGAAGCAAGTACCTGCCCACCGTTTGTATGACCTGAAAAAAAGGCTTCGAAATGCAAAGTGAAAACCTGGGTGTCGTTACGCTTAGATTTAACGATACATGCTTGGATGAGGATATGGCAGCAGCCAGATGTGCATTTCACTAAAAAGTTTTTTTTTATTTTCTTTATGACTCAATCGCGTTGTATAGCTTCAGTTTGTTGTTTTTTTTTTTTTTTTAATTTTATTTTTCCCATTCAAAGCTATAGAAAAACTTTAAAGCTCGAAATTCGTTATTGAGTAAGTTTGTTCGTGTTATAGGATTGTTGGATGTTGGTGGTCGTCTTCCTCATATTCGGATTAGTTTTTTACCTATTTGCAGTATTGGTACTAAAGTGTTTGTTTTTGATTCGTAAACAAAATTGAAATTAATTTTAATAAATTTTGCAACACCATGTAGATAGAGGGAGTAAGAAAAAAGTTTGTCCTACAATTCTGTGTATCATGTGGGAGCAAAATATTTCTGTCTTTAACTTGACCAACATTCTACTCCGCTGAAACTATCTAAAAATGAAGTGTTTTTTATTCTTTGATTTTCTTGCAGGAAATTCGAATTTTGCAGTGCCTATGCGTTAAAAATGGCTTTATTGATTTTTGGAACAGTTTTTTTTGTTAACTAAGCCAAAGAATAGTTTGATGCATTTTTCCTAACCTAAAACAGTTACATTAAATAGCAACTCTGATGATTTTTTAACTACAGCTTGATCGATTTGGATCAATTTCTGTACGCAGAAGGTTCCGCAAAGCTAAGCATATTCCAACTTCCAATTTTTTTTTTAAATCTTTTTTTTTTTCTACATAATTTATATCAAAGCTTTCACTTAGGGCAATTACATGCAACCCAGTCGCGAGGGTTATCTATTTTTAGTCAGCTTTATTTTTTGTTTATGTTTTAAGCACGGAAATTACTTCTTCTTCGTATAGATTTTGGAAACAAACTTTACTCAAGATTATTCGATACCTAATTTGATTTTTAAGTTAGTAGTTGTACTTTTTAAGAGGTTCTGAAAGGATTTACTTTGCTTTAATGATTTTTATGGATTTTGTTCTTTTGAATGAAAAAACAAGCAAGAACTTAAAAGAAGTAATTATGTTTTGTATTTTTTTTTATTTTAAAATTAATTACTACATCGATCTGCTGCTTATTTTTGTTTGCAATCAATGCAAACAAAAAAGTGGATGAGCGGAAGACTCCTCTGCGTATTCTAAGATTATAGCTTTCCAGACCCTTAGGTGGTCATTGATTTTAGTCTTGTGAATGACCAACATTTTTGCTTTAGCTTATATAATTTTCTTTTATAAACTAAGCATTGATTTTATCTGTAAACAAATTTTGAGGTTCTTATCAAATCAACATTGAGCATGCAATATTGCCAGTATAAATTCAATAATACTACCTTTCCCAGGATATTACGGAAACAAAAATTACAGCGGGTTTGAACTTTGACGGAACGTTTTTGGAGAAAATTATGTATCTTATAGAAATATAGAATACGAGCCTAGGACCCCCAGACATGCATACATATGTTATTGTATCAAAGCTAAGATATTATACAGGGTGTCCAGTAAATAATGGATAACCTTGGAATGCCTCATAGTAGACTTTATGACGTCCTGAAGA
Source organism: Melangyna quadrimaculata (assembly GCA_949320155.1). Lineage (NCBI taxonomy): Eukaryota > Metazoa > Arthropoda > Insecta > Diptera > Syrphidae > Melangyna > Melangyna quadrimaculata. The sequence goes on along the minus strand of OX439485.1, from coordinate 171,604,043 downwards.
CTAATAAAAAAAGAGTCTTTCCCAACCACAAGAAAAGATAAGTGCATTTTTTTGTTCAGTGCATTATTTTTTGTGTTCCTTTTCATTTTTGAATACCACGACTACGAGTGAATGAATTCTACCATTTTTTTTCGTAGCAATATTTAAAATTGTTTGTGCCAAAACATAAGAAGACAAAAATTATAATAATTGTTGGGATTGTTGGAGAAAAAAAATTATTGAACTTTGATTTTCGATGCAAAATGTGAAAGAAAATAATTTTTGAAAAAGTTAAATCATCTCTGGTATGAAAAAATGCAGGAATACCTAAGTAGCCAACTATTCTAAAAATATGCACGTTAAATGCGGATTTCAAAATGATATAATTTATTATTGCATCTTGAACCAATAGGAAGTTATTGGTAACAATCAGCAACAAGAGAGTAAATTAAGCAAAAACAAATGCTTTAAAAATTAGCAAATTAAACGTGAAAATAATATCATGCGTCCAACATGCTGCCGTCCTAAGTAAAAAGGGCACATCTCCATTTTTGTAGTTTTGAGATAAATGCGTTTTTCTGTTTTTGGTTTCTTTGAAAACCATACGAAAATGATTGAAAAATGAAAATGAAATGAAAATGATGAGTGATTTTGAGCCATTTGGAGTTGGAAATATGATATTTTTTTTTCATACAAAAATAAGACACTGTTTAACGGTTCCAAATATGGCTAAATCTCAGTTTTTGATTTTTGGCGCTTAGGCCCTTTTTACTTAGGACGGCAGCATGGTAGATTTTCGATTGTTTGCCTGTTTTTATGTTATTATCCTAGTGATAAATCCAAGCTTTTAACTTCTAAGGCCGATTGCAACATTACCAAAAATGTCAACAAAGTGCAAAAAACGGCTACATTTTCAAGCTTCTTTTGAATTATACCTGGTCTATTGGGCCCTAACAAAACCATAAAACATTTTCGCAATTGCTTTTAGTTTATTTGTTATTTTCTTCAAACAAATAGTCTTTTGAGTTTTGAGCCAACTTTCAATCACTTGATCATTTAGTAAGAAAACAAAACCAAAGGAGATATTTTTTTTTAATTTAAAGCAAATGCTCAAACTATTTTCCTCCCATTCTAATACAGGTTCTGCACCTACGAATAAATGAAAATCTTATAATAATCTTGTTAATTTTTGCTCAGAATCTTGTAATGCAGCTGCCTCTCCAAGATTTCTCATCTCCTCTAAGGACCTGGATGGGCTTGCTGTACACGATTTTCTTAATGTAGCCCCGATAAAAAAATCAAGTTGATTTAGGTCTGGTGAACGGGGTGGCCATAAGATTGACCTCAGACCTCATGTCCATCTGCCTGTATCTCTGGCATATTTGTAATGCAGCGGCTTGCACAAGATTGCATACCTCCTCTGAGAAGCTGATCGGCTTGCTGTATTCGATTTATTTAATGCTCCTCTTATAAGAAAATTAATTTGGTAATAACCACAACCAAAATATTTGATGGTTTTTTAAAAGGCCTATTGAAGAGGTATAATTCAAAACAAGCTCGAAAATGTAGCCGTTTTTTGCACTTGTTAACAATTTTGGTAATGTTGCATTCGGCCCTAGAAGTTAAAAGCTTGGATTTATCATTAGGACAACATTATAAAGACAGTCAATCAATCAAATATCTACCATGTTCAACGCATAGTATTATTTTCACGTTTACTGTGCTAATTTTGAAAACTTTTGTTTTTTTTTTGCTATTGGTTCTAGATACAATAATAACCTATACAATTTTGAAACCCGCATTTGCATTTTTTCATACCAGAGATGATTTAACTTTTGTAAAAATTATTTTCTTTCAAATTTTGCATCGAAAATCAAAGTTCAATAATTTTTTTCTCTAAGAATTCCAACAGTTATTATAATTTTTGTCTTCTTATGCTTTGGCACAAACAATTTTAAATATTGCTACAAAAAAAAAAAACGGTAGAATTCATTCACTCGTAGTCGTGGTATTCAAAAATGTAAAGTAACGCAAAAAATAATGCACTGAACAAAAAAATGCACATATCTTTTCTTGTGGTTGGGATAGACTTTTTTTTTATTAGTTTTCAGACCGATCATAAAGTCTACTATGAGGCATTCCAAGGTTATCCATTATTTACTGGACACCCTGTATATACCTGTTTTGAATAAATTCAGCTGTGAATAAATGGATACTAAAAATCTTGTATCCGGGTTCCGGGGCAATTAAAAGGTAGGACGCTTAAAGTTTCATACAAATGTTTCAACATTGCGTTCTTTTATGAATCCTTAGCTTTTGATGTGTTTTAAGGGATAGAGTCATTTAGATTATTTTACAAATGCCAGAAATCGACAGTAGGGTCTACCGTGAGCCATATATCTTTAATCTGTTCAAATAATCATTCCATTTATACGTTTTACTAACAAAGCAAGATTTTATATGTTCTTTTGGCAACTAGGTACCTATTTTGCAATATTTCCCAATCAGCTAGGCACCTTCAGTGGGGCCTTACCTTAGAAGTGTGGGGGCTTTGCCTTAGAACTGTCAAATAATCGTTCTTTAATTCTACAACGTGATTTTTTCGTTAGGCTAGGCTGATAGTCTAAGAGCACACAGCAAATTTTGGGGTGTGAAACTGAGCAGAAAAAAAAGTATATGAGTCGAAAAGTGTGGTAAGGCTAATGAAATAAATGAAAGTCGGTATTCGCTGATGGCGGCTTAAGTGCGTAATAGCATTTCGAAAACCCCAAAAATCAACTTTGTGGATCATTGTGTGAAGCAAAAAATGTTTTTACCCGTCCCTTGATATTGATCCCCTGATTATCCGTATGTCCAATATTGAAGGTGGCATTTACCCTGCCAGACCGTTTATAGAACCTGAAAGAGTTAATAATAATGGAATACAAATGATTGTTCAAAGGAGTTTTCTCGTGATAACACTTGTATGAAATGGGTGCAGATAGGCTGCATAGCTTTCGCTCAGTCATATTAAAATTAAAGGTTTTCAATGCATAACAACCACTTGCGTTGGCTCTTACCAAGTATTACAAATAATGCACGAATTGACATTATCACAAATTATTATTAAAATTATTTTTTGGTTAATTTTTCGGGGTTTTCGAAATGCAATTACGCATTTCTTTGATTAGCCTTACCACACGTTTCGACTCATATACTTTGTTTTCGTTTCACCTTCACACCCCAAAATTTGCTTTAGGCTCTTGGTCTATTAAGTGTCTGGCTGATAAATACGCCCGCTGTAGATGTGTGGCTGATAAGAAATTCTTTTCAAACAGTTGATGCAACATTGAAAAGTATGTTTGTACTTCTAGGAATGCACATCATTCTACCCTTGAGCCTAAATTTTTTTTTATATTATGCGCGCACAAAAGGGGTTATGAATACCCTTAAAATGTTTTTAACATAGCACGAGGGATTAGGTAAGTAGGAGGGGATTTAAAAGGAGATGCCGATGCAAATTGGTTTTGAATGTTTGCACATTGAAATTAGAGGGGAAAATTGGGTCGGGTAACGCATTCCACATTCGTGTGGTGCGACTGAAGAAAGAATCTATGTACTTAACAGTACGACCGAAGTTGGGCTCGAGGGTGTAAACTGATGGGCATTCCTAAAAGCGCGAGTATTACGGTTGAATTGTTTAAGGAGAGGAATGCAACTGGCTATTTCACTAGAACACTTATTATAAAAAAAGCGATAAAATAGGGAAAGACATGAAACATTACGGCGGTGTTCGAGAGATGTAATTGTTTCCGTTATAGATCTTTCACCTATCATTTTAAAAGCTCTCTTTTGTATTCTGTCCAATAAACTCAAGTGAGTTTTTGGAGCTCCTGCCCAAATATGAGAATTGTACTCAAGTTTTGGACGAATAAAGGCTTTGTAGATCACAGCCAGAACAATTTCTTGCATCTACGGAGAAAACCTAAACACTAAGCATCATTTTTGGCGACCTCAAATATGTGGTCATTCCACGAAAGGTGCTCTGATCCACACATATCGAGAACTGAGAGCTGTTCGGTTTCCTCGATGCAAGTGCCGCCCATGAATAGCTGCATTAGGGGTGGATTCGGCTTAAACGACAAGAGACAGCATTGAGTTTTTGAAGCATTAAATTCTACGCGGTTTTTGATTCCCCATTGGACAATTCTGTCGAGATCAGAATTTAATGAGCTTATCATACGCTGCCGTTGAAGTTCCACATCCGAAGGACGAGAATCTGTAAACGAATATGAGAAGCTGAGGGTACTGTCTTTAGCGAAACAGTTTAATGGATTAGAAGTTTCAGACAAAAGGTCATTTGGAAGTAGTGTTAAGTATAGAGAGAGTTTCTTTCTTCAGTCACACTATACGAATGTGGAATGCTTTACCTTGCACTATTTTTCCCCCGCCATTTTGATATGCAGAGGTTCAAAACCAATTTACATCTTTATCTCCTCTTATTTCCTAACGCTCGCACTGTGTTTAAACATTTGAAAAAAAGGTAACATCCTTAGCGCGCACTTAATATAAAAAAATTAAAATTATTTTGTTGCCATTTTGTACTTATAAACTCGAAAATTATCAAGTTTTCGTCAATAATCTTCTATAGAAAATGTAACACCAATAAATGTCTTAAAATGTTTCTTACCAACATTTTTATTTTCCGACGTTTTGAGAGCTTAAACTATAGTTTAATATTAGAAACTGCTTTAAATTTACTTTTTTTTGTTAAAAGTACACATTTCATACAAGTTCAAGTAGCTTTTCCGAAAATAATTATTACAAAAAATGGCAATTAATGGAATTTGGCAAGCAAAAATAGAGTTTTTTTTTTACATAATACCTACTCTAAGCCACAGTTGAGTATTCTGGTTTGCTTGCTGAAGGTTAAGACCAAAATTATATTGAATTCGTCCAAATTATTTGGAAGTAAAGAAGAATTCCATTTGGTTACTCGAAAAAATGTTATTTATGCAAAACAATTTAAAATACATTAAAGTTTTTTTTTTAATGAATTTTGTATGCATTTGTGATGTATGCAATTAAAATACACAATTTTGTTGAACATTTGAAAATGATAAATTTGATATTATAGTTTAATATATTTATTATACTCTTGTAGCAAGATTAAATGTTAATTCGAGTTAACTCATCAAATTCGAAAGGTCAACTCGAGCATAACTCCGAAACTCGAACCTAGAGTCAGCTTTTCAGGGCGGCTTACTGAAATTATTTTTTTTTTTTTTTTCATACTTAATAGCCCGGCTAGATAAATGATAAGTTTCTGCCTAGTTTGGTCAAGGCGGAAGTAAGTTTTCAGTGGGGAAAATCTAGACGAGGAAAACTTGTCAAATACTTGGCAAGCGCTTTGCGGGATTTCAGTTCCAACAATTTAGAGTACGGAAATATTTCAAACGCTCGTGATGCCCTCCCTAGTAAAAACTTGTTGGACATGTTTCGGCACCCTATCAGGACTGAATTTCTATATAGCGGTTAGCCCAGTGGGTAGTGCATTGGACTGGCAAGCAGAAGATCGCATGATCAAGTCCCACTAAAGCCGACTTTTTTCTGACGAGGCAAAAGGGTTAATTGGCGATTGCCAAAGGCCTGTAATAACCTTTGGTAGACGTTTAAATTAAAGCAAGTTCAGCCGTTAAAAATCCATTAAAGTTCCTAGAAAGTAGGGCTGGCCACGAGACGAGAAACTACTACTAGATCGTAACGAGACAAGACAAGACTGGATTTTAAGCAACCGAGACGAGACCGAGACGAGATTGTATATTTGGACCGAAATTTACAGAGAGTCTAATAAATAAAAAACTCCAGTTTCAGTTAAATATTTATTTTCTTCTGCACGTATTCAAACTATAATCGAAAATATTTCGTTCCAATAATCAACAAGTTGTCCGGAAATCGTATTTTTCGGAGACGAGACCGAGACGAGACTTAATTATACGAGACCAACACGAGACCGAGACGAGACTGACAATTTTCGATTTTAACAAGACCGAGACGAGGCTTACAAAAGTCTCGCAGAGTCTCATCGCGTGGCCAGCCCTACTAGAAAGATATTTAAAATCAACAATTTGGCAGTAGCTGGTATAGCTTTTCAATTTCTGTTTTGCAAAATCATCAGCATTTTTCTGAAAGAGAAAGTTAAAAATTGATTGAAATTATCCATACCTACATTATACACCTATTTAAATGCAAAATAACTTTTTAATTATTTGATACTTTTTTCTATCCGCTTTCGGCGTTTGCTGTAAAGAAAACTTTTGTGCAGAAAATTGTTGTCAAGTTTCAAAAAAAAAGAAGGAGCTCTCTTAGCACATCTAATCTTATGTTTGGGTAAATTTTCGATCCTTCTTTTTAAATAATAATAAATAAAATTTTTGTTTTCTTTTTCCATCACAAAAGTTATACTTCAAAAAAAATCTACCATTCCATATACATACCTATGCCTACATAAGGTGTGACCCAAATTTGTTATGTTACTGGGAGAAAAAAGTTTCATTTGAAACTCGTGAGGGTAATTTTCGATAGCAATCCTTGCTGACACCACACACCACCACCGCGTATCACACCGCAACGCCTACGGCAAGCACAGTAGCTATAAATCTTTGAATTTCGATAAAAATCTCTTTTCAAAAGTGTTAAAGCTACATTATTTCTTATGCCATCACTGAATCGTGCATTATTCAATAATGCTTAAGTAAAACCCGATGAAGAAAAAGAGAAGATACATTTTGTATAGTAGGTAGGTAGTAGGTATAGTAAAAAGCCCCGTACGAAAACAATGCCGTGCAGGAAACTAGGGCTGGCCACGAGACGAGACACTGCGAGACTTTTGTAAGTCTCGTCTCGGTCTCGTAAATTTAAGTCTCGTCTCGGTCTCGTCTCCGAAAAATACGATTTGCGGACGAACTGTGTATTATTGGAACGAAATATTTTCGATTACCGTTTGAATATGTGCAAAAGAAAATAAATATTTAACTGAAATTTGATTTTCTAATTTATTAGAAAAAAAATAAATCGGGTGGCACAACGGCTCATGAAGAACCAGGGCCTACTGACTAACAACTCGCAACCATTCCTGTGTACGCCTTTCGACAGGAATGGAAGGGATCTACAATTTTATGCCGAATCCGAACGGCTAGACGAGAAGCACTTATTCGTGACAAGTGATACTCTTGGAGGATTTGTCAATTCCTCGCAAGAGGCAGTAGCCCTGAAAAAAAACTTTTCAGTTTTTTAGGTGGAAGCGATCCCAGACCTCCAGCGTGACAGTCGAACGCACTAACCATTACGCTACGGTCCAAATATACAGTCTCGTCTCGGTTGCTTAAAAGGCAGTCTCGTTTCGATTTCGTCATGCGAGACCGAGATGGAGACCAAAACTTTTTCTCGTCTCGTGGCCAGCCCTACAGGAAACAAGAAAGAGTAATCAATTGTGTAAGAAAAAAAAGGAGGTAGGTATCTATAGATTCCTGTGTTGCCCTTCTCATTCAATTGACATTGTCATTTATCAAAATATCTTTTGCATCGTTTTTTTTTACTTCAAATAGGCATTGGTATAGGTAGAAGCAGAATATTGTACCCTTATCTATCTTAATCTTGAATCTGTGTTAAAGAGGGTATTGGGTTGTTGAACAAAACTTCCTTCCAATTGATTGTTTAAATTGAAACGGAAATTGTTGGATAAATTATTTCGATTTCCTTTCGATTATTAAATTTTCTCGATTTAATCTCAACTATACATTGTATTTGTACATCTTATGCATACAACATTTACGTGCAAAGAGAAACCTATAAGGAAGATGGCAAAGGTTGATTTTTTTTTTTTTTTTTTTTTGTTTCTTTGATTAATTGAAAGAATTGTAAATGCAAATTAGGAAATTCTACATTTTACACAAAATGAACCAAAGTGCTGCTGTAAGTAGATCAATAGATTCAATTTTTACTTCAGATATTACAACAATGCATCTATAAATGGAATTGTTCCTATAGGTATATTAGTTTTGATACAAACATATTATATTTATTCTTATTGTTTGTCTCTGAATATACATAAATGTTTTGTTGGCAGGTAATCCTTATGGTATAAGGAAATCAAAGTATTGATATTAATTTGAATTTGGAAGCCACATAATACATACATATCTATACATAGATGTTGGTCCAATAATGGTAATGCATTTAAATTCTGTAAATTAAGGTCTATTAGATATGAATAAGAATATTTATTATATTTATTTGATAATTTTGCAGAACCTATGTACATAAATCTACAATTTATTAGGTAAATGTTAAATATTTAAATAAATAAAATCATACAGAATAAGAACAAAAACATTAGCTTTAATTGCTGGCAATGTTTTGGTCTGTAAAGTGGCATACCTAGAAATATTTTTGACCATGGGAAAGAAGAGGAATATAAAGTATTAAATTCCATTTTAGGTACATATTTGCTAAAACTATGTAGGTTGTTTCTTAAAAAAAAAGTATAAAATTAGACACATTATTCACGAAGTAGGTAGGTTTATTAAAAAAAAAAACGTTACATTTTATATTTTATGGACAAAAATACACTATATATCCAGAATATGACTTCTTCCGCTGCAATTCCAATGTTAAGATTGCCAGAGCAGAAGGACCAATCAGTGTTGTGATAACGAACATTAAGGGTATTCATGCAACGTCGTAAAACACTAGATACACTCAAAAGCTTTATTAGTAAATTGGCTACGAATGACATTCGTAGCAAATATATTCGTGCATTGTACGAATATTCGTGAAATGTACGAAGTATTCGTATCCTGATTTCCTTACGAATGCATTCGTGAAAAGTGTTACTAATACCTGGTAGTATGTACGAATTCATTCGTTGAATGTAGATACTTATAACATTCGTAAACTAAAATTATGCAATTTTGATGAGTACATTGAACGAATTGTTGTGTACATATAACTAATAAGAATAACATTCGTTAATTTCTCGTACGAATACATTCGTAATTTCTACCATTGCATTTGTAATATTTAGTAATGGATTCGTACTATTTACAAAGTAAAACTTATATTAGTAGACAAAATTCATTCGTAGACTGACCATACGCATTATTCGTAGAATGTACGAAGTATTAGTAAAGTTTAAAAAGTTTTATCCGAAATAACGTTTTTTTCTTTTGGTAAACGTATTCCATTCCTCAAAGGTTCAAAGGTGTTTTTGTTAGTGCGTTGCCGCGCGCGCCAGCCGGAAAAACAAATTTGTCAATAGTGTCTTTTGTGAAAAATAAAAACACGTAAGTATTAATTAGAAATTATTAATTATTATTAATTGAAACAAGTGATAGAAACAAACAAATATTAACAGTCGTTTTTTTATAAGAATATCTTCATACTCCATTGGTGAAAGTTACTTATCATTAGACCTCGGAGTTTGCATATTTGTATATTTTTCATCAGATTGATACCAAACTTTGTATGTAGACGTTTTATTGTTCAAATATAACAAATCGTAATGCATATCGAAAATATGCAAAATATATGCAAAAAATATGCAAAAAAATATGCCAAAAATATGCAAAATATATGCAACATTGGCTAAACATATGCAACATATACTAAATATATGCAAACGAATTTTATCGAAAAATTGAATTCCACTCGTTAAATATTAAAATGCGAGCAACCAAGATTCTTTTCTTGGTTTAAAAACAATTAACAAAGGAAGAATATACCACTTTCCCTTGTCCAAAACGCTTTACAATATACTATTGTATTTTTCTTATCGCAAGCCCAACTTAAAACCAGAGCAAAGCTTTTGTTGTTATTACAGATTTTAATATTATTTCAAAAATATATAATATTTTAGATCTCAATGCTGTCTGGTTTTGAACCTGTCACAAATGAAAATAAATATAAAGGAGATTTGGCAAAAATACACTCCTCGTCAACTGAATACGCACAAACATTTTTGAATATATTTTATCCATTTTTTCCAAACAGTAATGGTTATTATGCCATCTGTTGATGGTAAAAATTTTCGTAACATATAAATAACAGAATTTCAAAGTTTTATCCAAAAACAACCGTGAGTTTTTCCTTCAACCACTTCCAAAGTGTAACTTATGCAAAGTAGAAGTTTTTTTTTGAGTCAACTGAATAGGTACAAAAATTAAAATTGGTATTGGAATGAAACAAGTTTTTGTTTAAGTTTAGTAGTGGGTACTTCCACCTTTATTTTTAATTACTTCGTAAATTCGATCCGGCATGGAATCGTATAGCTTTTTAATGTAATTTAACGAAATTTCGCTCCACGCTAATTTGATTGCAGAAATTAAGGTTTCTTTGTCTTCGAACTGACGACCACCCTCATAAACTTTGCGTACTAACCATCCCCAGACATTTTCTATGATGTTTAGATCAGGTGAGTACGGCGGCCATTGAAGCAACTGCACTTGTTGCTCCTCTATCCATGTTTTTATTATGCGCGCTGAGTGAATAGGCGCATTATCATGTTGGTAGATCCAGTTTATGGGTCCAAAGATGTTAGAAAATTTAGGAAAATTTCTTTCCAAAATTACTTTATACCCAGCTGCTGTCATTCTTGATGTTACAACCTCGAGCTCAACTTTTCCATAATAACTGACTGCTCCCCATATCATGACACCTCCTTCACGACTATGATGGCGCTTTAAAAATCTTTTTTCTTTTCTTAAGTCGTGAAAATAGAAGTTGAACCCATCAGGGCCATCGAAATTAAACTTTTTTTCATCTGAAAAAACCACGTGATACCATTCTTTTTTCCAACTCATGTGAAGTCTTGAAAAATCTAATCGCAAAATTTTCGGTCTCTCGTCAAGTGGTGGTTTTTTCTTAAGTTTCATTCGTTTAAGATGGCTTGAGTTGTTGATTACTCTTAATACTGTTGAGCAACTTGCGTTTACGCCGACTTTTTGTTTTATTTTTGCCACAGAATCAGAAGAATTTGATGCACATCTTAAAATTCTTCGTCTCTCAGCTGCTGTTGTTGCTGTTTTCTTACCTCCCTTCATGTTTTTGCCGTATGCATCTTTATTTTTCAAGTAAGAATAAACTACATTAAAACTTCGGCCAACTTTATCAGCTATTGCACGTCCAGTTAGGCCTTGGTCTCTAAATAAATCGATTTTAGCTTTTTCAACACTGTTAAGACACGTAGATTTACCCATTTTTCTAAAAATTTGAAATCAAGAATTAAATTTTACTGAAAACACTAAAATCGTTAATTTAAACTGTCAAGCACTCCAAAAAACTTATAAACAACGAAGAAAATGGCGTTGTACCTATTCAGTTGACTAAAAAAAAAAACTCCTACTTTGCATATAAAACACTTTGCAAGTGGTTGAAGAAAAACTCACGGTTGTTTTTGGATAATTCTTTCGGAATTATCTGCTTAACATCTTAAGAGAATAGTAAGCATCAACAGATGGCATAATAACCATCAATGTTTGGAAAAAATGGATAAAGTATATTCAAAAGTGTTTGTGCGTATTCAGTTGACGAGGAGTGTATATGGGACCTGGTCTACCTATAGTGCCTTGAAACGAGACCTTTGAAAATGACTAGGTGATATGGAGTGTACCAACGTACGAGTATCTTGTTTTTGTCCTAAACAATGGGAGTTGGCTAAAATGAGCACATAAACACTAAGAAAAACACTTTGCAACTTCGAATAAACATAGAAGAATTGTTTTATATTTTGTAGTATACTGCCTTAGACCCATGGTTTACAGTTCTGTGTCCATAATATCTGGCAGTAATTAATAAAATTTCAATATGTATACCACCCTCTGAATCGCTTTTATATTATTTTTTGATTTGTTTTGCATATTTTGCATATTTTTTGCATTTTTTTCATATATTTTGCATACTTTTGGCATATGCATTTCATGCAAATATGCAAAAACATTTAAAATATGCATATCGTTTTCAACTCTATTTTCAACGAGACGAACCTTGGTGTCATCAGAATTTAGCTATCTTAATCCTTCAAAAATATGCAAATATGCAAAATCCGAGGTCTACTTATCATTAGCAACAAAAAAAATACTCGTGATGATGATGAGATGACTCTCTGCCCAACTAAATAAAAAGAAACTGTGTGAACTTTTCAACTGATTAACATTTTGCCGGAGAATTTTATGTTGCAAATTAGCTCAGTGGATGCATGCTCGCTCTCGGCACGGAAGGACACCAGTCCAAAAAGGTAAGTAAAACTTGACATTTTTTTCAATTAATATATAATAATATAATTTCAGAATTAAGGGAAAACCAGCAGCCAGTCAAATTAGTACAATATACTAATAGCACTGTATAATGTACGAATGAATAACGACAGCATTGATAAATACTACAATAACATTAGTAAACTGTATGAATAGCACTGTGTAATGTACGAATAAATAGCGAGAGCATTGGTAAATATAACAATACTATTAGTACAATATACGTTTCTTTTTGTACAAATACGTATTAAATATTCGTAATATGTACTAATATATATGTCCATTCTACGAATGCTATTCGTGGCTGAAAACCACGAATAATATTCGTAGATTGCACGCAGCTATTAGTAATATTTACACACGAAAGTTTTTCAGTGTAAATTTACGATTTGGTTAAATTTATCATTTGGTAAATAAACTGTCAAATTTTGTATAGGAAATAGTTTACACAATTTGGTTACCATTATCCAAGGATTTTGATGGGGAAAATTAACCAAATTTATTTGGTTAAACTTATCCAAACGTCATGGTGACTTTTAAAATGAGGCACGTTAAGAAATATGATGTACATTACATAATATGATATCCCACTGAGAGAACTAAATGAAACTCTGATCGTGCTCTTGACTATATCGAATCGCGATTAGTTGTCGATAAAACGTTGTTTATGCAAGAAAAAATAATAAGGACGTCTTCATTTAATCAACGATTAGGAAAGCTACTTTATGTAAACTATTAAGGTAGAATTATAAAGGTTCTCTTATTCAACCAATGCGAATCATTCGTTGAGGACGACGAAACTACATCAACAACATGATTTATTGTTGATTTCTTCTTCGTCAACGAACGATTCGCATTGGTTTGGTGGTGTTCCTTCATAGTCGGAAGCTGAAGAATCAAAATCAGAACTGAGCCATAATTCACTGTATCTATTTTGTTCATTCCTGCTTCAACAAATGTCAGTGTCACTTCCATGAGGTGCACTCGGGGGCGTTCTTTACTAGGGAAAGCAATAGTTAACGAACATCAAGAAACCGACATTATGGGCGCACTTGGTATGGCGGTGTTCCTTAATAGTCGGAAGCTGAAGAATCAAAATCAGAACTGAACTGAAACTGAATTCCTGCCTCAACAAATGTCAGTGTCACTTCCATGAGGTGAACTCGGGGGCGTTCTTTACTAGCGAAAGCAATACGTAACGAAAATCAAGAAACCGACATTATGGGCGCATTTGGTATATTATTTGTTTGTATTCATTTGCTCATTTTTGTCTGACCACTACCGTGAGCCTACGACTTTTGTAGTTACATCGTGTACCTGTACATATTTTACATTTTTTTTTATCATTGCTAGACTTTCGCCTCCGACTCCGCTTTGATTCGGAAGGCGTTCTTCATTGAAAAATAACTCCAAAATCTAAACACGTCTAATGTGTCCTGCACCAAATCTGTCAAATAAACGGAGAGCTGATTCAATTATACAGCATTTAACCAAATAAATAAAAAGGTCGTTCGTGCAAACTTTTGTGTAAACTTATCATTTTACAAAATTTGTAAGCTTACGACACGTTGCATGAATACCCTTATTGAATTCTAAAAATAAATAAATCGGGTGACACAACGGCTCATGAAGAACCAGGGCCTAGCGAATAACTACTCGCAACCATTCCTGTGTGCGCCTGTCGACAGGAATGGAAGGGACCTACAATTTTATGCCGAATCCGAACGGCTAGACCAGAAGCACTTATTCGTGACAAGTGATACTCTTGGAGGATTTGTCAATTCCTCGCAAGAGGCAGTAGCCCTGAAAAAAATTTTTTTTTAGTTTTTTAGGTGGACGAGGCTGGGAAGCGAATCAAGACCTCCAGTGTGACAGTCGAACGCACTAACCATTACGCTACGGGCTACTGCATTCTGGACAAATAAATGAAATTGATTTGACTTATCTTTTTTAAGCGAGAGAATTGGCTGGTGTTGTACGATAAAGCAAAAACTCCTCTCAAAAATAATATTTCGAGGTTTTAATCAAAACTAACATCACTGTGGTGGAGAAGTCCAAAAAATTCATTTTCAGCAAGACGTGTGCGTCAGTCTGTTTTCCTGTGTGTCCTGTCCTGGTGTAGGTTCATTGAATGGATTTGCTTAAAAATTGGTGTGAAATATTTGTACCAGATTCCATTGAAAAGAACTCCAAGTCTTTGTTTTAGGTCATCTAGATCTGGATTTATCAAATTTTATGGACTCTAACAAAATTTGATTGAACATAGGTTATGTATTTCTTATAACACTTTTAATATAATTGCATAGCAGGTTCTTGTACGAATAACGGAAATAAAGTCTTGAGGTTTTTTTGCAAGTTGCCTTAATTTGGCATATTCCCAAAAATCTCGCAAATGGCTTAGTTCAAATCTATGTGAAGTCAGAACCTCGAACTGAAAATTTTTGAGTTATGATTTTAAAATCATTTGTTCGCCGTTTGTCCATGTTTGCTCAACCAAAAAAATCATTTGTCTACCGCCAGGAAAAAAATATAGGTATCAAGCTTTTACTTTTTATAGCAGCTATACTCAAAAACAAGAAAAAACTCGAAAAACAGAAATAAAAAAAAACTCATCTGTCAGAAAACAAAACCATCGTTCCACCCCCAATTTATAACTTAAGAGGATGGAACTGATTGCGTTGGATTTTCCACCTGTTTTGTATATTTTTCAAATAAAATTAACTTTTGTCCACCCTCAGTAAGAAACATATAAAACTTTTCATTTTTATAGCTCAAACAAAAAAAATATAAAAAGGCATAGAAAAATGGCCTTAAAATGCACCGTTTGTCCAGGTAATGGCCGATTTCATGAAGGACTTTTAAATATTTAAAAGGTCATTTAGCCTTAAAATGAGGATTTTTGGTTTCACAAACTGCTTATAAATATAACAGGCTTTAAAACACTCTTATAAACTAAAAGCTCATTTTCGTCTCAATAAACTTTAAAAGCGGCGTGAAAGTCATCCCATCCCGTGCACATATATATACATAACATTTTGATATCCCATTTGTTTTTTGTTTTGCCTTTTTTGCAGATTGAAACTAAAAATTATGAAAAGGTAATACATTTTGGGCTTCTTTTTAGAATAATAAATTTGTCACCATCTTCTGAGGATGAAGAGCAACATGAGATTCAACACCTTGGTAATGGTAGCTAGCAGTTAAGTACCTATGCAGAAGTTATTTCTGTGACGAACTTAAGAAATAAAACAAATTTTTTAGTGTTTTAAACTTTTTTTTATCTCAGTTAATGATAAAAAAAAAGTAAAGATAATTGGGCGTGTATCTTAAAGCAACTAAAATCCGATTAAAAAATGTATATAATTCGCGAGAAGGTTTTTTCTTGTCCCCTAGCGATAATTCATAAAACAGGTTCTCGCCGATGTCCCTGCTTGGATTTTAAGGTGTACTTTTTTTTACTTAAATACGCGCACAATTGTTTTTTTTTTTTGAAGTGAAACTTCTTTGGGCGCGTTGAGAGTGAAATTTCAAGGTTGAATTTTTGTGAAACGAAAAAATGTAACGCCACATGTGCAACGCTGAGATCATTGATTAGCTAAGTGGTGGGAGGTAGAGTAAAAGCAAAAACTTGTATTGATAGGCTTATATATTTTAAATTGCAATAAGTTTGGATTTTTTGATAATCTATATTATTGTGGCAGATAAAAGGGAAAATGTCATTTTATGTCTTTTTTCTAATTTCGTTAATTAGAATGCTAGAGTTTGAAATTTTTTGGTGGATAGATAATAAAATTCCAAGAATCTTAATAGTTTAAGATTTTTATCTATCTCCTACTGGTATGGAGAGTACACGAGTACTGAGTTACACGCGCTCTTTTTTTTCTTTTAACAACTTTTATACGAAATAATACTTGTTTTTAAATTAGATAAACAACGCAAACAATTGGCCGCGATCGAAAACCAGAAAGGCTAGTATTCATAAAGGTTCTTGAATATAAATATCCCAACAATTTCCCTTTTCTACATTTGTGAAACTGAAAAAATTTATTGGTCTGTTATAATTTAAAAGGAGTTTAGATAAAAGCATAATTTTAGTTAATGTTTATGAAACTGGCCATAAGTCAAGCAAAACTAAATTTTGTCCACCCTTCGTTCAAAACGTATTCAACATTTCTTTTTTATAGCAACAGCAATACGCCCAAAAACCAAAAACTCTTCTACCGACCTCAATTTACAACTTAGGTAGATGGGGGCCAAGTGTATTCGTTTGTCCACTACCTGCTTATGACTTCCCAACAAAAATAAATGTTTGTCACTCCTTAGTTCAAAAAATTTACAATATTTCCTTTTTATAGCATATCTCCAAAAACGAAAATTCAAACGATTGTTGTGTTTTTTCAACGGGTTCTAGTATTGGCCCCCTGAGAGGAATTGGATACATCCCAGAATAACCCTAAAACCCTATGTACATACCTTGTCATGAATAAGTATGCCTCTCACTTAAGACAATCGGCATTTCTGGAAACCAACAACTGAAGCAAGGCAAGAATGGCTAAGAGTTGTAAATCACTAAAGGCCCTTTGGTTATACAGGAACTGTTTCTCCGCCAAATTTGTATGGTACAGGTATGAGTGAAGTCAAAAATCAGTCAAAAAACGAAATCGTAGACAACCCTAATATTTATAACTCGTGGAAAACCACATCATAGAGGTTTATGTTTTTCAACTTGACGGCTCCCAACAAAAATTGCTATCCAGAAAATCAAAAAAACAATCACTAATCTCTTGAGTTCAGTGAAATTGTTAATTTCTACATTATTCCCTCTCATTAATCATTATCCTCAAAGGAAGAAAATCAATTTGGCTTGATGTTATATAACTAGCTGGGTATAACACAGGTACCTATAGGTATTTTTGTTTACAATGTTTTTTTTTTTCACAAAAACAAATAAAATCCACGCAATTCATTCTTACAACCTGCTTGAGTATCTGGGTAATGGTTGATTGATGGTGTTTGAGCGTGTTACCTTTGCCACCATAAGATGTAGGGCGCGCACAAACGATTGATCAAACAAAACTACAATACCACCTTTCCTACATTGTTGTATCTTTAGCTTCACCTGCAAAAGTGTTATAATGTATACTTAGTCAATTATGCAAATAAGCACAAAATATTAACTCTAGTTTCTTCTTTAGTTTCATATATCATCAGCTATGAAGGTATGTGTAGTTTCTTTTTTCAAATTAATCCTTATTGAAAGAAAAATGCTTAATATGGCTACTTTATTTCCTTTTGCTGTTCACTCATTCGTTTTTCATTAACCCCAAGGGACTCATTATTCCCATATCAAAACATAAATACTCATATCACGCATAACATAATGCCGGCAATCCGAAGCGCCATACAATAACGCCATCGCATCCCACACCCCACACCCCTATCATGCCACTGACACATTCGTTTTGCCTTCCGCAATATTCTCATCCTCTAACTTCTCGTTTCCATTTACATAATCCAGCAAGTCCGTTGGGATAAACTATAGCACGTTAGCATAAAGGAGCTAAATGCTCTGCTTACTCCGGCTGTTTATGGATTTAGGTTCTGCGTTTCTGCCGGTGCTGATGGCGATGGCGAAACGTGCATTAGATACGGATATACGGGAAAGTAAAAAAAAAAATTAACATCCAAAGCTAAAAAATAAGCACTGAAAGGAAAACGAAGGAAAAATTCCTTAAGCACTTGCAACATTTTTTTTTATTAGTTCGCTGACTGCAATTGTCCGAGGTTAATTTTTCTACTTAAGATATACTTTTTTGCTTTAGATACTTTTTCCTTAACACAGTAGTTGACGTGTGGATGTGCGGGGGATGTGGTAAAGAATTGTGCTGCTCTGCGCCTTCACAACAACGACTTTACAGGCAAAGGTCTTGATGTTCTTGATTCTTTTGTTTGGGATAATCAGACAAAAGATACAACACGTTCTGTGCGATGATGTACATAAAAGTTCATCAAGTAAGAGAGGAGTCACATTCCTGCTGAAATGGTTCCTATCTTTAGTGACTAAACATTTTGCAGCTGTTGCTAATTGAATATTGTGAAACATTAAACGGGATCAGCTTGTGGAAGGAAAAAAAAAACATTATAAAAGGTCCACACTTACCTTGAACAAAAACCATAAATAGCAGCAACGTATCCATCCAATATGCCATGATTGAGTTGTATTCTTTTTTTTAGGTAGTTTAGCCTTTAGCTTCTCACAAAAATTGATGTTGAAATATTTTTTTTATTTAAATGGAAATTTCTTTTATAA
The DNA here is from genome assembly GCA_949320155.1 of Melangyna quadrimaculata. Lineage (NCBI taxonomy): Eukaryota > Metazoa > Arthropoda > Insecta > Diptera > Syrphidae > Melangyna > Melangyna quadrimaculata. The sequence continues at coordinate 171,585,464 of OX439485.1, read as the reverse complement.
CACTATGAAACACCGAAGGTAAGGTTTTTGTTGATGATTTTTCGTCATGCTTAATAATTCTGATGAATCGTCGCAATCTGAAATTTAAAAATATAAAAAAAATATTTCCTTTAATAGAAGTTGAATAGGTCTAATTAATAAATTCATTATGCGTGCCTCGTAGAGGTGGGATACCCACGTTTAATTGAATCATTTTTTCGTAGTTAAAAATAAACACACAAAATGAAAACGGAAGTGTTAAATTGTTTGCAATAAAAATCAACGTTCCGTTTTTTATTAATATTAATAATATTTTGTTTACTATTGTTTTAGAAGCAAAACATAACTGATTTAGTAAAAGAAAAATTAATGAACGCAACCAAATGGAATTAAAATACACACACCCAATATTCCACACAAATAAAAATATTTATTTTAACTCCTTTGCTTTTTTATGAATAATATAGCCAATGATGAAAACTATTGGAAATGGTTTTTAAATTTTAAAAATTTAAATAGTGCTTACTAATAAAACTTATAGAGCAAGAGCCCAGACATAAGTTATTTTATCAAAGCTAAGATTTTTTCTGTGAATAGGTACTATGGTAGATAAGAGAAAATGGATACCAAGAATCTTCAATCCGGGTGCAATTAAGAGGTAGCGAGTGTTAAAGTTGCATACAAATGTTGCAACATTGCGTTATTTTATCAAAGCTGAATTTTTGGATGGTGTCATTTAATTTATTTGACACTTTTCAGACACCTACAGTGGGACCTAACGTGAGCCTGACACTTAAAATATGTCAAACTAAACCTGACATTTACATGACAGAATCAAATCAAGATTTTATGTTTCCTGTTGGCAAATATTGTTTCTTTCAATCTTTTTCTTTATCACTTGTTAATTTAAATGTAAAATATCTTGTTATTATTATTTACCGATTGTATTATACCATGCTTTTTGAAACTTTACTCAATGTTTAAATTATTTTTTAATTCTTCTAAATATGTTAATTTTTATCTTTTATTTTTTCTAAAATTATGTGATACTGTGCAGCCTTAAAGAATTATATTCTTATTGTACAGAAAATGTTCACTCAATAAATACAAATACAAAATACAAATACAAAGCCACATCAAAAAAAATACAAATATTCTACAATATTTTCGAATCAGCAAGACACCTACAGCGGGGCCTTACATCACCTTAAAACCGTCAAAATAATAATTTTTTTGTTTTTAAAACGTGATTTTTTCGCTTATTTTCGCTGTTTTTAAATGTCTGGCTAATGAATAGGCCCCACTGTAGATGTATAGCTGATGGGGAATTATTTTTAAACAGTTGCCCATAAAACATATAAATATTAGCTTTAGAACTACAACGCAAATGGCACGATTAGTTTGACATATTTTAAGTGTCTGGCTCACGTTAGGCCCCACTGTAGATGTCTGGCAAGTGTCCAATAAAGTTAATGACACCATCCCTTAAGACATATCAAAAATTCAGTTTTGATAAAATAACGCAATGTTGCAACATTTGTATGCAACTTTATAACACTCGCTACCTCTTAATTGCACCCGGATTGAAGATTCTTAGTATCCATTTGTTCTTAGTTACCATCATAGTACCTGTTCGGAGGGTATGATTTGCAAAAAAAAAAAATTAGTATTTTAATTTTTAATCTTGATTCTTGAATTCAACTAGCTATTAGCAAGTTAGACTTCTTTTAAAACATTGGCGCACAATTTTTGTTGATTTAGAACGATGTTAAATGATTTTTCGTTCAATACTAGTTTAAAAAGTGTATTTTGCTAATTTTAAGAGAGTTTAGCATCATACTATCTCTTAACATTTCACTAAAGTTAAAACCACCAAATGGCTATTTTATCTTTTTTAGTATCGTACTAAATCCATATGACACTTTGACGTTTAAAATTGTCAATATCAGGGGTGTTTGTGAATTTTTGGCACGAGGTGTCTGTTTTGGACGTGTTCAGCTGAATTTTATAAAGGAAATTAGTTTACATATGAGTGTGTTTTATAATACAAATTCTATACACTACTGAAATACATCAGCCAAGTAGAAGACTTAGCATTATTTAATTGGACTTGTTGAATTATTGATTCAATATAGCTTTTAACGGCCTTTAATCCATACAAATTGGCGTTTCGTCCCGGTGTTCTCACTTGGACTCTTCAGTTGACAGTGAAGGCCTTGTCAAGACGCAATTTTTATTAAGTTCAGTCCAGCTTACATCAATTTTACTGCGAAAATCAATTGTGAACTATATCCAACAAATAAGTGTAGTATGATACTAGTTAAAAAGTATTTACAATTTAGAAAATTTTAGTAAACTCTTAAAGAATTAGAAAAATGTTAAGTAGTATTATACTTAATCCTTAATAATAGACTGTTTAAAATTTTTCGCTATTGTTTTCAAGCAAGATTAGTGACACATTAATTACACATGCCTTCAAAATCAAAATTTTTTACTAGTGTTTACTTTTCCGAGCGCTTTTGATACACTGATTTCAGATTTTTTATTATATTTGAGGTTAAAACCAAGAAACTCGTAATGGCATGAGAAACTCTTCGTGTGACACTGTTAGAGTAACCACTTATTAAAAACACAGGTCTTTTTTAACGCCGCGAAGAACCAAACTGCTTTTGATTAGGTGTGTTATGCCTGTTCCAAAATAGAATAATGAATACAAAGGAAATTGAGAAGGGTTATCAAGCTAAAACAACAAAAAAATAATTTTTTCTTAAAAAGAAAAGATCGTATTTGCAATATTAAAATCTGTAGAGGAAAATCATTTTACTTTTTTTTTTTGAAAACAAAAAAAATAAATTGATATGAACCTCAAATAAGCAAAAGAGCGTTTTTTCCATTTTTTTTTATGTCTCGAAAACCACGGAATTAACACCCTAAAATCAGGCAAAGAACACATCGTACTCGAAAACATATTAGTTACTTCCAGCATTAACATCACTGTAAGCCTAAGGTTATAAAAACATTTGGGACTCAATTTGGTCATTCAAACTGAAAAGTATAAGAATTTTTTTGCAAATAATTATAGTCATTATTTATTTCGTTATATTTTTTTCTGATGTTTGTCACCGCACATTTTACAAACAGAGATTTGATATATTTTATCTTTCTACTGAAACATTATCTTAATTTTAATAAGATAGCTAATTTTGATTAATATAAATACACATTCCAAGGAAGCACGAATAAGTCTTCAATTTAAGGAGCTGCCAAGAGGTACACACATAATTACCTTTACCTTTTTATAGATTTTCCTGTGGAAAACAGTTTATCATCGAATTTGATGACAATCACTAATAAGGGTTTTTCAACAGGGACGCTACAAAAGTAGAGCAACAGGGACAGCAAACGACGCCATATTTCTTGCTGCTCTTTTGACATTTCTATTCAATAAAATTTGCCATTTAAAGAAAAAGTTATACGAGCGAACAATGAGTCGAAATTATTAAAATTTATTACCGAAATTCGGAGACAGTGGCCTCAACGTTAAGAGCGCTACGTCCAATTTATAGTCGTCATAATCATCCTAGCAGATCAACAATTGAGCGTCTAGTGGAAAAATTTGAATCCCCAGGCACAGTACAAAATGTTCCCGTGCCAGTGCGATAAAGAAGTGCCCGTAGTGTCGAGAATATTGCTGCCGCTGAGGCTTCAGTTGCAGAAAGCCCAGATGTGTCTCTCACACGTCGTTCTCAAGCGTTGGGCATCTCTGTGACGTCGTTGTGGTGAATTTTGCGAAAAGATCTTGGCCTACATCCTTACAAGATTAAATTGGCACAATAGCTGAAGCCGCTTGACCATAAGAAGCGTCGTATGTTCGTGAATTGGGCTGAGCAACAACTTGAAAATGATTGGGATTTTCATCGAAAAATCATCTTCAGCGATGAGGCTCATTTCTGGCTGAATGGCTTCGTCAATAAACAAAATGTGCGGTATTGGTCAGGCAGGAATCCACACGTACTCCATGAGTCATCATTGCATCCCGAAAAAATTACGGTTTGGTGTGGTTTATGGGCCGGTGCGGCCGTACTTCTTCCGTGATGATCAAGACCGGCACGTTACTGTGAATGGGGATCGCTACCGTTCAATAACCAAATATTTTTGGCCCCAATTGGATGATATGGACTTGGAGGACATGTGGTTCCAACAGGCCGGCGCCACAAGCCACACAGCGAATGTCACAATCAATTTATTGGAAACCAAGTTTGGAGAACGTGTTATCTCACGAAATGGTCCAGTCGCTTGGCCGCCTCGGTCGTGCGATTTGACGCCGTTAGACTATTTCCTGTGGGTCTATGTCAAGTCTATGGTCTATGCCAACAAGCCAGCGACGATTGATGAACTTCATACGAATTTCGAACGTGAAATTGCAGCAGTATCGGCTGATTTATGCTTGAAAACCGTCGAAAATTAGGTTCAGCTTCTAGATTTCTACATAATGGCATCGAACGTACTTTCACAGGAATAAAGAATTTCATTGATATCCAAAACCGTTTTTGTTTTATTTAAAAAACTTTTATGGCGCCCTTATTGAGAAACCCGATATAAGATAGGTCTAATACTTTTTCAAGAGGAAAGAAGAGCTAGAAACACATTATTGAAAAAAATCGGTGAGGGGGGGACCAGACCCCTGTGATCCCCCCTGGCTATGGCCTTGGAAATAATAGTCCACTGATGAAACTTAGCATAAATCTTCCCATTCTCATAAAAACCAAGAATAACAAAGAGCTTATAAAAATATCTATGTTAAAAGAGTTCCTTTTTGAGGGGGGGGGGGGGTCGAGACCAACAAAATGCTTTACTCATGAAAATTGGTAGGTACAAGTTTTAACAGCGTCATGAGAATCAATAATCGAAAGGAACTATACAAAAAAAAAATATTAAGTGGGGAATGGTGGTTTTCCGAGGTGCAAGTAGGAATATTTTTTTTTTTAATATCGATTTTCTCTAATCTGGTTCTATGTTTTTATGGAGAATTTGATAGAAAAATTCTATCTTTAAAACAAATACAGAAGTATGGTATATTTTTTCCTAAATCTCAAAACTTTGAAAGCGAGTTGAGTAGATGTTTTTGAACTTGACGCGTGTATCGGGGTTTTATTAGAGGCCAGTTATAGCTATCATTGAAAACCATCATTGAAAATATTAATTGTCAATTTTGAGAGATTTTGAAGAAAAAATAAATGACTATTTTGATGCAAAAGTAAGGCTAATTGACTTAATAATTATTTCTAGGTAAAACAAAATTCAATTTGGTTCAATTTTTCTCATAAAATGACTTTTAATTTTTCAGTGATGAACTACCTTGCCAATTATCATTGAAAAAATTAAAAGTTACGTTGTGGGGAAGATATGGGTCAAAATAAATTCTTTTTTGAAGGAGAAATAATTTAAAGCCATAAGCTATCTTTCTGCATTAAAATTTTCAATGATTATACTTTCGAAGGGTCTCAAAATCAACAATTAACTTATTCAATGATAGCTATAACTGGCACCTTAGGAACTATGTAGAAGTTTTAAGAAAAATATTCCTAAAACCAAAAATAACAGTGCCTGTCATACAATTATTAAACCATTGAAAAAAATCTTATTTTTTTCTTATTACTTAACTTTTTTTGTTCCTGAGTGAAATTAGGTAAACTAAAACGATCTACCTTTTTGTTGAAAACAATTTTATTAAAAGCCATTATAAAAACATGTCGAACCACCTATTGAACAATTATTATTAACTTCCTCTATAGAGCAGGTTTCGTGTCAAAAAAAAAGATGTTCGAGGTGTTAATCAAAACTTACATTACCATTATAGTGAAGTCCAAAAAAGTGTTTTTCAGCATATCGTCAGTCGGTCTGTGTTGTCTGTGCATTCTGATGAACATCGAGCTAGAGCCTAAAAGAACTATTTTAATAAAACTACATACTAGATTTTTACAGAAGAAAAAGATAGTAACGGATATAAAGATTTGAGGTTTTTCGATTGAATTCCCTTTTTTTTGGTATTTTCCAGAATATCTCGACAATGACTGGGCTGATTTTGTTATAATTTTGTTTCCGGTGTTAAAAAATATTAGGATTATAATTTGTTCAAATTATTTTTGTTACGAACAAATAAAATCAAAGCGAACATTTTTATAATTTTGACTAAGTGTTTTAGACAATTTGTTTATATTACATCGAAAAAAAATACAAATTTTTAGTATTTTCTCTTTAACGATATAAAAATATTATTGAATCATTGATATACACCGCCAATGTCTAGCTCAGTACAAGAGCAAGTTAGTTTTAAATACATAAATCCATACTTATATCTCAAGAAGCGAAAGATATAGTTTGGAAACAAAATAACAAAAAGTAATCAGGCTAAAATCATCAGATTTTTTTTTTAATTATTTAACATTATTAATTATTGAGATAAAACAAATATTTCTCAACGGCTTACAAAATTGTAAGGCAGTGGCAGGTACAAACATTACATTATATCATTATTATATTGCTTAATCATAACGGTATAAACTACTAGGGGTAATGTCAAAAACACCCTTGAAGGTATAAAGTAAAGGACAAATGAAGGAAATATTAAAATCAAAGAAAAAATATTAAACTGTAATTGAGCCCACAGATTATACAAAATTGCGAGACCCACTTTTTTCGTAGTCCCAATCATTTCGTAAGTAGTAGCCCGTAGCGAAATGGTCAGTCCGATCGACTGTCACGCTGGAGGGTTGGGTTTACTTCCCAAACTCGTCCACATAAAAACTTAAGAGTTTTTTCAGGGCTACTGCCTCTTGCAAGGAATGACGAATCCTCCAAGAGCATCACTTGTCATGAATAAGTGCTTCTTGTCTAGCCGTTCGGATTCGGCATAAAATTGTAGGTCCCTTCCATTCCTGCTAACACACGCACACAGGAATGGTTGCGAGTTGTTAGTAACTACTCCCTGGTTCTTCACAAGCCGTTGCGCCACCCAATTTATTTTATTTATAATCATTTCGTAATGATTAAAATCTCGAGGTCGATTTTTTAACGAATGCATAACTTGCCACTTGCCATACACATTTAGGGCATTCCCTCCTCTGGGTTCCTGATTTCAATTTAATTTTAAAAACAACATTTAATTTTTCGTTTTGGGTTAGTTATAGGTAGGTACATCTTTTTATATAACTTGGGTAACCTCAAGAACCAATCATGGATTGAACCTACTATGGTGACTATAGGTCATCTGTCAATATTAAAACATATACTTATAAGGGTGGTCCTTACAGAGGCGAATATCTTATTTTTTTCTTAATACTGCTGTAAAATGTTAGCTCATTACATTAACATTAGCCCGGCCCCAAGACGTCTGAAGTTTAAATATGGGAAATCCCATATTTTTGTAAAATACAACTTTGAAAAATCATAATTTGGTAATAATTGATAAAATAGAATTTAATTTTAGCACACATCCTTTCACTTTTGTCATGTTTAAAAAAATTAAATAGAAACAAGTTTACATTTATTAAAATTAAAATAAAATTAAAAACAAATATTTTTGTTTAAATGTCTATAAGTAGGAAAATAACAGTTGTAAAATTGTTTATAATACATTTTTTTAAACATGACAAAAGTGACTACATGTGTGCCTAAATTAATTTTTTTTTTTTCAATCATTATCAAAGTAATGAATTTTCAAAGTTGGATTTACAAAATAGGTTAAGGTTAATATTAAGAGCTAAAATAATACATGATTTATTTTATTTATTTAGAACAATTTGGGGGGGGGTTCCATCATTCAAAAACAGACAAAGAACTTTATATTGACCACCCTAATACTTACATATATTTGTACAAGCACGCAGTATATATTATGTAGATTCAGTCGATTCCGCTTAAGTGGAACACCATAATTGCAGACCATTTGTTTCAGTTAAGCGGAGTTTTCAGTTAACCGAACTACGGATAACTGAAACTTTTTTCAATTAAGCGAAGTTTTGACAAAACAAATTAAATTCCTATTATTGTTATTATTGTACTATTCGTACTAGAATGTCAGCTTATTGGGCTTGACCATTCTTTATTCCGTCAATTTCATTGAATTTTAGAACAACAAGGTATGGAGACAAATTGTGGCGGAACAAGAGAGCATACTTAAAAGCGCTTATAAAAATGCTGATGCTCCAAATGCATTTGATAAACCAATAACACATCTCGAGCTGTGACGTCAGTGGTCTTAAGCGGTGGAGTGCGTAATGCACACGACTGCTAAGACTGAGCAAATCTGCGTGGGTTCGAATCCTATGGTGTGCATAAAAAGTTTTTCAAATAAAATTGGATTAAAGCTCAGCACCACTAAAAGGAGACTAATGAGTGCAAAAGTGGCAAAGCACGAAATAGCTATATCTCCAGCCAAACAATTGTGGTAGCGCCTTTAAGTTGTTGTTGTTGTTCAAAAATGCAATCAAATTAAATTCCATTTAGCCTGACAATCAAGAAAAATGTAGGTCTGATTTTTTGTATTGTGTCAAAATAGTTATATCTCAATATGAAACAATTCAAACAACAAAGGTAGGTATTTACATTTTTAATCACAAAAACAAAACAACGGTCGTTTCACTTATGCGGAGTTAAATAAGTGAAAATTCTTCATTTGAGGCAAACAATTTTGTTTCAATTGTCCGGTGTTTGCGATTGAGCGGAGTTCAGTTATGCGAAGCAGTTTGTGTGAAAAAAAGCCTCCGGAATAAATTTATTGTTTCCGATAACCGATGTTTTCAGTTAAGCGGAGTGCAGTTAAGCGGAGTTGACTGTACACATTTAGTATCAAACATTCCTTTGTCCCATGACAATTGGGTGCTAATTTAGTATTAGAAAACAAAAAAAATCAGAAAAAAGGATTTTTTTTCCCTTTATTTCAGTTGGTGCTCAACCAATTTCCCCTGATCTTGCGTACTGCTAGCAAGTTTATATTTTATTTCAAACTAAAGAGAAACATAGAAAAAGTTCAAGTTTTTTTTTGTTTAATGTCCATTTTATTCACTTTGTCTAAAAAAAAATAGTTTCCAAACTTTTTGTTTTATTTCTATAAATGTGGGATAAAATATTTATGATAAAACTTTCGAATTCCCCAAACCGTATTCACTCTTAAATTCTTCTTAAATATTTGAATTAGTCAGCAAATTTGTTGGACCGAATCGATTTTCAACTCATATCCGCAAAGACTTGACCTTTTTTTTTTCAATTCATTTCCTGCTTGCTAATATTGTGTCCTTTTATATCGTCCTTTGAGCACCTATACACCTGACCCCATTAATCAATAACTGACAACAAAAGATACGCACCATTAATCCGAGAACCACCACTCGATATCTAACAAAATAACCAAACCTTCATTATCGAGGTTTAAAACTTATTTATCATTCTAAGGACATCATCAATATGGTTATGGAGGTGCATAAAAATATTGTTATTTCTTATATTTTGTTGTTTTGTTTTTTATCAATTGCACCCGTTTTGATGTTCAATTTTTTTTTGTTTTGTTAAATGGCAGGAGCCACATGCTGTTTATTTAATTTGTCCATTAACACCTGCTCGTTTTGTGTTCGGTTAGAGCCAAAAAGGAGGAGGATGATATTAATCACTTAATCCATGGCAATAAATTCAGGTGCAGATGTTCCCAAGACTATCGTTATTATTATTTTACCTTTCCTACGTCTTCTTGTGCAGCATTAACATGAAGTTGATTATTCATTGAAAGAATCTGTCTCCGATGGCAGATTAAATCATCAAATGGATTTGTGGAAGGCAAATGCGCGCATTAAAAAGTCCGATTTATGGGGATTGCGATTTCCTTTCTTTTGTTTTGTTGAATTGTTGTTGGTTGGAATATTGAAATAAGAAAATTTGAATTTAGAAACAAAATATCTTAATTAGGTTAAATTGGCGCCGGCCGTAAGAGAAGAAGCACTTTTTTTTATTGCATAGCCAATCGAGACGTCAATCATCATTTATCATTATTTTTTTTTACAGTTTTAGATGTTTATGATCAGTACGTTAGCCGAGAAGTTGTTTGGTTGACGGCTCTAGTGGAGAAGAGGGAATTTTTTTTGTTTGCTTACAATGGTTTTGACCTATGCAGCACCCTATATGTACGGTGACCACACGTCCTCTTTTTGAGATGACAATCCTCTTTTTAGCACTTGTGTCCTCTCTGATTTTTTATCTTAGAGAGGACAGTACTTTGTCATCTTTTTAACTAAAATGTCCTCCCAACGTTCTCCTTTTTTACTAAAAATTATTTGGATTTATGTATATGGAATTGCAAAAAATGTCAATGCCTAAAGCTTTTCTTATTTTAAACGATTTTTAATTAAAATTAGTGTAACGAAAGGCTGAGAAAAGCTCAGAAATCAGCCCATTGAAAAAAATTTTTAAAAATGTATGCGAATCAAGAACAATTGGTAAATGAATGCAATATGATGTGTGAACAGAAAATAAATGGGTTGAAATATTTGATCCTTTTGAAAAACAAAACATATAAAATGTATAATAAATAATATATTAAAGCTTGTAAAGTTTTCACTCTCACTACCAACTACCAACACCAAATGCACCCACTGAACGCGAACGGGTGTTTTCTATTTCAAACAACATTTGGACATCTGAAAAATCTCAATTGAAAGAGTCGATGCATTAAAGTCAATATTAATAACGAAGTGCAATTTCGAAATGGATTGTGCAGAGCTCAAAATATTTTTATGAAATATGGCGATATCGTTTAAAAAAAAAATCATTCTGCAGAAAGATATGCAAAGTAGGTAGACCAAATAAAAATTTTTTTTAACTATTTATCTAAAGTTATGTACAGATCAAAATATTCTATTCTTATTTTGTTTTCTTCATGTTTTAAATTAATACGAATTGACTTTTAAAATAATGTGATATGAAGTGCAAACTTTGGAAATAAATAACTTATAACAGTATTTTGTCGGTCCTCTTTTTCGTGTTTGAAAAAATGGTCACCGTACCTATATGTAAGCTACACATATCTAAACTTTGTTTGAGTTCTTATTGAAAGTTCTAAATTAAATTGTAATGTAGGTATATGTATTATCTTCTATTAAGAAGAAGAGTGTGTATATGTCAATAAACGCATATGCCTGTAAACGCAAGCAATGCTTAAATAGCGCAGTCGAGTAAAAATTGATTTGCCATCTTAAAAACTTAAAAATCGTTGGTGTACGACGTTAATTAGGGTGGGGTCAAATTGAACTGGGTTGGCTTGTTTTTGATGATACCATGAATAATAATTTGTAGCAGCCCGTAGCGTAATGGTTAGTGCGTTCGACTGTCACGCTGGAGGTCTGGGTTCACTTCCCAGCCTCGTCCACCTAAAAACTAAAAAGTTTTTTTCAGGGCTACTGCCTCTTGCGAGGATTTGACAAATCCTCTAAGAGTATTACTTGTCACGAATAAGTGCTTCTTGTCTAGCCGTTCGGATTCGGCATTAAATTGTAGGTCCCTTCCATTCCTGTCGACAGGCGCACACAGAAATAGTTGCGAGTTGTTAGTCACTAGGCCCTGGTTCTTCACGAGCCGTTGTGCCACCCGATTTATTTATTTTTATGAATAATAATTTGCTTGTGGCTTAATAAAATATTCGATACAAAATGAGTTCAACATTTTAGCTTAAATTGGCCAGAAAACATTCAATTCAGACAATAACAGGTTTTCCAGATTTGTTGACTTTTCTACCCCCCGCATCTCTTTTATTACTGACCCTAAAAAAAAATTGAATATATCTGTTTACAGACAGTTTAATAGTCTCTAATTAAGTAGCATAGACTTTTCCGCTAACATGCTAGGTTCACATGCTAAATTCACGAAAATCTAAAAAGGGGTACCTTTAACCCCCACTCCTGAGTTCAGCTCGTGTCCCTGGGCTGGGGACTTTGGGTATGTTATACCTGGGGATAACCCCTACCATATAAAAAAAATGGGCAGGACTGGATCGCACAAACTTGCTCTCGTAGCTAACAACTGTAACATAGCTTGAAGTTGACAATAATATGCATATGTATTAGTTGCATAACATTATGATACCAATAAAAAAAGTTTTTAAAAACAAAGGACCTCTTACATAAAAATTATTATAAATTTGTTATTTAAATAGCAAAAACAGATAGAGCTACAAAAAAAATAAGCCATCTGGTTTGTTTGATAAATATGAACTTATAAAAAATCATTCAAAAATCGTTAGAGCGGTTTTAAAAAAAATTTGGTATGCCAACTTTTGGAATTAAATAAAATACAATTTTACACAAAATTAAAAAAATATTCATTTGCCCGTTTTCAAGATATGAATTTTAAAAAAAATTTAATATTTTTTTAAAAATCCAACAATTATTTTTTCGAAAAATTGTATATGCTAAATTGTTAAAATTCTAAAAGACCTCTTACATGAGAAGTTTGATTGAAATCAACGTATCCGTTAACGAGAAATTTGAAAACCAAAAAAACGGTTGTATGACAGGTACCGTTAATAACCGTTTAACATTTGGTTTTCTATCAAAATATTAATTGTAGTAATTTTAGTAGCTCATATTTTTTTTTTTTTTTTTTTTCAAAATCGATAGAACTGTTTTTAAAAGAAACCAATTTTTGTATATTGGTTGTATGGCAAGTACCGTTATTTTTTGAGCTAAGAAAAAATGTCAACATCCCCTCTAGGGAATCCTATAAGAACCTTAAGTCCAAAGTTTTAAGAAAACCGCTTCAGCCGTTTAGGCTGGAACTCGAGGTACAGAAGGACAGACGGACAGATAGACAGACAGACAGAATTGCGACTTGCGAGACCTACGTTTTTCGCCTTCTCTATCATCGTAATGTTAGGGAAAATTATTATCTCGAACTTTTTTTGCACGAATACTAAACTTGCCCTATACTATGTATATCGCAAGTAAAAATAATGCAGAGGGCCCTCTTTTTTGCATTTATTTTATAATTTTGAGTCTTTGTTGACTGGGCTACATGGCTTCTTTGTTTTTTCAGTACAAATTGTGTTTGTTTAAAATTGATAAAAGCAACCAGGCTGGTTCAAGACAAAAAGAAAATTGCACTGGAGGGTCTATTTCCCCCAATAAGGTGGAAGGTGCAATTTTCAAAAAAAAAAAAAAATACTTTAAATGGGAAATAACTTATCAAAAAACAATGGTATATCTTATCGTAGACAAAACTATGATCTAATCATTTATAAAAATTTTAAATCGAATTATTTTTAAGAAATTTTTTTTTGATATTTTTAAGCTCACATTTTTGAAAAAAAAAATTGGACAAAAAAGATTTTTTATAATTATGTTTCAAAATTGTTTGTTTTTAAGTATTGACATAGCTATTTTTGTTCGATGCTCTTAATAATTTTTCTTATAAAAATCCAAAAATAATCATTATTAATAATTTATTAAGGATTATAATTTTGATTTTTTTATTTTGTTCTTTCCACGATTAGAATGAAAATTCGAAAAAATGTATAGGTGACTTGAGAAACTATTCTTTAGATGTGCCAAAACAAAAATTGAAGGTTTCTTCTAGACTCCAGGAAATTATACATTTAAATATCCTGTGGGATACATAAACGCACATCCATGCACAGACCAACAGACGCGGTATAATTTGAACTTCATCATTATGTTTTTACTTGCTCTTAGGGCAAGTATTGGTTTCGTGTCAAAACAAAATAAATTCCAGGTTTTAATCAAAATTAACATTACGATAGATTTGTTTCAAATTTGGTGACAAGCATTTTTATGTGATTCCCTAAGAGGAACATTTTTGTTTTAGGCTTTTAGCGTGCATCTTTAATGGGTAGCTGACATACAATGATTTGGTTTTCTCGAAAACGTCTTTAACGATTTTGATTAAACTTCGAACATGCAATAGGTATCTCGACCAGTTTCAATAACGCTGCATGTTCCAGGTTTTTGCCGAAAAAATCGAAGAACGGAAATAAGATTTTGGAGTTTTTTGAGCAAATTGCTCTTTTTTAAATTTTGTTTGTACAAATATTTTCGAATATCTCGCTATTAACATGGTTTATTTTGTCATAATTTTACGATTTGGTACTTCTTAGATAGTGAAAAAGTATATTTACATGAAATCAATACATGCCCTATAGAATAAGTACCTAGCGAAAAAACATTGAAAGTGCATTAAACCTTTTTATTTGTAAAAAGATTATGTTGTTTTTCCGAACATCTATAGCTATATTTGTAGAGAAGATATTTTCCATTTAGACAATAATCCTTCAAACAGCCGTTCGTGCCATTTCAGTCAGATTATTGTGGAAATCAATGTTGTTGCTTCAAAACAAGCAACTGTTGTTTGTTGTTGATTTGACACACAAGCATAGGGTAAACTTTAAAACATTTTTGTTTCAATGATTTAGAAGGAAGTTTACTGCATATATACATGCATACATGTGTAATTTTATGTAACATCTTGTGGGAACAAAAAAAAACAAAACCGTATCGAATTTTTTCCTTTATCTTATCTAGAGCCGTTAGTTACCAACTGTCATACTAAGAACTTTCTTGAAAACGACTCTACAGATTTTGAAAAAAAAAAAAAATCATGTCTGATATGAATAAATTAATATAACTGCATTGAATTTGACTAAAACAGAATCGAAACAGGGTTTTGACGTCTTTTTTATTGAATTTTTGGGTTATTCCTGTATAGCTTTCATGTAAACAATAAGATTATTTCGTACACAGGTCCTTCTAAGAAGTAGGTTCATACTTATCATATTTAATTCCAAATGTTTTCATACAAATATTTTGTTGCTACTTTTGGATTTATGCTAATTTTATACTTTCTTTATATCTGAAATGCGTTCCAATCGTGCATTTTGTTTTCTAAAGAACTGTTCTTATCGGTATACATTCTATAGAACTGCTGTTTTTTAATCTTGGGATTTCCCTGAAACGGTTAAACTAGTTTTAGTTAAATTTGTATGCAGTCGCCTCTGGAAACTGATAACATTCCGTTACAATATTTTAAAAACGAATATTATTTGATTAAATTAAATTTCTTTTAAATAAATACGTACATTTTGATAATAACTAAGAGCGAATTCGCAGTCGCCTGACCAATGAATAATAATTCTAAAAAATCGGATTTTCTGTTTTGCCATATTTACGAACACAAATATGTACATATATTAGGGGTATTCATGCAAACACAGAATACCCATAGAAAGCTTAAAAACGATAGAATTTTCTATCGGTAGAAATGAACTGCCAAAATTTGTATGGGGAAAATTTTCTGCAAAATATAGAATTTTATCTCAAAAATTTGAAGCGAAAAGCGTAGAAAAAAAACCCTTATAAACTATTTGACGTTTAATTTGACATTTGACTTAACTTAGCTGTTTGTTTCTATCGTTTACGCAAAAATTTCTAATGGGGTGTTCATTTAACCTTTTGCGTAAAATTATATTTTTCTACAAAGCGAAAAATTATCTCGTTACATGAATACCCTTAATATTAATTCAAGATCACTAAATCCCAATATTTTGATAGATTTTTGAGGATGTCCAGAGCTAAAATTATTAAACTTTCAGCGCGTAGTCAGATAAACAAAGACAAGAGATATTGCACACATAACTATCTACTTTTGGAGAATTTTTCAACTCCTCGCATGCGACAGTATAGTTAATAAAAACAATTTAACTATCCGTGGAATAGGGAGGGATTGAATTCTCAGCGCAGGGTGATAGCCCAATGCACTAACCATTACACCACGGCCTACTCCCGGCAAAAGTTATTTGCCAAATGTAGCTACCTGGCAAATATTTTTATTTTTAGAAAAGAAATTTTTAATCTTCCAAAATGTTTACTTAATTTCAAACTCCATACTCAACTAGAGACGTAATTCATCATTAACTCGGTTTTGAAGTCTTAAAATAACTGTTTATAGAAATTCTTCGTTGGAAGACAAAAAGATCTTTGAGGTATTTGTTTTCTATCTTACTGAGGAACAAACAAATCTAGATAAAATCAATATCATCAGTTTTATTAAGAAGCACACAAATATTTAAGCCTAGTTTTAGGTTGAGTAGATATATATTCCTTCAATAAAAAAACTCAATCCATCTACCAAAATATATTTCCTTTCAAGGACAGCAGCTTTAAAGCATTTAATTTTAATATTTGTGTAGCTTGCGTTGGGCGCCAGTTAACTTTTTTTTTAATTAACTCGCACTTTCATTGTTTAGAACTAATTTTTTTTTTATTTCTTTCAACAAAATGCATTTACCTTCAATATAAACCATCGTTTAATGTATATATACCATTATACATAAAATAGCTAATACTATATTTTCACTCACCATCTAAAAAAAATTGTAGGTATCCATAAAAAACGTCTAGGAATATTTCTTCGTTTCTTGATTTTTTGTTTCTCAACAAAAAAAAAAACACAAATTATATACTCATCACAAAAACACTTTCCACACTTCCCACACTTTCAAAAAAAAACTCTTAACCACAAGCTTTTTTTGTTTAATGAAAAAATACACACAAATTGTCTTCTTTTCTCTTTTTTGAAAGAAAATGCTTTTAAAGGAAAAATTATATCTTTTCGGGTTGGTATATGTATGTTTTCTTTGCTGCACCACAAGAGATCCACAAGAAAAACAAAAAGAACACACAAACAAAAAGGAAACAAAATAATCTATCGATAACACAAACTTAATTCTTCACACTGATTCAAATGGAAATTGCTTTCTTTACATTAAATCAATCAGCGCTTTTCGTTAATTTGAAATTTCCAATTAGTCCTCGCTTTTTCCACAACTCAAAACGAATGGGTTGAAATAATTCTTTCGACATGAATTTCCCGCCCCCTCTGTATAATTCAAGTACAATCAACAAAAGCAACTAGAACAACAATAACAACAAAACAAACGACAATAACTCTTTATTCCGTGAGCGTGGCGTGCGGTTGAAGTGTTACTGTAAGTGTTGTATAGCAAACGAAGAACTTCCTCGAAAATATACACAATCGATCGATTTCGATTGGCACCTTCTTACACTACATACACTATATTATATTTTTGCCGGTATTCGCTTTGTAGGATTAGAAGATTATTGTTTCTGCTGTTCGAGGTGGAAAATGACTTTTCATTCACTCTATATATTTCTACATACTCTCAAGTGCGAGTCTTGCACAAAAGGTAAACGAAACTTTGAAGAACGGGAGCAACTCGTGACATTGATTGATTTTATTTTATGATTTCCTCAATGCAGCTTGTATAAACACACAAAGAATGCAATCAGCTGATGATATTCTTTCACGAACAGAACAATATTTTACATACGTAGGTACTTTTTCTCCTTCTACGAGAAACAAACAACAACAAGAAAAAACAACCGACACAGCGAAAAATCCCAAATCTTGCTGAAGCAATATTCCGTCGGTATAGCGACGACGTAAAGTGCCTTATGTATGAACTCCGACGCGCCACTTAAAAGACTGAGCGGCAATTTCTTCTGCCGCCATGATAGTTGAATTCATGCAACATACATAACGGCAACGAACGGCACTGGTACAATGGGGCGAAATATAACGGAGCGAAAAGTGCCCTCTATAGCCTCTGCTGTGTGCCCTGTTTGTCGTGTGCCATTTGGTGGATTTCTTCTGATATCAGCCTTTTTTTCCTTTTTGACTTGCACAAGGCAGCGTTGGTTGGATTCTTTGATTCTATGAAGCACCCCCGCAGTGTATTCGAAAAATTGTTCTGTGAAAAAGTAAACAGACGAAGTGGAGGAACATTTTTATGAAATGCGATATACAAAAGTGAGAGTGGTTTTGCCGTTCGGTGGGACAGTGCACTGTGCAGTGGTTAAACAGAGAAAAATAAGACTGTTGTAGATAACAGTAAAGGCGAATTTAGCTTAGGAAGCATATAAGGTTTTAACAGCGGTGTTGTTATGTTTGATTCTCTTGCATGAAGACTGTAAATAGGTGTACCTGGGTTAGCTGTTGGTTTTTTTACATTGAACAAGGGTGATTTTAATTTTTGTTCAGATATCTGTGTTAGCATATATTGTATATTTATACGAAAGTATAAAAGTAAGTTAGTAGGTATATCTTCATTAAATATTAACGCATATTTAATTATTTATATTTGCACGATAGGGAGAAGTCAATAAACTGCAGTGACTTCGTGGTTAACACAATAAAAGTGAGGAAGGCCATGGATATAAAGAAACAATGTATTTACGAGTGAGTTGAGTAGGACTGCTACTGGTTTTACATTAAATTACTGGTGAAATGAGTACCTAAGTTGTTTCAGATTTACAATTATTATTAGCAATATATGAAGTTTTAAACCATTTTATGTTTTTAAGGTTACAAAACGAAGGTAGATTCAGTTAAATACAATTTTAAGTTTTGTATTAATGAAATTGCAAATTTGATGACCCAGCACATATCTTCAAACACCTTTGAAAATAAAAAAAAAAACTTGTGGCGTCCAACCACAGGAATTTCAGTTCGAAAACGTTTTGTTTCAAAAATGACGTAGGGCGTATGAGTGTTTTTTGTTTACACAAAAAACCTAACACTGTACAACCAATTTAAATTAAAACTTCCACCACACTCTTCTTATTCAAAGTGATTTTTTTTGAACGGTCTAGAAATGGTCAGTTTAAGATTTTTCATATTTCTATATCAAAAGGAGTATTAACAAACAAAAATTAAATTAATAAATTATTTTTTGTTAACAAGACGACAAATTTCAAAGCTCTTCCGTTTTTACGTGGATTTTAAAACCCTAATATATAACAAGTTATCGGTTCGTAAAACAAATTAATTCATTAAACTTGCCATACTTATTACTATATGCGAAGAATACTCTCCTCCATACTTAGTGGTTTCATAGCTTTATTTCAAACTTGGTACATATTGTTATGGGTAACTTTTTTCACCTGATTTTTAATTGTTTTTATGGAGAAGCTTCTGAAAATTTTAAATAGTATTTTACCTTATCTTTACCCAGAAATAAAAGAAACAAATTTTAACCTAAACAAAATTCAAATTTTAGTTTGCAATTTTAATAATTTCGGAAACGATTTGACCAATTTTTGTTTGTATTTTTGAGAGGTTGGTTTTTTAACAATTTCTTGAATACTTAAGCCGTTTATTTATCAAAGGGCACGGTAGTGCCCATCCAAGTTCTGGCACTACACCCTTTTTACAGGATCAAACTCAGGCGATTTTTGACCCCCCTCTAACTTCAGTACCAATAAAGTCAGAAACTTCAAACTCGCAGCATTTGCTAAACTCACCAGGTTTAGACAACATACAAAATTTCAATTCCTTAGCGTCAGTGGTTCCCGAGATATAAGACTGCAAAAATAGCAAAAA
Source organism: Melangyna quadrimaculata (assembly GCA_949320155.1). Classification (NCBI taxonomy): domain Eukaryota; kingdom Metazoa; phylum Arthropoda; class Insecta; order Diptera; family Syrphidae; genus Melangyna; species Melangyna quadrimaculata. The sequence continues at coordinate 171,566,030 of OX439485.1, read as the reverse complement.
CCGTAACTGACTGACTCACTCACTCACTCACTGACAGATCATCAAAATTATGGAGCACTTCCCGACATGGTAGAATCTTGTAATTTCGCACAACGGAAGACCTTGTGGTGTTTACAAAGGGAGAAATCGAAAATTTAAGTTTTCCATTCAGGGGGCGTAGTACCCGCCCATTTTCATAGAATTGTTATAAATAACTTGGAGCACTTCCGATTGTCGTAGATTGATGAAATTTAGTACAGCGGTAGGGCTTAAAGTGGAGGCAAAGGAAACATTTTAAAATTTGAGATTTTTTATTCAGGGGGCGTGGTATCTGCCCATTTTCATAGAATTCATATAAATTAGCTTCTGACTGTCGTGGAGTGATGAAAATTGGTACAGCGGTAAGGCTTAAAGTGCAGGCAAAAGGAAAATTTTAAAATTTGACATTTTACATTCAGGGGGCGTGGCATCCGCCCATTAGAATAGGAATTGATATCAATTATGAGGAGCACTTCTAATGGTCGTAAAATGATCAAATTTGGTAGAACGGTAGGGCTTCAAGTGCAAGCAAATGCAAAATTTTAAAATTTTAGATTTTACACTCAGAGGGCGTGGCATCCGCCCATTTTCTCAGAATTGTTATTAATTATGTGGATCACTTCGGATAGTTGCAGAATAATAAAATTTGGTAGACTGGTAAATAATGTGGTCAATACAAAGGATATATTGACAAATTTTAAATTATACATTCAGGGGCGTGGCACCCGCCCATATTCTCAGAATTGATATCAACTATGATTGTCGTAGAGTGATGAAATTTGGTAGAGCGATAGGACTTGACAAACTAGCAAATGGGAAATTAAAACTTTGAGTTTTTAGATTCAGTGTGCATGGCAACCACCCATTTTCACAGAATTAATATCAATTATGCAGGATTGTGAAATTTGGTAAAGTGGTTAGTTTTCAGGTGTATAAAAAGGTGCGTTTCTCGCACCCACTTTTCCTGATGAAAAGAATCTTTGCAGAAAGTAGTGAAATCACTACAAAAACATAAATGTTAAAAAAGGAGCCAAGTTCTTCTATATACAAAAACCTTTCCGAAACAAGTCAGCCGTAAAAAGTAGTGAGATCTAAAAGTACGCCAAGTTCTAAGTTTACTAATGTTAAATATCAAATATTTGAGGTAGAGTTATATGGAAGAACCTCAAAATTATCAGAGAAATCTGTTATTTAATGAATACTGACTTAAATTGAGTTAGTTTACTTGGCAAGTTTTTTTTTATTACCTAATTACTAAATTTTAAAATGAAAACTTGACTAGGAAACTTACTCAATTTAAGTCAGTAATCATTAAATAACAGATTTCTCTGATAATTTTGAGGTTCTTCCATATTACTGTACCTAAAATATTTGATATTTAACATTAAGAAACTTAGAACTTGGAGTACTTTTAGATCTCACTACTTTTTACGGCTGACTTGTTTCGGAAAGGTTTTTTGTATATAGAAGAACTAGGCTTCTTTTTAAACATTTATGTTTTTGTTGTGATTTATTTAGCTTACTACAAGCAACAACAACATAGCTTAAATCTAAACTAAAAAATTTAACTTACATCTAGTTTTTTTTTATTTTATTTTTTTATTTTTTGTATAGAAAAAAAACTCAAAACTAAATCTAAATCTCAAAACTAAATCTAAAGTTGCTTTGGAGCAAAATGTTCCTTAAACAAAAAATAATGGTAAGAAAAATTGTATCTTTCTAGCAAACAGCTCCAAGAATTTTGATAAGAAAGTGTGTGGGTTTTTACTTTTAAAAATAAATAATTTTACCAAGACTTATTCATGACATGTTATACTCTTGGAGAATTTGTGAATTCCTCGCAAGAGGAAGTAGCCCTGAAAATCACTTTTTTGTTTTTAGGTGGACGAGACTGAGAAGTGAATGCAGACCTACAGTGTGACAGAGTCTAACGCACTAACGCTTCGGGCTACTAAAGAGTGGGTCCCACAATTCTGTATGTAACTGGACCTGCAGAAATAACTGAAGCAATGATTCGTAGAGAGGAAATTATATTGTTTTTAGGATTAAGAAATAGCAGTACCTGCCTTAAAACCTATACACAAAGCTGTTAAATCTAAAAAGTATAGTGTATTTGCCGCTGGTGAGTGAAACTACACTTGAAATGCATTTAAATTAAACATACAAAATTTCGACAGAGCAAATTAATTTATGTTTTTCTTGTTTTTATTTGATTTTGTTAAATCTTGTTATCTTTGCGGTTTAATTCATTTTTTTTTCTCTTTAATACTACGCGATCACAAGCTTCAAAGTTTTTGCCTTTCCAAGCTTTGCATGGTTACATACACAAAATAGAAAGAAAGACTTACCATTTTTTATTTTCAATTTTCTTTTTAAAAATTTTTCTGTGTACTTTTTTTTACGTAGCATCCGTTGATCCGAAGCTATAAGGGCTTTTTTTTCTTTTTTTATATTTCATTGTTAAAAACGCTTAGTAAAATATTAAAAAAAAAACTAAGGAACATCGCTTCTAGAAAAAGGTCTGTTCTACACAGTACCATTTTTGTTTTCTTTTTTTAACAGTTAGTTTGGGTTATCTGCCCGTTTAAAAAAAAAGTTAATTTTAAAATGTTAAAAAAAAACTAATTAAAAAAAATATATCGGGATGTAAACTTGAAAAAGTAACGGACATCGCCCCTAGAAAATTATTTGCACAACATTTTGGTATTTGAAATTTTCCAATATCATTGATACTTTTTGAGGTCTGCTACTTTAAAAGAAAAAAAAACTCGGATGCACCGATCTTCAGCTTCATTCCGTTTTATGGACTCTGGCATTATCCATAATCAAAATAACTTCGTTTACTTTTTCAGAAAGTTCTTGCTAAAAAAGATGAATTTAACAAGTACACTTGAGTCATTTGCTCTCATATGCAATTTGAGAAGCAAAATTTGACATTTTCGTAGAAACTTGCTTATTATTCGCGAGTTTACTTTTTAAAAGTTAAATAAAGTGTTTAAGTAAAAACTTTTAAAACTTTTGTATGTGCTTTGCTAAAAGTTTAGATATACCTATTTGCTCTTTGGTTAAATGGAATTGCATTTGGGTTAAACCTATTTGCGTTAAGGTTAAACCTATTTGCTAATAGTTTAATAAAATGTGCGAATGCTATATTTAAATTTTGGTTTTTTCAGATCACAACATTACGGAACCAATAACATACATTGTCAATTTCTATCTTCGTTAAAGTTATTTGTTATAAGAACAAGTTCGTGGGGTCCAGTCATGGATTTTATTTCTATTGGGGATTAACAATTTAAAAATAATGAAAATTGACCATTCTTTCAGAATTGCAATAGGGAACTACAGTAGAATTTTGTGTTTAAAGCAATCTCTTAAAAACTTTAAACAATAAAATTTCTTAAACGCAGCTGTAGGTATTTCCTCCACTTTTATTTCATTTTTTTTTTTTTTTTTTTTTTTTTTTTTTTTTTTTTTGTTATTCTATTTGACTTTGTTTTTTAAGTACCTACTGCCACTAAACCAGTACAAACCGAATTTAGTTTTACATTCAGACAATTTGATTTCATTGTTCGCCTTCATAACCAAATAAACGGAACAAAATGATTCTTTCAAATTCAAAACAAAACTTTAATGCTGCCATCTATGATTATTTTAACGAACTAAAAAAGTAACAGCTCCCTCACAGGACTTAACATATAACTCAATCAAATACAAAATAAAGCGAATTCACCATTGAGTTGGAGATATTTAAAATAAAAAAAACTTTATTTAACTTAACACACAAATCTCTTGGATAACATAGTCTGTTACTTACTTTACAGCAAACCGATAACATAGTCTGTTATTTACTTTACAGCAAAATAACATTATATTCCCCTTAAAGGCAAATTTATCTGGGATTCAAAGAACAGGTTGTTTTCTGGCTCTCGACTCTCATATCAACCTGAATTCGCCGGGCGCAACAAATTTTATTTTGTTTTTGTATTTCAAAAATATTGCTCTACAGCAAAAACACTTTGAATGCAATCAACTGGCAATCAGTATAAATAAGAAATAAATTTGTTTTTATCTTTATGCTCCGATGTGGAAGAGTAGTCTCGGAAAGAGGAAATCTTTTTACGTAGATAAAGTTGCAAAATTTGATGTTTACTCTCTGTGAGTGAATAGGTAGGTAGTTCTTCTAATTTTCTGATGCACACTCATTTACATAAAATACACATCATGTTCAATTTTAGAATTTAAAAATAGCCTCTCAATTAGTCGAGTACGAGAAGGTATTTATGTATTTAATTTATCTATACCTAACCTATTGAAATGAAAATATGTATTGATACAGACAGGATAGGGCAGCTAGTGCGGTGTATCTGTAATATCATTCATTTTGAAGATATGTAGGTACTTTTTGTAGATCGAATGTAGGTAGCAGCTTTCAAGTGAAATGCACTCTTCCTATTCTTATACAACAGGTTAACTGACCTAGTTCTATATTATAGGGGAGAGGGGGCAGTTTGGGACGGGGGCAGCTTAGGACAATTTAAAAAAAAGGAGTAAAATAAAAACAACAACAGACATCTGATGGATATTGAAACGATACCAACTTAGATAAAAATTAAAAAAATAAAAGTGTGTTTCCAGACGACCGTTGTAAATTTTTTTTATTTCCAGACGTAAGTAGGATATAATTCTCAAATTATGCTCAATTTACAAGTAAGAAGTGTTTTATTATAATGTTTGTTGGTGTTGTGATGTTATTAAACCAAAATCTTAACAATTTACATTGTTTTAAAAAAAATATGAGCTTTTTAGTTTCTTGTCCCCCTCGGGGCACTTTTGGACAAGTCCTAATCTGCATCTTTTTTATCAATTTGAACAATCTATTTCGGTAATTTGTGTAAAATTATTGTTTTTCGTTTTATTTGTTTAGATTTACCTCTGCAACAATTGTCAGACATTATAGGAAAAATTAAGAAACCACTTCTAATGAACTCGATTTGCTCCAAGCCATGGAAATTGTTTTGCATAAAACAATGACACTGGGGTTTAAATTTGGGAGATTTTTGTTTAATTTGTTGTTTTTTCTGTGACGGTGTTCACATTGGACTGACTCTTCCGAATTTTTTTTTTTTTTTGACTTCTCTCTGCTTTATCTCATTCCCACTTCAAAGCTAGAAAAAGAGGAAAGGCAGAATATTTTAATTTTTTTTTAATGTGGATTATTTGACGTTTTCTTTTTTTAATTCGGAAAAAGTCGTTTTTGTTTTGCTTGTTTAAATTCGGTTTATAGTTTATTTATTTCATTTTGCGAAATCTGTTTTCATAGAAATCAGTACAAATTTTCTGATTCTCAATTCGACAGATAAAACCTAAACGAATTCCAAACCTATGAAACCGAATTTGAGCAAGGATAACAATAAACCGAAATTGAATATGAAACTCGACCGAAAATTAGAACAGGGCTATGAAACTCAAACATTGAATATGGAATAACATATAAAACTCAGCCCCTATATTTTATTAATTTTTGTTTAATGTTATGTTTCGAAATAATTTATTTTTCTGTTAAATAAATACATAAAAACTACTTGAAAGCGTCACATTGAGACATGTCCAAAACTGCCCCATGGCTGTCCAAAAGTGCACCCAAGAGGGACAGATTGGGACACTTTAAAAAGTTTATTAAAATAAAAAAAAAATATATAAATATATAAAATAAATAATTATATATATACAATTCAATATCATATTGAAAGGTAAAACAACAAGCAACAATAATTTTTAAGATTCGAAGGAATACTCCGTTTTTAAGGGATCAAGAGCGATTTTTGTAAAAAGTGTCCTAAGGTGCCCCCTCTCCCCTACAATCAGTAAAGTGGTTGTTTTGTATTATTGTTGTGGTTTTGATTTATTTACTTAAGGTGTTTATTAATTTCAATTTAAGGTTTTGATTTGTGGGTTTTGAGGTTTGGGCAAAACATTTACTTAGAAAATATAATAATTAGAAATTCCTTTGATATAATCAAATCAAAACCTTCCTACTTAAAAGTGTGAGTTCTCTCTACAAATCATTAAGTTCATATTTTGGAATTTTTGGTTTTGGTGTAGCGTATAAGTATTCATACATTTGAAAGCACTTCTATATAATTAACTTATCTGGAGTTCACTCTGCTCACAGGAAACACAGGAATCATCATTTACTTACACACACACGTAATTATATGTTTTGTGAAATAACCATGAAGTAGGTATCAATTATGAAAATACTGTGGCTTTTGTCACACATCAGAGTCTGTAGGTATAACCATTTATAATTTTGTCAAAACGTAGCTAACATCAAATGAAGGTTTTCTTTCGCAGCATGACCAACGCTAATTTAAACAAAAAAATAAAAACGAGATGATTCGTTCTTTTATACACTAATTACAATAAAAAAATGAAAAAAAAAAATGAAACTGAATACCTACCTAGGTACTTCAAAATGAGGAAATAATTAGTTATGGACATTCATGGACTTAAACCTTTGTGACAGTCGCAATTTTATAAAGAGCATACCGCAACCTACCTAAATTCCTACGTACACAAAGTATACTCGTTCATATGTAGATTTGAATAAATTATCTTTTATGACCATACATTAACGTAATTAATTGATTGTAACGTTATAAGTTGTGTGATGATATTTAGATTAGTGCTTTTTGAGTATAAAATTCATGTGTATACAGATGAAATTTTTGGTCAATTTTGAAAATTACCAAATTGAAAATTTGCAATAATATTTAGCTTGATTTAGTTTAGTGTATAAGTTGGTCATACGAAGCTTTGAAAAATATATTATATTATGTATTGAGTATTTTTGGTTTATTTCCTGTCACTGTGTTTGCTGTGATTATTTGCTGATTTTTGGAATGCAAGCATTTTACGAACAAAAAATATACATATATGTATGTTCACAATTAGAGATATGAATAGTAAGGACGTTTTCTACTTTAAGTTTAAAGTTATTAATTAAACTCCAAAAGCAGATTTTTACTTGCCAGACTTAAAAACTGTCGATATTTAATTGATTTCAGACATCTGTAAAGTTGGCAGGGTAACTTTCAGCTAGAGTAACCGGGACCGACGCAGTAATTGCAAGATTTTAGTATGTTTTGCATTTCTTTTTCCGATTTTGCATTTCACCAAATAGTGGGTGTAATCGAGTCACCTAATGAGTGCTTCACAGTAAAGTAAGCAAGTCATATAGCGTATCAAGCAAACCAAGCATGCTAGAGACTTGAAGTAAAGCTTCAAATTTGCTGTTTTTTTTTTGCATTTCCCGAAATGTAAGGTCCAAATTCTGAAGTCCTATATTTGAAAAAATTCATACTGCCCCGCCAAACTTCAAAGTGTATCTCGAGAACCGAGCATGCTAGAGATTTTAAGTAAGGCTTCGAATTCGCAATTTATTTTTTAGCATTTCAAGAATTAACCACCCTGACCTCTTTTGCAACTCCGCTACTTTGTTTGCCTCCCAGGCACTTTGTTTGCCACCCTGACATTTTTTTCCCACACCGGCATTTTATTTTGCCCGCCCAGCATTGTTTTGCCACCCGGCACTTTTTTTTGCCACCCCGGCATTTTTTTTTTTTGCACTCCGACACTTTATTTTTTGCCACCCCTCACTTTTTTCCACCCCGGCATATTTCGTGCCACCCTGGAACTTTTTTTTTGGCAACCCGGCATTTTTTTTTGCCAAATATTAAATGTTTTGAGCCCATATTATTAAATAATTTTGAAAAAAAAAATGTTGCTAAGGTCTTTTAAAGAAATTATGAGATTTGTTTTTTACCTTAATTGTTTAGTTACAACAAATATTGATCGCAAAACTCATTGATAGAATGAGATTTTCAAGAATCATAAATAAGCAATTCAATGCTTTCAAAAATTTTCATGGACCTGTTTTTCCATGCCAAAAATGAACAAAGTTCATCGAACAAATATGTAATTCTCATCAAATTGAAAATAATGATTTTTGTCGGCTTTTTTAACATTTTCTTTTTATTAAATCAAAAATTTGCAATATTATTACTTAAACATTTTAATTTTTAATTTTCTATTATTTATGTATGTACATTAGGGTGGTCCTTAGAAAGGTCATTGTCTTATTTTGAATGGAACCCCCCCCCCCCCTAATTTGTTCTAAATAATTTAAAAAAAAAAGTTCTGTAAAATTTCAGCTCATTATATTAACGTTAACCCGGCCCCCAAGATGTCTAAAGTTTTATATGGGAAATCCCATGTATTTTTGTACATCAAAATTTGAAAAATCGTATCTTCGGTAATAGACTAAGAGCCCACAGCAATTTTTTGGTGTGAACGATAGCAAAAATTCCTTTTGTTTTAAGATAGGTACATACTTTTAAAATGCAAATATAAAAGTCTAGCATGTCAGGGTTGAGGCCTTTGTATACAATACTTCATTCAAAATGCAGTTCATTACAAATGCAGTGTAAGAACTTCAAAACTATATTTAATAAAAGAGCTGATAGTGCCCTAGACATGAATATAGAGTCAAAAATATTTCCCGAAGAGCCAAATGTCTGCAAGATGCACCCAAAGCTTCAATCTTTGAGTGCGTCTTGCAGACATTTGAACCCACAGAAAACCCCATATTCATATCTAGGGCAATCAGCTCTTTAATTAAATACCATTTTGAAGTTCCTACCCTTGGTACCTGGGCTTTAAGAAAAAAATGCATTTTCAGTGCAGCATTACGTACAAAGGCCCCAACCCCGACATGCCAGACTTTCATTTTTGCATATGAATAATATGGACCTATCTTACACACAAAAGGAATTTTTGCTATCGTTCACACTCAAAAATTTCTGTTGGCTCTCGTCTATAATGATTGATAAAAAAAAATTGAATTTTGGAACACATGTAGCCACTTTTGTCATATTTATAAAAATGTATCTGAAAAAAATGTACAACAGTTATTTCACTACTAATTGCCATTTAAACAAAATGATTTTTTGTATCTAATTTTAATAATTTTAATAAATATTGTAAAATTTTGTTTAATACGGTTTTGTAAACATGAAAAAAGTAACTACATGTATGCAAAAATTCAATTTTCTTTATCAATCATTACTAAAGTTATGAATTTTTAAAGTGGGATGTCCTAAAAATACATGGGATTTCCCAAATAAAACTTTAGACATCTTGGGGGCCGGGTTAACGTTAATATAATGAGCTGAAATTTTACAGGACCTTTTTTTTTAATTATTTAGAACAAATTAGGGAGGTGCGTCATTCAAAATAAGACAATGACCTTTATAAGGACCACCCTTATGTGCATATATCTTTTGTTAAATCAGTAAAAATAAAGAAAAGTAAAAAAAGGCTCAGCCTTTTCTCAAAAAAAAATCCTGCTTTAGCCACTGGCTTAAAACTTGATGTTTTGCTCAATCAAAGTTAGTCCACTGGTACAAATATGTAGTTGCTACAGAAAGAGGTGTGTCATTTTTTTAAAAGACTTTAAAAAGTCATGAAGAAGCTATATATCAAAAGTTGTATTAATATTTTTAAAATCTATATTTCCTCCTCGTCAAGTTAAATTATGGTAAAAATTCATGATTAGTTACAAAAATTAGGATAGCTATCTTGGATTTATTGATATTTGATACCTATTTGTTGTAACCATTTATGGGGAACTATCCCCACCACGATCAAATAAGCACCCGTTTTACTTAATTTAAATATGTAGGTATGCATACATATGCATTTTTTTTTCATATAGTACGTATCTATCCTATTTTAACTTTAACTTACCTCTTGTTTATGTTTATTAAAAGTCAGTAGGTCTAGGTACGTATGGAAAACATACAAACAAAATGTGTTTTTTATGTTTGTTTAACTTTTGTGTGCATGCGTGATGTCTTTTTCCACCTTTCAATGGTTTCTTATCAAATCCATCAGACACAATTTGATTGACTCACCTTGACACCATGTCACATCTGCTATATAAAGCAACAAAATATTTTAAGAACCCACGAAACTACCGAAACCATTCCGTAAACGTACCAACCATCAACATCAACCAATTAAGGAAAAGAATCAAAATATTAACACAGGGTGCGACATACTATATGGCAGCACAACTTGAGTATGAAACAGCACAATTTTTTTTTTTTTTTTTCAGGACAAAATTTGAAAATTAAAAATTGCAAACATTCAAATATTATTATTGGTAATGTATAACAACACAGCTTTTTAAACTAACTTCACGCAAAAGGAACCTAGTACTTTTTTGTAATGAAATGTATAAAGAAAGAAATTTAAAGTTGCTTGGTTGGTTCATTCATGTGAGAACCATTTACTGAACTGAACAAATCTGGCATCTGATAAAGACTTATTTCTTCGTGTAATATATAACTGCTTTATACATATAAAAGGTTTTAATAGAAAAATCATAAGAAACAATCGGAGCACTCAAATTCCAATCAAATAATTGCCTTGTGTGAAATCTGATACTGATAGTCCCAAAAACAAAAACGAACATTTTTCTTACTGCACCCTGTATTCAAGTTAATTCCAAGTAAATGGTTAGAAAACATTCCATCCAGATTATGGTATCCTTTCCAACTTCAAAGGTGGTATATCATTACGTTTTTGTTAGGTTTAAGGATTTTGGGAAAGACAAGAGAAAGCATTTTGTTAGCACGAAACTTGGTTTATATTTACACACGTGTTTAACTCACAGACAGAAGGTAGCTATCATATTATATGCAATTTAAAGGATGGATATAAATGTATGATTTGGGGTCCTTAAATTTCAAGATATTTAATTCTTTTGGGATTTTCTTGTCATTGTCATGAGTTTTAAATAAGAAAGATTTTAATTAAATTTGAAAGATGAATAAGTAGGAATGTGTAAAAATGTCTATGTGAAGCTTTACAAATACTTAGCCAATTTTTGTATAGAAAATTTAAGAAAAATTACAAAAAATAAAGAAACAATTCAATCAATAATAATTCATTTACGTAGCAATAAACGAACGTATCCTGTATACAATGTAAGAAATATCAGACATTTAAGGAATTTACTAAACTAAAAGCACATTAATATTATGTTTTCAAAAAAAGAGGTGGTATAGATCACAAAAAAAAAAAGAACCTTATTTTTTGTACTTGTGTTAAGCAAAAATTAAGTAGATATCCAATGTCCTTATATCACCTAACGCCATTTAAAGAAAATTGACTCTCTTCTCCAACATTTTCCTCCTTCTGTACGATTATTAATACCTGAAAATTTAATGACGGAACACAAAAGACGATTTTTCATTTAAAAACGACTGAAATCCCGTTCGAACAAATGTTAATAATAATTAACTTAAATAATTATTAAAATTGTTTTTTTTATAGTAAGTAAAGTATTCTTTTCTTAGATCAAGAAGACAAACATTAAGCTGGTTTTTGATATGGTCTTCTGTATACTAGCCTTGACGACTTCAAGAACTATGGATATTGGCATCGATGTGAAACGGGTTTTCATAAATGTCTTTAACTGTAGCATCTTGAAACCAATTACACATTTATGTAAGTATGTATATAAAAACATTAATCAGCTCTATTATTGCATCTGTATTTTATTTTGTTTAATTTGCCCATAGATGTGAACTAAAGAGAATAAGAGTATGCTGAAAAAGTGCGATTGTAAGAAGGGATTTATTTTCTTAAACACACGAATTATTCATATATTCAGTATATTGGTAAACTTGTAAGATTTCATGATCATTTTAAATAATACAAAGTACCAGTACCATATAAAATTGAATTCAATAAAATGGTACACTCGGGCGTATACGTACTTTTTTTTTTAATTTTTCTTCAGTTTTTCTATGACATTTTTAAAAGTGATTTTCTAATTTCTTCCAATTAATACGTACTTCTGAATTGTATTTAAGGTGTGTCACTGGTATTAAAATCCAATTTGGTATCCCGGAAATGTTTTTTTGTGTCCAAATTGCGGAAAACAAGGTATATGCAATTGAAGTGTTGGGGTAAGATTCCCACATATTAAAATCGTAAAAATTCCAAATTAAAAAATCAGAAATCCTAAAAAGCCAAAATCCCGAAACTCTTAAAACAGAAAAAAAAAATCCGAAATCGAAATCCCGAAAAATTATTTTAATTGAAAGAATTGGAACCAAGTTTTCTTAAAAAAAAGAACAAAATTAAAATCACAATACCCCAAAAAAAACTTAAAATTCAGACTAAGAACGCAAAATGTTGAAAACGTGTTTCCCTACTTTTTTACCAAAATGAAAATATATACCTAGAAATTCTATGAAAGAAAAATTTGCCCAAATTTTCATTTATTTAGGACTGATAAAAACTTGAATTTCTTAAAGAAACGGAGTAAGGGCAACTTCCGCCATTCAGTTCGTTCGTCATTAAACCGATGGGACGGGTTGATATTTTATAATTTGTTTGCCTTTTGATGGATCTTTCTGTACCGTGAAGAAACCGATAGTCGATTTCTCAAATAAATTGAATCGAAATCAGACAAAAAAAAACTGGCTTAAGACTAAACAAACACAAATTCCCAAATCTTAGCTTGGACCATTGTATTTTCCAGGCCCAACTCTAAAAACTGTATACTTCAAAGTATACGCTTAAGCGAATCTGTGCAAATGCTCCAGGTAATTTGTAACGCACCAGTCTTAATATTTCTTATCCCTGACATCAGTTTACAATAAGCCAACAATTACAATAGCAAAAGTATCAAACAAAAATCTAATCTAAATTTTAAAATGACTTGATAAAATAAGCAACTGGATCGCACAAAATTGCTCTTATGGTACAATGCTATAACAAGACTAGGGATTGAATATTTTCACTGTTAAAAAATTTAATAAAAATTGTTTTTATTTTTGTTTTGCTATGAGACTAACAAAGAAAAATAAAACATTTTTCTCAAAAAACCATCAAAACCCTATCTCAGTAAGGTGAACCAGAACATTTTGTAAACTTTAAACACGTTTATTTTACAATGCAGGTATTTTTATAGCAACATTTTTGTCACCACATAAAAACAATATTTTTCACACAAATATTCCTCAACTACATAGTTGAACTATTTTTAGTTAAAGTTAAGCTCTTGTTTTAGATGAAAATAAGCTAAATCCTAACTCAATTAAAAATCTTCAGACTAATGATTCTTTTGTTATATTTTTATTTTTTTTTTTTTTTTTTTGCTTCAACAACATCTACTCGTATGTATATAGCTTAGGTAGGTTTGTCTTTTTTGTATATTGTACTCGCGAAAGGCATCCTTAAAATTCCATTATTTTACTGCAACATGAACTGACATTTTATTTCTCTTTGTTATTAATTTTATCACGCATCAGTTACATCCTGGTATTCGACCATCGAAAAACAAAAGAACTCCTTCCGGTCATGTGTCTTTTTATATACAGAGTGTTACTATCTAACTTAATTGATTCAACTTTTAAGGATAGTTTTTTAGTTCTAAATATTTAGTGAGACTTATTTGTGTTTTTTGAAGAAGAACTATATAATGAACAAAATTGTTCATGTCAAAGGTGTTAATGTTTTAACTTTGTTGAAATGTTGAAAATTAAAAAATAAAATCATTTAATTAACTTCAAAGCCGGGCAAAAATAAAAGAAAAATGTTCGGGGAATTTGTTGCTATTATTCGAGATGTATATGTGAAAGTTTCCAACCGTGAATTACCTGGAGTCCTGGGGACACGCTACGATACGACAAAATAGGTAAATTCTAACGAATATTAAGCCAGATTTAACATCCTTGAAATAAATAAAATAATCAAAGCCAGGCAAATATCAAAGTATGTATGCCTTTTTTTAAATCCTCGGTATAACTTGAATAAATAGAAAGATGGGGCCTTAAACTGCACCAATTGCCGGCCATTCTAATATGCCATCCTTTGTATATGAGTTTCAGGTCTTTTTTATAACACCCTGTACGTGTATATCTATACATGAGTGGACTATTTGAAGTAATGTGAATGCGCTCTTCAGGGTGCATGCACCCAGAAAACTCAATTATGCCATCCATCCACCCTTCTTCACAAACACAAAAGACTTAGTGTCATCGTTGTCGTAAACCGAGATGAGCTTTATACTACAATCCCGATTTTGCCCTTATAACGGCTGCTGCTGCTGCTGATGATGGCAGACTATATGAAAAGAGAGGGTGCGGGCAAATAAAACTAAATTACTCAGGACTAGGACTTTGAATTCCGGCGGACAATGAATGAACGACATGACTTTTCGTGAGTAGACGAAATAATGACGGATCTGATGATGGTTAGTGTTGGCAAATAAGTTCGTTTAAAACTGAAACAATGTTTTATGTGTGTAGATATTTTCTTTTCTTTTTTGTTTGGTAAGCTAAAATACTCACTGGACACATTCCTTGTGTCTTATTAAGGGTCATTACTCTTTATCTTTAGGGCGCTATATAGTTAGTTTGTGCATCATGTGGGAGATGGAATGGGTAATGATGATGCAGAAAATTAAGCACCGTATTGTCTCCTTCAAAAAAATGGTCACCGGAAAATCATTTAATTTAGGTTATGCAGTTTGTAATTAAACTTCAAAGGAAAGGAACTCTTGAAGAATTCTCCCCACTGATACACATTTTAATGGAAGTAAGAGTCTTACGCAATATAAACGACATGACCGTGAGGACATAAAGTAAATTATAGGAAAATAGGACGGAAGTTAAAAGGGGATAACGATGCTCATTGATGGTTTGGTTTGGACAAGATATTCCACATTCTTAAAGTTTGTCTTAAGAAAAAATATCTAAATTTAATATTGTTTCCGAAGAAGGCCTTAAAGATAAGTTGACTGAGTATAAAAGCGTATTTATTTTACGGGAGGTATTAAAATTGGTTATTTACTAGAGAATTTTTGTGCTTAAATCTTAGCATTTTAGAGGTTTTTTCTTAGTATTATTCTGTATTTAGTATTATATTCTGAGAAGAATTGCTACTAGTACTTATGTCTTATAAATAAACTGCCCAAGGTACACTTAGATGAAGTGGAACATGGGAACAAACAGCAGAGTTATCATACCATCTACTTCTGCCTATAGCTTCAAGCCACAGGAACAAACGGTGAGCCACTCGCGATAGTGAACTCTGCCACAAAACACTTGAATGATAGTGTAATAGTGGATACAAACGGTGGAAACGCTTCCTGCCGCTATCACTAAGGTAGAGGAATAATCGGTGGGAGCCCGCGTCGGCAAACCCTGCCCGTACTGTGAAGTATAGATGCGGGAGCAAAACGAGCGGAATGCGCTTTTCTGCCTCTAGCACCAAACTAGAGGTATAAACGGTGAACTGCCCACGGTGCACATAGAAGAAGTGCAGCGAGGGAAAAAGCAGTAAACAAGGTATATGGTTTACTTTTGTCTTTAGTAACAAACCAAAGAAACAATCGGTGAGCAGCCCGCGGTAGCTTACTCTGCCCTCGTAGGCTCTTTGAAGAAGAGCAGACGAGGGAAAAATTGGTGTGGAGCGTCTCCTGTCTCTAATGTCAAATTAGAGAAAAAAACGGCAGTAGCCCGCAGTAGACTACTTATAACCACGTACACTTAGAGGAAGTGTGGACGCGGTAAACAATCGGTGTGGAGCGGTACTCCTGCCTCTAGCATAAAACTAAAGGATGAAACAGTGCAAGTGAGGATACCTCTGTCCACGACAAACTTGTAAAGAAAGTTGATTGCAGAAATAATCTTTTAAGGCCAAAAATTCTGGAGACTCCTAGTTGGCATGGTACCAATACGCAGCCTTTAGTGTGTCTGCTATTAGGAATTCTACTTTTAAGTACTCAAGATTGATACACAATGACTGGGTAAAGCAGAAGACGAATTATGTTGAAAATCCAACCTCCCCATATGAAATTTCCAGCTATAAGTAAATGTGAACTTATAGAACAACCAAACAAAATATAATTTACGCCTTTTGTGTATGCGACGATGTATGCCATCAATGGGCGTGCATCTATTTTGCTGCATACAAAGGGGGATATTGTCCATTTTAATCAATTAATAGGGAAGTAAAGTGTAACGCTTCCTTACAAATTGTGTTTTATTAAAAACTAAATGTTGGCATACCAGATTTTATTTTTGAAAATGAGCGAAAAATTTTATATATAAAAAATTAATTTTTAAGAAAACTCCAACGATTTTTTTTATTTTTTACATAAATTCATATTTATTAAACAAATCAGGTGGCATATCTGATTTTGAGCTCTTACTTTCAAAGCTATTTAAATAATAAATTTATATTGATTTATAGTAATAATTTATTTAATTTTTTAATGATATCATAATATTTTGCAACAAATACCTATGTACTTGTACATTATCAATTTCTAGCTACGTTAAAGTTGTTAGCTACTAGAGCTAGTTTGTTCGGTCCAGTCGTGCCCATTTCTCTTACTGTCTAACGCTATAGTAGCCATAGTAGTCCAGTCAACAAAGGTTTTTGTAAAATATGAAAAAAAAAGAGTGCGCAAAGCAACAGCATCTCGGCGCAGGGTCAAAAGTCCACAAGCCAAAAGTCCATAATGGACTTTTGTCCCACTTGGGTGGGTCAGAAATCCACAATTGTATTGTGGAGATTTGACCCACACAAGTGGGTCAAAAGTCCACACAAAAAAGAGTAAATATTCCCTAATTTTAGAAAGAAATTGAGTCATAAGTCCACAATAATTTCATATTATAATATTGAAAAAAGCAGAACAATTAAGAATAATTTATTTATTTTGTTAAGAATTAATTTGTACACTCTTCACTACTCGTAAACTTAAAGCAGACCAACTGACAACATAGGCGCCTACCGGGCCATTGAGCATACCCTAAGACGGAGTCGCGTGAGCGGGACAGAGGACCCGAAAAGGGAGTTAAAATCCTTAAACCCGCAAAGCGGGCAACCCAAAGGAGTCTTGTTAAAGAAAACTATCTATAAAGTGGTCCACTGAAGTTGGTCAGAAATCCACAATCAATGGGCCAGAAGTCCACAAGATTTTTGTATGGACTTTTGGCCCATCGGAGTGGGTCACAAGTTCACAAATGATTTATGAACTTTTGACCCACAGAAGTGGGACAAAAGTCCATTATGGACTTTTGGCCTGTGGACTTTTTACCCTGCGCCCAGCATCTCAGGGTCTAAGGTCGATTTTAAGGACATATTAAAATTTGAATTGTTTTAAATATGAAAAAATCAACAAAAACTACACATGTTTCTCTTTACTAGCGCTAGGATTATTTTCCAAACTATAACATATATACGAACATATTTTCTTTATTTTGTTTAAGATTATTTTTTGATTCCAGCAACAGTTTCCAAGATAAATGTGAAAAAACTACATGTTTCTGTTAACAAAGAAAGAAAAAACCTAAACAATAGAAGTTATATTGTTTTTGTTTTTATTTTAGTGGACTATATTGAATGAAATTCAATAAAACGTATTTAAGCGACCTTTAGTCCAATGCGTTTTGGTCCTGATAACAATTACAGTGGACCTCATCAGTAAGAGCTGTAATTGTTACCTTTCTAAGACGCAACATTTTAGTCAATGGCTACCGACGTTTATAAAATGTACAGCATAAACACACTGCAAATTATATTTTTCTAATTTCTGTTAACTGCCTCAAGTGTTGCGATCGGATTCTTGTTTTTTGTTTAGGTTATCACTAGGCATCTCTGGGTAAGAGATTTTTTGTATGTTTTTTTTTTTCGTTATAGAGCGGATGCAGGACTATAGCAAAATGAAGATTCTGTAGAGAATGCACTTCATCTTACGCATAAGGAGTTTCACTTTCATTTGATTTATGCATTTTTGTCTTCTCTATAACCTGATATTTAAAGCTGTGGTTTGTGGTAAGAGGATTGTTACATTGTAATAAATATTTCTTACCTTAATTTCATTAATCCTTAAATGTTAACAGAATTATAATACCTATCTTGTTAATGCCTCCAAGGGTAAAGTAATCTAAAACCCTCTTTTTGTAAATTGATATTATTATAACATTGTACATCGTACGTAGGTACCTACTTACTCAAAAATTTTAATCATTTCATTACTTATTCTTTTTAATCTATAGACATCTTTCAATGTTCAATAAATTTTAATTCCCTTACATCTGGAAATTCAATTTTATTGAACTCTGTTGATAATAGAGTCATTTCTTGTTAAGGGTAATTTGAGATTGAGATAGCAGCATCCCAATTCTCGAACCAAACACGAACTCGAACACGAAGACGACACGCTGATGCTGTCGATGACGATGACGATGAAGAGTGAACGCGCGCCCAAATTCGATTATCGTCACAATGTCGAAAAAGGG
Organism: Melangyna quadrimaculata; assembly: GCA_949320155.1. Classification (NCBI taxonomy): domain Eukaryota; kingdom Metazoa; phylum Arthropoda; class Insecta; order Diptera; family Syrphidae; genus Melangyna; species Melangyna quadrimaculata. The sequence goes on along the minus strand of OX439485.1, from coordinate 171,547,620 downwards.
TGATTTCTAGATGATGCCTTTTCATGGTGCACACCATCAAAGAAGGTCCATTAATTATTTCGATAAATTCAAGTGGCACGTCATTTGTTAAAAATATTTGTTCGCTAGAGGGAGATTGCATTTTTTTTGTTTTGTTTTTGTTTATGGAGAGAAGATGATTCTGAATTCTGATGCACAAAAACCAGATAAAGTACTACGAGGTAAACAACAATAAACGAAACAAACTTTCAAACAAAACACAAGGAAATGACAACAAATTGACCCAATAACTCATCCCATGGCAGATGGCTTCCTGTATCTGCCCCATATGGACATCGGACATGCGGATGTCATGTTAAGCATGTTGCCACCTTAATCTCTCTGCATATAGTTTAGAGGGAGAACCACGATTCGGATGGGTATCTTCTTTGTGCGAACAGCGACCAGCGACCACGACCACATCTACTATTCTGCACATCCAAGAGTAGGTATTGGCTTTGTCATTCATATGGGATGAAAACGGAGGAGACAGAGTGCAGGTTAAAGACTGGTCGTGCATCGTGCTATCGGCAATCCAACCTGGTTATTTGATCTCTTCTTCGCCTTGTTCGCCTGGATGATGCCATTGTGTATTATGGTGCTACTCGACTTGGTGGTTCCTTGAGGGCAGACGGATTCACGTTACCTGATTTATTTACAGACAAACACCTTCCTACTTATTGCTGCAGTCATTGTATGTACGTACCTACGTTGAATAATCACCAGACAGTTCGCGAACTGTGCAAGGAAAAAATAAACAAATATGGAAGAAAGAAAAAAAAACATACAAAACAGCAAAAGGGCGCACCTTGACACTTGCATGCCAAAGCCACAAGCCTCAACCCATCTATGGTGTAGGCTTTGAATGTGCATTTGCATAGGTAGGTTAACGCAAACAGAAAAAGGTGTAAGCCAGAGACAGCTCTAAGTGAAATTCTATAGATGAATAGAAAGAGATAAAAATAAATATGGCATAGAAGTAGAATCAGACTCAAGGATTCGTCAAGGATTAAGTCAAGCTTTATAAAAGTTGAATTAGGATAAATAGTTTTTGTGCGTTTTCAAATAATTATACAGGGTGATCCAAGGAAAGAAAGCTTATGGAAAGGTTCCAAAGTGTACATCATTCTGCAGAATTTTTTTTTTTTTTTTGTTTTGAAACACCCTAACGCGAGATTAAAGAGATTTACTCATCAATTTGGAATAAATTAGATTGAGGATGGGATACCACATTTGTCATCGACTATTTTGGTCACTATAGTTTCTTTTATTATGAAAAAAGTATAATAAATATTTAAAAGCTTTTCCAATATTTTGGTAGCTTAAAAAGATTATTGATTTCTTTCTTTCCTGCGTGTTCCATAACTCCAAAACGGAAGGAATCGCATTCCAAATCTTTACATATAATTTAGCTATTTAATAGATTTGTTACAAACCTAATGACCTGAAGAAAATGATATCTTGTTTCGCCTCCATTAATTTAATTGTATTGGTAATGAATCGAAGTTGCATGTCGACCAATTGTAGTTAATTAATTGAGCCATGAGTAATGTAGCTTAAGTCGAAATAATTAAATTTCGTTCTCCAGACAATCTTTTCTCTCCCCCGAAGAAGGATAACAATATACCTATACCAATCGTATAATGTACCACAAAGCGTAGAGAATTCCTCCGCCAATTCCACAATAATTGAAACTCAAGCGCTCCTTCAATAAAAGGAAGCAGAATCATCGCTCCCCCTCCCCCGGCATCACCATATCGGTTGGTAGGTACCATCGCCATCATAGCATTGAGTGAATGAAATGCATTCTTTATCGACTCATTAAATTGAATTTGTGTGTAAAAAAAGAAAGGGCAATATACACTCTTTTGCTCTTTGTGAATCGACATAACACGCGATGGTTAATGGCGATGCCTTGTTAAACGCTCATCACATTCAAACTCAGATACGAATTTAAAGTAAATTGATTGCATTGTGTCAATATTGGCTATGGGGGAGTGCTTAACGATAATAACAACAAAAAAACACTGACACACACACAAAAGTTAAATTAAAACTTATTTTATTTTAATTGTTTTAAATTGTATCCTCAACACGGTTCAAAAATTGCACATTTAATCCGTTTTTATGGGAAAGCATTATAATGGTAATTTGAACAAATTGCCAAAAACTTGAATCGAAGAAATAAAAAAAGAGAATTTATTTTTTTAAGAGGACAACAATACTTTACATAATGAAGTATGTTTTTTCTTACGAAAGTACGTACGTTGTAGGTACGATGTACCATATGGCAAGTTATGCATTCTTGAATAATTTAAACTCAATGGGGTGTATTCTTAGTCGCAGATAGACCTAGGTTTAACTAAACTACAGTTTAAGATGACAAACTTAGGAAAATAGAATGAACGTCCGAAAATTCATGTAAACCTATGTTTAACTTAGACCCAGCTCTAAAATAACTATAAATACGCCCCTATATTTTTATCAAATTTGACATTAAGATGTATAGGAATCACCATTTTTTCTGCCAATTCGGCTATGTCTTTATCGGAATAGTCGATTTTCTTCGCATTTAATACACCTTTAAATAAATGTCACCAAAATATTTTTAAGTTTTAAAGGAAAATCTTATTTTTCTCTAACACGACTCATTTTAAAACAAACTTTGCCTGCGTTTGACATAGATAAACCAATTTACACTAAGCCGTTATTAACAATAAATCCCATAACTAAGTTTTATTATTTATTAATTAAAAAATAATATAAATATAAGAAATATGATTCAATTAAAAAGTACAAGTGACCTCAACTCCAGAAATAATTGTGTTTCGCCCAAGGCATAACAGTGGGCTCTTTAGTCAGTCTGTTATACCCTACTAAGACACAAATTTTGGTCGATATTTACCTACTCTTATTTCTGGAGTTGAGGTCACTCGTACTTTTTAATTGAATTTTATTCATTCACTCCACTTAAAACAGAAGTAATTTCAATATTTTAATATTTAAATTTCTTCATCTTCTTATTATAAGAAATATGTTTTAGATTTAAACAAAAATTCAAAACAATTTTTTTTTTAAATTCAATATTTTTTTAAATTCATTAATAAATTTTTTTAATTCAATGTTTATCTCCAAATTAATTAATAACCCAAGCCCAAAATTAGGTATATACTTGTTTTACATGTGCAGTTCATACGTTACCAATGTGGTTTGTTGAAAAATAAATAAAATAAAAAATTATATCTACATAAAATTTCATGAAAAATCAAAAAGAATGTACATGCGAACTTTACGTATTTAATAAAATACAATTTTGCACAAAATATATACGAAAATTCAGTAACCCGTTTTCAAGATATTAAATTTTCAAAAAAAAAAAAATATTTTCTTTTAAAAATTCAACAACTATTTTTTTGAAAATTTGAATATGAAATTTTTTAAATTGTTAAAGACCTCTTTTAGAAATCAGAACAGCCGGTAACAAGAAATTTAAAAATCAAAACATCAGCTCTAAGACAGGTACCCTTAGTAAAGGTTATTGGTTAATTTTAAAACAAATAGTTTTCTTGTAATAATTGGTAATTATTCTATCTAGCAAGACTTGTTTTTGAGATAACTAATTTTTTGTATATTAGTTGTAAGACTTGTTTTTAAGATAAATAATTTTTTGTATATTAGTTGTTTGTCGTTATTTTTGAAGCATAAATAAATTCAATTCAAGAGGGGGTCTAGAGAATATCCTTAAAATTTAAAGTACAAACTGTGAAGAAAATCGCTTCAGTGGCTTAGGATGTAATGTACAGATAGACAGACATATAGACATACTGGAAGACTGGAAGACACACATTTATTATCAGTGACGTAGCTAGCCCTCGAGGGGCCCCATATCAAGAATTAGTAGGGGGCCCCCTCAAAAATGACAAATTAAACAGAAAACAATTTTTACAAAACAAACAACAACACTCACAATAACAAATCCAGTATATTTATTGGTACTTACATTTGGTCTTTAAATAGGTACATACATAAATGTAGGTGCTATAATACTTAAATTAACAGTAAAAAAAACTCAAATAAAAACTTTTTTTGCCTTTGTTTCCACAAATTTATTAATCATCAAAAAAATCAACTGACAGTTCCTCATTGTATTTAGCAACCAGTCGTCCTGCTTCCTTTTTCATTTTTTTCATTTGAAAAGGATAAAAGCTTTTTTTGGTGGTAAGACTTCAAATAAATTACTTAGATCATAGATGCTCTGAAATATTTGTTCTGTTTGGAGATCAATAAATCTAAGCAGCAATAGTAAACATTGACTTTAAATTAATAATCCGGGTCTGATATTCCCGTTGAAAGCGTTTCGTTATTTTCCTTCTTTTATTTTTAAAAACAGTTGTTACACCCCACACTTTTCCTAAATCTCTGGACTCGATAAGCAAACTTAAGAATGTTTTTTGATTTCTTAATTCTCTTAGTCTATTTAAAAGATTACTGTCTAAAATACTTGATTTTTGTAAATCATTGTCTTTGCGCTGTAAGGCTTTAGACACAGGGTTAATGATTTCGAAGAAAGAGGAAATTAACGATACCAATACAATGAATTCGTAGCTCTCTAAAATGTTAATTATATTTTTACTTTCATCACGTTCCTCTTTTTGTATTGAAACTAAATTAATTTGGTACAATGCTAAAAATACCTGCCAAGAAAAGAGATTTTTGTATTTATTATTTTTTTTCAAATGTATTTCCGTTTCTTACAAACTTATCTCGGATCGGGGCCCCTGTATCTCGGGGGCGCCGTATAATTGATACGGCTGATACCGCGGTAGCTACGCCCCTGTTTATTATCTTGAGTTCATTTGGTTTACGAATCCAAAACATGCCCCAAAGTACAAGTAGGGGAAGATGGCCTAAAATAGCCCACCAAGGGAAAATGGCCCCCTTGCTAGAAATCGTAAAATCGAACAGAATTAGAAGGATTTGTGAACACAATTCTTTAGTTTATCTAGTAGCACCGACATTTACGAAATGTTAGCAACTTCAAGATATTATTTGAAATTTGACAGCTCAAACTGTCTCTAGCTATTTCCAAAATAAATAATTTTAAGAAAAATTTGTTTACACAAAACTGATACAAAATAGTAAATTTTGGAGAAAGCAGCTAATGCACATTGATCGAGTGGTGGAGAAACATATTTGTTACCTACTTCTGTTGTTTGTAATCTTTTTTCTCATTATAAAAAGCCGATTGCATTTATTATGTATCACTAGATTGCACGAATGAAAGAAACATATTTTTTTAATATAAAATCTTAGAAGAAGAAATAGAGGAACGGGCATATCTAGGAAAAAGTGAGGCTTTTTTTTTTTAAATAGTGTGAGTTACACAAACACAAATGCATTCACACAGGGTCGGAATGCAGTGAGATAGCTAAATGCTGGGGGCCCCAAAAAAATTTTTAGCTGTGTTTTTGAGAGACGTATTTTTGAGATTTAAGTTTAATAGTAAAAAAGCTAATTAAACTAGATAAATAAGTGAAATAAATGTATATATAGTGAATACATGCAATACTTCATTGACAAAAAATAAATATATATAAAATATGCGGTGCTGCGTTAAATCCTGTAAAAACATCATGTAGAATATGAGACACAATCAGCCCGTGAGATGCAAAAATTGTAGGTAAATTCCATATTATAGGTGTTTTTACACGAGTTCACGCATATTTTTTTAAATAAAGTATTGCAAATATTCACCATGTTAACTTTTTTATCTAGTGAAATCTCTAAACACTTTCTTCTAGCTTGGTATTTGTTGGTATGTCAATCGACAGGGGTTGAAAAAACAAAATCGAAACACATTTAGAATAAAAATAATCAAAGAAATTTTTGTATTGCATCAAATTTTATTAGTCAAAATATTATTATCGCTTAAATGCATATCTATAATTTTGTTCAAACATTCTATTTGAAAATTTAAAGCCTTTTTGAATGTGCGAAATTTTCGCACGGGTCTTCTGGTAAAGAATTATTTCTTAATGTCATTCATTTATTGTTGGTTTTAGTGTGGACCCAAAAATAAAAGAACAATTATGATTTCTTCTTTGAAAAACAAGCGGGGGCACGTCAGAGGACTGAGACTTAGGCACTTTCAAGAATTTCTTGGAATTTTTTGAGTAATGAAAATTTATCAGATCTTGATAATTTTTTTGCCAATCAGATTGATTGGTTGAACCGTTTTCAAAATATTAGCGTGCGGCCATTGAAAATTCCATCACTTGTAGAATCACCCATTCATATGAATAAAACGGAGTGTATATACGTATACGTATGTTATGAAAAAAGGGTATTTAATTAGCCGGTTAGTGCAAAATATCAGGGATGAAACATGAAAATAAGAATAAATAAAACGAAATAAGAAAAAAATTAGTGAATAATTTTGTCTCAATTTGGAACTGATTAAAGCTCATCCAAATATAAAAATACTAAAAAATGCATTATATCGATCACCCTAATGTACCTACATATATTTTAGAATAACAACCCTAATTTCGCAAACTATTTTGCCAACAACAATAACTTAAAATTTTATATTTATTTGTAGATTCACATTTGCGTTCTTCGATTTTGAATTGCTATCAATATTGACAATTTTTAAATACAAACACAAAATTTTTAATTGAATGCTCCAAAAGTAGAAGCTGTACCATTACTTGTGATCAGTAGCGGATCCAGGGGGGTGGCTATAGGGGCTTAAGCCCATCCCACAGCCGAATCATACAATAATTTGAAATATAGAAAGCAATACATTACAAGGTGTAGAATTTTATATTCCGTCTAAAATATAGTTAAGATATGAAATTTGATGGACAAAATAACGTTATTGGGGCTGAACTATTTGCATACATGTTATGTAATTTTTTTTCTAAGCCCTAAGATTGGAGCTAAAGCCTGAAGCGAATTGGAAAAAACTAAGTTGGGGGCTATGAATATGGATATTCTTAATGCAACGACAATCTTTCCCTAAAAATTAAACCCAGAATATTGGGACGAAAAAAAACAGCTTTGGCGCAATAAGGTCGAAGAATATTGGACAAAAAACCTAGCCAGGGTTAAGCAACTTACTTCCTAAAAACTAACCTTATTCCAGAGAGTTTTGGGGGCTCAAGTCTAGGGACTGCCAAAGTCCGAAGTTGGGGCTAAGGTTTGAAGAGATAGGTAAAAAGAGATAAAAATGGTCGGGGTTTTACATTAACGTGTCAAATGCCCCACCTGTATATACTAAAAACAAAGCTAATTTACCGAAAGAAATGCATTTGAGGCTTAAACCATTGGAGAACAACGGGATGTCAAGTTTAGTGTATGTTTAATACAACAGGAATTGTTTCTTACGGCCTTGGCTGGGCTTAGAAATGTTCGGGGCTACGTTTTCAAAATTTGAAAGGTCCAAGGCAAATTCTCTAGTCAAGGAGCCAAATTCCAAAAGCGTGAGTTTTCTCTGTGCGCGCTCAGAAAATCATGCAAAAGCAAATGAATATTTGCAATCCCTCTAGACTCTAGAGTGACGTGCAAATTTGTCGACATATTTTTTTAGCATGAATACACGAGAACTCATTCACGCTAGCAGAATTGGGCCGCGGCTTATTTCTTAGAGCAGCTTTGCCTTATGTCGTAAAGTGTCAGTTTGAACAAATTAGTTTCTCTTTGATTTGGATAATTCAGGAAAAATGAGATCTAATGGACTAATACCGTGTCAAAGCATATATAAGAGCTTTTGCCAGTACGAACACTTAAATATAATTTTTTCTGAACTAGTCAAAATGGGAAGTTCAAAACATACCCACAGCTAATTTAAAAATATAACTACATAATGTAGGTACCTAATCAATTTTTAAATAATATAAATAAACGAATTTGTATGCGTGGTTCAAGCATATATGGCTAAAAATTATTGTGCGCCTTTGAATTTGCTTCTATCTCTGCTAAAGAAATTATCAATAATTGTTACTTTGTATTGAAAACATTTTGAAGCTCAACAGGAGTGGATATAAAGGCACACAAAAAAAAGAATATCATTAAAGGAAAAGGAAAACAAAATACTGGAGCCTTAAAGGTTAGACCGCACTCGCCGGAACTGCACTGCATCGGAACTACACTTCACACGAATTCGTATGAATTTGTATGAAGTTCAGTTGTTCATAAGAAATAATGTTTTGCCGCGTTGTCGTGAAGTTTAGTTCGACTACAGTTGAGTACGGTCTTGCATTAAACCTAAACTGATCTCTATTATTTGTTATAAATTATAGAATTTATCTTGGGACAAGCAAATTTTATTACTTAAGGTCTCAAAATGGGTCTCCAAACTGCAAGCCCCCCCACAGCCAAATCCTAGATCCGCTACTGCTTGTGATTGGCACATTTTTGTGAGTAAATTACTAGATTTCCATTCTCTGTCATGCATATACATAAGATAACTTATACGAGCTGCATCAAAATGTTAAAGTAACCTCCTTCGGAAAGTTTTCTTATCTTAACTGAAATTAATTGAAAACATGTCACTGTCTCACTGCCGGAGCCATATTCTTTAACTTTGACAGTTGATAGGTTTTTAACAAAAATAAACCTTGTATCTGTTTGTATAATTAACTTTATTCTGTACAAATACATAATAATGTATTTTGAGTTACATAAATATATTAAGTTATAACAGTCAGATAATAATAATGAATAATAATTTTTGTCTTCACACTATACTAAAATTCTTCTTACTATTAGTTTTTATATGAAGGACGTGGATGATTACATTATCTGGAATTGAATATTTTTGGGTTTTACCATAAAAAATATATCTTAACTATGTCTATGAAAGAAGCCAGATTTTTACATCGCAATGAAATTGAACATTTTTGTCTATCTTTGGTTATATTGCATAATAAAACTTAGGGAACAATAACTCACATTCATGGCTGTGTTAAATGCCTTAGATTTTACGTCGTTCTTTCCCTGTTTTCATATTACACGTTCCTTAAACAAAATAAATATGTAGATACACCACAAAATGTCATTTTTGGAACTAATAAAGAAAAGAATTCTTCTACCCGCTATGGTATTGTAAGATTTGAATCTAAACTTTATCGACACTTGTTCGTGTCGAATATGTAGGTACATGCCTACAATAAAAAAAAGAGGAATAATAAAAGTTTTAAGGAAATTGTTAAAATATGCAAATACTTTTATTTTATTATTTTCGAAACAAAAAATTATTGCTGAATAAATGAATTTATTTTTGAAAATTACTCAATAAATCGTAAATTTTTATTAAACTACCCACAATCTTTCTGTTTGTACTGTCAAAAAATACCGTTGTGTATTTTCCCAAATACAAAACATTTGCATTGTATAATGTACAATCAACATCCAGCTTAAAAAGTTTTGCTGCAAAAATATTTCAAATATTTCTTTAGTTTTAAACCACCACAAATAATAGCTGAAAAGTCATTCTAGTTTTAACTTTACAATCCCACAATGCAACGCCTCCTTTTTTGTTTGTTGTTTTTATTTTTTTTATCAAAACACCACAACTTTATTAACTTTCATAATATAATTTTAATTTATGACATTTTAAGAGTAAACTTTATAACACCACAAGAATAGAGCGATAGCGATGGGTGTGTTTGTTTGGATATCTGTATGGGATATTTATGCAACACAGCACTAGCACTCTATAATAAACTCATGGATCTTTTGGATATTGGGAGGTGCATTGTTTTTTAGAATCCCTTTTTCATGTTGTTGTTTTTTTTTTGTTGTTGTTTTATGTTTGGGGTTTGTGTGCTTTAATTTTTACTTGACTTTTTGTTTTGATTTATATTGCTTCTTTTTTTTGTTATTTTTATTTTTGTTGAAAGGGAGGTATTATGTTGGTCATTCTGCTTTTGGAGTATTAAGCAGATGTGGCTTAATAATTTGGTATTAGGAAAAAATATGCAAATATTACAAATCATGAATGGATGGTTATGGTGTTATTCTCGATTTGACAGATTTATAAACATTTTGTTAAAATTACTATATTTTAAGTTCAATTTATTGATTTTCTAGTTATGTATTGTTTTGTATTTTAGATAATGAAAATGTAAATCAAAGCAACACCTGAGTTGCGCATAATTTGTTCGTATTAACAAGTTGAAAACTACAATAATAAGGTGTAAGATACATTTTTCTGCAAAATTCAACAATTTGTCAGCTTAATTTTAGAGCACTAGTACCTTATATGCAAATACGAAAAGTGGTTCTATGTAAAGTACCGTTAATAAGAAACCAAAATAAAACAGTTTTTATTTAAAAATAGAATGCACTAATTTAAGTACACACACATATTTTTATCCGAAACCTTGTGGTCGTTTTCGAGATAATAAGAATAATTCTGAACCGGTTTTCAACTTTTGTATGGTAGCAATCATTATTTTTGGTTTAAGACATGATTTTCTCAAGGATTATAGAAATATGGATTTTAAAACAAATTTCAAAAATTTCCCGTAAACGTTAGCCCGTTTTTAAAAATTCAATTTTTCAAACAAAAAAAAAATAATTTTTTTTGGAAAAGCAGTTTTTTGAAAATTTTCAAGAGTATCTGCATAAAAAAGTCGAAGTTGAAAATATGAAAAGTGATTCTATGGGTAGTACACTGTTGAAAAAGAACGCAAACAAAATATATTCTTATCAAAAAGTAGACTAATTAAATATCACACACATATTTTTATAAAAATTCTTGGAGCCGTTTTCAAGAAAAACTGGATTTTTCTTAATGTTTTTTTAACATTTATATGAATGTTATCATTATTTTTGAATTAAGAAACATGTTTTTTTTTTTCAAATATTCTAGAAAATAATAAAAAAATTGATTCCAATAATGTTTTAAAAAGGAGAATGGGCATTTTTGGGTGTGAGCGGCCACGAATGAAATTAGTCTCAAATGAAAGGTCTGCTACAAGGGAGTCACTTTCAATATGGGCGTTTCGTTGCAGTGCCTATAGGAAAAGAGATATGAAGACATTTTCAAATGCATTTTTGGGGCGGGTGGCGTTTTCAAAAACTATCTGATACTTATCCTGATTTCAAAATGTCTAATGACACAATAAATACCAGGTCAAGATATAGCCCGCGGTAATTTTACTGAGCGAGTTCAGAAGGCAACAGTATAAGATAATCTATTTCATCGCAGCTTTTTAAAAAGAGGGTACCAACCGATACTTTAGTACAATCATTAACAAAACTGGTGGCGGTAATTAGACAAGCTTATTCAGGCTGTTTCGGTGGGAAAATGCACTTTTCCTTTTGCATTTTGGTCTAAGTATACCTCCTAGATTGCCCTCTTTATACGAATGTAAGGCTCAAACAGGCTCCGGTCTAAGAAGGTTGGGCCTTTTTTCAATTCTCTAAAAACACCATGTTTCTCGTAGTTATGTGAATAGGCAAAGACCAACTTTCCGAAGCATCACTGGTGTTCATCCCAATTTTGGCGAATTTCAAAATCTATCAGAAGATGATTTTGTTCTATTTACTCTGGGTACGTACCAAGTGAAGGTAGCCCGCCGTTATTTGCTTAGTACCTAGTACAGGGGTTGTATAATATTGAAGTGTACCGAGGACAACAAGTAAGACATCTTCCGCAATATACCGAAGAGCAAGACATTTGGTTGCAGCGCGCAAACACAGTGGGATGCTGAGCGCATATTATGTGCGTAGTTAGGTATTAAGGCTGGTCAGGAAACCAAATCAATGATATTCGCTTTGCAGCAGCGGAATTAAGTACGAATATAGAGGATGAGTAGTGCCTACTCATTTAAAAAAAACATTTTTTTAATATAGAATATTATATTATGCATAGTATGGTAATTGTAGTATTGTACTAATATTTAATGTTTTATGTGCTTTGTTTATAATAAAAATCTTTGAGACTGATGTCTATAATTGTTATTCCACTTTCCTTTTCTATTTTTCCATTCACATTAGCCATAATACTGACTAAATCTCTATAAAAATGCATTTTATCCTAGTTTGAAGTACACCACAACGAAAAAACTTCTACACTGTACTTAAACGACCAAACCACATCCAAAAACAAAAAAACAATTCTTGGCCGCTCGCATCCACTTTTCATACAAATTTGCCCATTCTCCTTTGACTGACTCGTTTTCAAAATATTGAGTTTTCAAAAACAAAATTTTGAACTTTTTTAAAAATTAAAAATTTTTTTTTTTTGTTTTTAAGTTTGGCTTATGAAAACGTCTAATCGAAAAGCCATAGCATTTTTGATATTCTTCAAACTTTGTTGGAATCAACTTTAAGTTCCAAAAGATGGATCCCCATTGAAAAATTTAAAAATCATCATTTTAATGGTTTTTTATTTTATATTTAGAAATGATATTTTTAAAGATATCAATACGATTCAGGTGTCATTTTAAAACTAAAACCGGTATTTTTTGAAAAAAAAAATAATGAATTTACAAAATTACAACCAAACAGCCACGGTGCTGAAAAAACGTGTTTTTTACTGTTTTTTTTAACTGCCTCCCGTTTGCCGGCTGCTAAATTAAACGCGTTAATTTTTCTCAAATACTAAGAAGACATATTTTCAAATAAATGACTCATTTTGTTCACCCTTTTTATAAAATATCACTGCTTTTAAAACATTTTGACAAAAAATATGGAGATGACATTTTAAGTATTACTTAGCTTGCAGTCTTAGCTTTAATTTCTGAAAGTTTTGTTTTGTTATTTTCATCCATATTGTGAGCGCACTGGTTTAAAGAAAAAAATTAAAAATGCGATGGCTTTTCCATTAGACGTTTTCATATGGAATTACTCTTATAATAATGTTAAGACTTTTCCAAAGTTTTCCACATAAGAATATGAAAGTTTTCAAAAATATGTTTTTATGGAAATCAAAAACCAAACAAATGGTTCTACTAGAGCTACCAAAATAAGTCTTTTTTGCTAAAAAAAAAATTACCAAATAATCGCCTTTCCCTGTTTCAATTATTCGAATGTCTTTTTTTTAAATAAAATCCTCTAAGCCAAATTTGGAGGAAGTAATATTTTCCTTTTTGGCTTAAAAAAAATGAAAAAGAAATGTGTTGGCATATTATTCACTCAAAAAACAGTGAAGTTTGAAGAAAATCAGACAGACAAAAGAGAGCAGAATTGCGAGACTCTCTTTTTTTCGAGTCTTCTATCATCGTATTGCTATAGGTAAAATTAATATCTAGAGTTCGATTTTCTTTTTACAAATCCATTACCTACTTGCTGTAATACCTCCCTACCTACATATCGCAAGTAAGAAAATTGAAAATCATAAAAATGGTTTTCAAGAAAATCAAAAACCAAAAATTAGGTCTACTAGAGGCAGTAGGAGATCCAGCCCCCCCCCCCCCCCCCCACAGCCGAATCATAAAATAATTTGAAATATAGAAAGCAATACATTACAACGTGTAGAATTTTATATTCCGTCTATAATATTGTTAAGATATGAAATTTGATGGACAAAATACCGTGGTTGGGGTTGAACTATTTGCATACATGTTATGTAATTTTTTTTCTAAGCCCTAAGATTGGGGCTAAAGCCTGAAGCGAATTGGACAAAAACTAAGTTGGGGGCTATGAATATAGATATTTTTAATGTAACGACAATCTTTCCCTAAAAATTAAACCCAGAAAATTGGAGAAAAAAAAACAGCTTTGGCGCAATAAGGTCTGAGAATATTGGACAAAAAACATAGCCAGGGTTAAGCAACTTACTTCCTACGAACTAACATTATTCCAGAGAGTTTTGGGTGCTCAAGTCTACGGACTGTCAAAGTCCGAAGTTGGGGCTAAGGCTTGAAGAGATAAATAAAAAGAGATAAAAACGGTCGGGGCTTTACATTAACTTGTCAAATGCCCCAACTGTATATACTAAAAACAAAGCTAATTTACAGAAAGAAACGCCTTTGAGGCTTAAACCATTGTAGAACAACGGGATGTCAAGTTTCGTGTATGTTTAATACAACAGGAATTGTTTCTTACGGCCTTGGCTGGGCTTAGAAATGTTCGGGTCTACGTTTTTAAATTGTACAAGGCAATTGTACATACAAAACATAAAAATTCTCTAGTCAAGGAGCCAAATTCCAAAAGCGTGAGTTTTCTCTGTGCGCGCTTAGAAAATCATGCAAAAGCAAATGAATATTTGCAATCCCTCTAGACTCTAGAGTGACGTGCAAATTTGTCGACATATTTTTTTAGCATAAATACCTATAAAGCGTATGCAGCGTATACACTAAAACTCATTCACTCTGGCAGAATTGGGCCGCGGCTTATTTCATAGAGCAGCTTTGTCTTGTGTCGTAATGTGTCAGTTTGAACAAAAAAGTTTCTCTTTGATTTAGATAATTCAGGAAAATGAGATATTAGAGGACTAATACCGTGTCAAAGCACATATATATGAGCTTTTGCCAGTACGAACACTTTAATATAATTTTTCTGAACTAACCAATTAAAAACAGCTTTCAAATCTTGTCAAAAATGGGAAGTTCAAAACATACCCACAGCTAATTTAAAAATATAACTACATAATGTAGGTACCTAATCAATTTTTAAATAATGTATATATGGCTAAAAATTATTGTGCTACAGCAATTATGAATAATTGTTATTGTACTTTGTATTGAAAACTTTTTGAAGCGCAACAGGACCGGATATAAAGGCACACAAAAAACGGATATCATTAATGGAAAAGGAAAAAAAAATACTTGAGCCTTAAAGGTTAGACCGCACTCGCCGGAACTACACTTCACACGAATTCGTATGAAGTTCAGTTGCCGCTTAGTGCGATATAGCTCCTTAAATTTCATAAAAAATAATGTTTTGCCGCGTTGTCGTGAAGTTTAGTTCGACTGAAGTTGAGTACGGACTTGCATTAAACCTAAACTAATCTCTATTATTTGTTATAAATTATAAAATTTATCTTGGGACAAGCAAATTTTATTACTTAAGGTCTCAAAATGGATCTCCAAACTGCAGACCCCCCCCACAGCCAAATCCTAGATCCGCTACTGACTAGAGGTACCAAAAATAAACTTATTCTTGCAAACAAAATTAAAAAAAATTACCTTTCTTTATTAATTAAATGATTTTTTTTTTTATCAACGTTGTTCGAACCGTTTGTGAGGAAAATGATTTTTTCCATTTTTGGCTTAAACCTTGATTAAACTTGCTTTTGGCAGGTACCGATAGTCTTGGTCTTAAAAAGCGTGTTGGGCATATTAGCAATAAAAAAAAACACTAGGAACCAGGTTTAAGGGAAAAACACATCCAGCCGTTAAGACTGTAGCGTGGACTGGCGCGAGGATAGAAAGAATAAATTGCGAGACCCACTTATTTACTTTTTCCTTTGCATCGTTTGTAATTATAGCAAGTTGGACGCGAATTTCGAGTTGAATTTTTCTTACGAATTCATATAGCTTACCTTGCCATATTGTACCTTTGTATCGCAAATTAAACAAAATTGCTTAAATTAATTTAATTAAAATTTCAAAGTTTCGATCATCTTTTTTGGTTTACCATGACAAAAGGCTGCACAGCATTTCGTTCATAGAGTTGGTCGATTAGAAATTGTCATTTTGTTCACTTAATTTCCGGCTTTCTGCAATGCAATTCGAAGTAATATTATGTTCCAGGCAAATATTTCTGAAATAGTTTTTTAATTCTTTGGTCGTCTTGTTTAATTGCCTCTCACCAATAACCCTACTTAGAAAGTGATATTCCTCTACTCGCCTAATCATATTCCTAATAGCCGCAATCTTTATTTTTAAGGTTTTGATTCCAGCGCCCGACAGTCTTCAGATGTGTGGAACATATTATTTCGAGCAAATACAAATATTTATTGAAAACTTGCATTGCATATAATGCCTTAACCTAGAAAGGCCATATTAGGCTCTGATGACAAAAGATGTCTTCTGATGTCATTTCATTCTGAAAAAAAATGTTCTCTTCTCAATGACTTTTTACGCAAAAAAAAAAAATAATAAAGATCAAATGACACTCATTACTTAATTCCTGAATTTCTATTTAATTAAAAATGTATGAATGCTCTCTAACGTTTCTAACGATCCCTTACATTTTGAAACAAACAAACAAACAAAAAAAATAACAAACCATAAATTCATAAATTCATTCATTCACGTTCCTAAGGTTTGTTTTTTTTTTTTTCTTTTTTTACTGCAAATGAAATTAAGTGAAAGTAAATAACCGTAACGTAACCATTTGGAACTCCTTGTGCAATATTGATATAGGACCGCATCAGACCAAGACAAATAAAAACCAGACACCGAATAGAAGGGGCGATTGATTTGAGTCAATAGAAGAATTCAAAATTTAAAAGAAAAAGCAAATAACTCAAAAGGTGGAAAGGGTACCAAACGGAACAGATAGTAGAGTTAACTAGACGTATGTGTAATAAAACTCTGTTAGAGCTACTATCTTCTTTTTTTTTTTTTTGCTGAGTTTGGAATTTCTCAAAAAAAAGCACATGTCCTTCAGCTGGAATCCTTATGTTTGACTTTCTGATGGGGTTATCATAAAAAAAAAACTTTTAATCATTGCTTCAGGATAAATAGGTTTTTGGTTTCAAATCTTGAAAACTGTCACTGCTCTTATATTAATTTGTTTTGGTTTTAATATAATCTTTTAAGTTAAACAAGTTGACCCCAGTTCAACTTTTTTTTTTTCATTTCAAAACAAAAAAAAACAAAAAATCTATCTGTTGTGTAACCAAAGCCTATGCCAACATAAATCAATCTCACGTCTACCATATAGGTATTTCTCAAACAAAAAAAAAAACACAAAACTAAGAGATAAAAGGAAATGAATCTTCGATTTTCCTTTTATTGGAATGTTCCTCATGAAAGCTATCCATACAAGGTAAGGCATTATAACACCCGCCACGTAAGAAGTCGAACAACAAAAAAAAAGCTCAAAGGTATCTATGGGATATATATGAATCCCCTAACCAGTGTTTTACACAAAGAAACATAATTCGTGTTGGCATTCAGCTAAAATCGAACTATAGAAATTTTTTGTTGTATAAGATATTTCTTTTCGGACTTTACATATAATAGGATATGCATAGGTATATTTGGAAGAAACTATACCTATAATGTGGAGAGGGTCAGTGGCGTACGCAGGGGGGTCTTAAGGGGCTTGATCTCCCCTCCCCCCCCCCAAGCAATATGGTGTACTGTGCTAAGATTTCAGATATCATCGAAGAAATTTCTTTTTATTATTTTTAGTTCAAATTTTATTGTTGTTAATTTTGAACTATAGCAGTATTTTCAATTTTAATTTAAAAAAAAATCTATAGACATGGATGTCGTATTGAAATCATTAGTTCATACCACACGTAATATTGAAACCCAAACGAAATTCCCTTGCAATCAGTCAAATTTCGCAAAATGATTTCACACATTTAATTTTTTCCTTCTTTTCCCATTAAAAAAAAGCCGGAATGAAATAACGAATGCAGTGCACTAATTAACATAATAGATTCCCTTGATATCTTCTCTTTTTTATTGCTTTTTAGTGGTCAAATGCTTTAGTTATACTTTAACCAGTATCTTCGCGCTCAGTGAACGTATCAAATATTCAAAAAATATTTTTAAATATCTGTAAACTGCACACTTTTTTTGCCGAATGTTATTTTTAATTCTGCGACATAAGGCATTATAAGAAAGCTGTAGTCAATTGATGACATTTCGAAAAACTGCAGAGGTAGGTAATCTTCTCAAACTCTTTTTTTTTTAAGTTAATGACCGTGTTCATTGTCGTTTTAAACAATTATGATTAGTTAAAACTTAAAAGATAACCTAAACATTTATTTTAATTTTAGTCAATGCACTATTTTTGGCGTTCAATAATTTAATAAACTTCTGTTTTGATAAGTACAGAAATCGAATTGGAATACATTTTTATAATTGATCTTATTTAAACTGTACTTAAGTAAAACATGATGTTCAAAAGGGTAGTTATGTTCATTCAAGAGAACACAAGCGTCCACAGGTTTGTCTACCAACTCCTACTCTCACCTCCTAGTGGTGAACATCGGGTGTCTAGTACCTCAGCTGGAGACGGGGTTTAAATCCCCGTGGAAAGCTGTTGGGGACAGCCAACGAGAGGTCCTCCGGGTCGGGGGTTGTGCGTCGGGGTAACTTCCCTACCACGTAAAAAAAAGTTGTTCCGAAACAACAACAAGCCTCGGATATGGATGATTTTAAAGTTGACGACCCCAGCAAACGAAACAAGGACAATGAACTTCGGATCTGCACGTGGAACGTCCTGTCCTTATACAGAACACTTGCAGCCGAACAATTAGTGGAGAACCTGGACAGGCTAAAGGCTGACGTAACAGCCATCCAGGAAGTGCGATGGGATGTAGAGGGCATACGGAGACTGAAAACGTGTGACATCTACTACGGCGGGTGCTTGAAGGAACAGGGTCAGCGGCTCCTTGGTTGTGGTTTTGTGATAAGGGGAAGACTTAGGCAAGAAGTCTTGGGCTTCCGAAGTGTAAGCGAGCGCCTGGTCACAATCCGCATCAAAGGCAAATTTAAGAACATTTCGCTGATCTCTGTTCACGCCCCCCATGAAGGGAGAGAGGACTCAACCAAAGAAGCATTCTACGATCTCCTGGAGACAAGGTATGATATGTGCCCGAAGTACGACGTGAAGATCATTCTTGGTGACTTCAACGCAAGATTCGGAAAAGAGGGCATCTTTGGTTCGATAGTCGGAGGACACAGCCTACACGACGAAACTTCCGGCAATGGACACAGGCTGGCAGACTTTGCGGCGGGGCGAAATGTCATCATCTCAAGCACCTACTTCCCACACCTCAATATACACAAGGGGACTAGGCGGTCGCGTGATCAACTAACCGTCAACCAAATCGACCACGTTGCGATAGACGCGAGACATGCTTCCAGTATCTTGGACGTCCGAACGTTCCGAGGGGTCAACATTGACTCGGATCACTACCTGGTGGTAGCTAGACTACGTATGCGGATATCTATGATGCGACAACGCAGAGCAGATGCTGTGAAAAGATTCGATGTCGAGAAGTTTAAATCGCAAGAGACCGCCAAAACTTTTGCAGACCACGTAACTCTTAATCTCTCAGGAGGTCCGCCACCAGCATCAAGTGCAGAGGACCAGTGGGAACACTGTCAACAAGCCATCAGAAGTGCCGCCTCTGATGTGCTGGGTTTCACTAGGCGAATACCACGAAACCCCTGGTTCGATGAAGAGTGCCGGCTAGCGCATGCAGCTAAGGACGAGGCCTACCAGGCAATGCTGCAGACTCGAACAAAAGCTGCTGAGAGAGTGGCCCGGGAGCTCTACGGGCTGAAACGAAAAGAGGAACGCCGACTTCTCAGGAGGAAAAAGAGAGAGCACGAGAAGCGGGCGGTAGAGTCTATTGAGGGTTGTAGCGGTAGGGGAGATGTTCGAAAATTTTATCAGAGGCTGAAGCGATCCACCCAAGGATTCAAGGCTAGAACGGAAGCCTGCCGAGATGAGAGTGGAAATATGGTAGTAGACACACAGTCAGTGCTGAGGATCTGGAAAGAACACTTCTCTAGACTGCTTAATGGCGAAGACAGCCAAGATGAAGCTAATAGGCAGAACGCTCCATTCAACTTGGATGATGATGGCCAAGAGTTCCGTCCACCCGACCTAACCGAAGTGCGGCTGGCGATATCCAAACTTAAGTCGTACAAGGCTGCTGTTGCGGATGGCTTACAAGCCGAACTATTTAAATCAGCGGGAGATGAATTGGCTAGGAGCATACACCAGCTCATCTGCAAAATTTGGTCGGACGAATGTATGCCCGATGAATGGAACCTCGGTATAGTGTGCCCCATCCATAAAAAGGGAGATGTTCTGAAATGTACCAAATACAGAGGAATTAGTCTCCTAAACGTCGCTTATAAAATCTTGTCGGCCATCTTGTGTGACCGCTTAAAACCTTTTGTCAACGATCTGATCGGCCCCTATCAGTGCGGTTTTAGGCCAGGCAAGTCAACCGTCGATCAAATGTTCACACTCCGACAGATTTTAGAAAAATCCCGGGAATTCCAGATCGATACACAAGTAAGTAAGTAAGTAATGTGTGTTCCTTTACTCTAAATTTCTGTGATTTTCTGCGCATTTTGTTCCCAAGTTATGTCAATTTCATTTCTATTATATGAACTTGACAGGACTTTGGACTTAAAATCACAGAAACTCAAAGGAAAGGAACAGACTTAATAAATGCCTTAAAAAACATATAGGACTTGTAAAAGTTACGTTATACGCGGGTTTTTGGTTGTGTATGTTGTCAGTTGGTGTACTTTCAGCTTATGTGCAATAAACAGTACCTTGGCTTTGAGCTTATTTAAAGAAAAAATGGACATTTTATTTATTAAAATGTAAATACACTTTTCACCTATACCCCTATTACCGTTGACGTTGTTTAAATCAAGTGGATTTTTGTCGAAGTGGATTTTCACAAAAAATATTTGTTTACAAAGAAAGAAAGGTAAAATTAATTTCATAACTATAGGGAGTATTTTGCGTGTTTTTCCTTTTGTTTCTATTTTTTTCTATTGAAATTTAACTTCTAGTGGTTAGTACGAAAGGCTTTAATTTTGTAATACCTTAAAAAAATTTCAACAAAATTGAGACTGAGCCCCCCCAAACAAAATCCTGCGTACGCTACTGGAGGGGGTGTGTTGTATAAAGTATCGATGATGATATGGGTCTTATAGGATATGTGAATGTCAGGGATTACCTACCATTTTCCGATAAGAGCAATTTTCTACCCAAGAATTATTTCCCATTAAAGGTAACACACGTTACAAGAGAGATATATAAACATTATACAAGACTTTGGGGGTTGTTTTACTATACGATCAGGTGGTATTTCATGAAAATACATATGTATTGAATTTCCAATCAAATCCAAAAGATTTATAAATTTTCATTCAATAATGATTCGAAGAACACCTACCAGCTCAAGATTAATAAAGATAAAAAGAAAATCTTTAAAACCTTCTATCACATTAAAGCTGTATTCGACAGCAAGAATGTGGATAAAATTGTGGTCTCTCTGAGAATCTATACCCAATTGTTACCTATAGGTATATTTTGATTGGAAAAATAAACCAACAGAACATCCAAATAACAAAATGTCCACTTCCTAGTTAAATAAACGAACAAACAGCACACAAAGGACAACGTACAACTGAATGGAAGTGAAGAGAAGAAGACTGAACTTAACTTCTCAAGTCTCTCAACACAAAGACAATAAATAGCCAAGGACTACAAATCATCCCGATGGCAAAATAAAAACAAAAAAAAACTTGTTGACTCAAATTTCCGCTTAGTCTTTTCATCTTTTTTTTTGGTTGTGTGTTGTTTGGTGAAGAACAAATTTGGAATACAAAACAAAATGAAGAAGAAGTAGAAGAAAAAAAGGACACTTAAGTCCAAGCAATTCATTTCATTTAACCATCTAATCCCTTTCCACACGCACGTATTCAACTCGTTTCCGCAAATGTACAACGAAGGAAAAATGTGTTTCCTCCAAGTATCAGTGTGTTTGCTGAAATAAAAAAATTAAACTCGATATCTTTAAAAGCGTTAGAATAAAAAAATATAAAATCCTTTTTGATTTAAACGTTTAGATATCGATTTGATTTTTTTATTGGTTGAAGAGTTGAGTTTTGAATATGGATTGGAACGATTATGTTTTTCTGATATGAATCAAATGACAGTTGTTGTTGTCTTAGCTCAAATACAAATTCCCATTAAAAAAATAAGCAAAAAAAAAAAAATCTGTTATGGCAACTTTAAGATTCATTCATGAATGAAAAATGTTGTTGAGAAAAGTTTTACGGAGCATTTTTTTTTTTTCTTTGTTATATGTAGAGAAAACTCTACGAAACAAAAACACATCAAACTTTAATGGAGAGTAAAATTAGAATATCATAACACACAATTATAAAAAAACGAACTTATTTCACAGAAAAGTCACTCGTATATCTATATGCATATAAATACAACAATCTAAAACAGGAAAGACATAACTTTTGAAATAAAATTTGGAAAATGTTTATTTTTTGACAGCATTTTGTTCTTATCATACATATCACAGAAAATGAATTATTTTTTTTTTTTCATCACGTAATAGGTATGAATTTGATAAGACATTTAAAACAGAACTTATAAATGTATTTTTTCTGAATTATGAATAATAATCTATTCGGTGCTCTGCTGGTGCACAATGAATATATTAAAAAATTGTTTTGAACAACATCGAGAGTATGTAGAGTACATTTGTTGTACATTGTACATGATTTCATAGTAAATCTATTTTAAAAAATCTAATAATTTCGTTTGGAATTTGTTATAAAAAGGGCAAGGTAGTTTAACAATTCCAAAACACTTCAAAAATTTGTGTATGTGTAACAGAATGTTGTTTTTTTCACATGAATAGAGGGTTGCATGAATAAATGAATAAGTTGTCATATTTTTGACCGTCTTACGTCACCGAGTTTGCCATCTGCACAATGTTTCTTAGGCCCGTTTGCTGTAAATACTTAAGTTCAACATAAGCGCTTAAGTAGCACATATTGCTTTGCACCAAATGAAAACATAAATACCCTTAAGTTCAACATAGTTTAGGTGGTAGAAAAAGTACTCCTTAAGAGATTTATGTTGGACTTTTATTGATGATTTTTGTATTATTTGCTAAGAATAGCGATTCAAATGTGAACAAATTTTATAAAAATGTATACGTGGGACTGTCCAAATAGACCCGAGATGCTTATTTATAATTAATATAAAGAGAAATAGGCAAAAGGTTGCCTCACTAATATTAAAAGAAATGACACATATTTTTTTATTTTATTTTTGCAGCAGATTCACAACAAAAAATTTCACATTATCAATTTTTATAGAAACAAAAGAATAACCCGGACAATTTTTATAATTTTCAAATTTCATTGGAAAACCATAATTAAAATCAAATATTTAGTTAAATAATAGTTAATCGTAAGCCCAAAAAAGGTCACAAAATGCAAAATACAAAATATAGATTTGACTTGACACAAAATTGACGTTTTGGCAGCGATTTCCCTCTTGAGAGCATAGCTAGGTAGATCATAAATATTTTCTAGCAACAGAGAATAAATTAAGTTTAACATACAAACTATGTCGAACTTAGCTATGATGTAGGTAGATTTATGTTTCGTATTAGCAAACGGGCCTTAGTAGGCTATAGTGATTTTAAAGCGTGGCCATTTTTTAATGAATAGTGTGAATATGAGTTGATTGTAAAAAGGGATGTTTTTTTTTTGTTATTAAGAGAACTTTTTTTTTGGCTATACATTATTTTTAAACTTTTTTCAGAAAAAAAAAAGAATCTAAGAAAATAACCTTTTCAACTGGAAACATGATGTTTCTAGAACTTCTTTGTAAAAACAAGAAAAATCGAGGTTGATGATAAATAATCAACTGGTTGCCGAAATGATTATTAAGTCGGATTTTTCTTAGTTTAATGAGAAAGTGGGATCATTTATTTTTGAATATCTTGAAAATAAAAGTCCTAGAATCATTCTGTTTTAAGTGTTTGACTAGGAATTGATAAGAGCATTGAATTTTGAAAACAAAATTAATACTTCACAACGTACAATTTTTCGGTCGTAAGACCGATTCTCACTTATGGGGTAACAATTTGGTGGACTGCTCTAGATAAAGTTACGTACTGTGACCAGCTGAGCAAGGTCCAGAGATCAGCAAGTATGTGCATAAGTGGAGCTCTCCGCTCGACACCATCAGCTGCACTAGACATACTCCTCAGCCTCACACCCCTCGATATATATGGCAAGCAAATGGCTGCGAACACAGCCGTCCGCCTTAAAGCCATTTCTCAATGGACCAACAACTCTATCGGTCATACTAAAATTCTAGACTTCTATGAATCTATTCCTTGTCATTCCGACTACACCACATCCAAACTAAATTTCGACAAAAGTTTCCAGGTCACTATACCCTCAAGAGAATCTTGGGACGTTGGGGACCCTCTCAAAGGTGATTCAGTTCATTTTAATACTGATGGGTCGAAAACTGAGGAAGGAGTGGGTGGCGGAGTGTACTCAGACAGACTTAATTTAAGTCTCTCCTTCCGGCTCCCTAACCACTGTAGCGTATTCCAAGCGGAAATCCTGGCAATTAAAGAAGCTCTGTCTTGGCTGAGAGAAAACGTGATATCAACTTCGGATATACGCATCTTCTCAGATAGTCAAGCAGCACTTAAATCTCTCAACTCTGTCTCTACCAACTCCGTTACGGCCCAAAACTGTCGATCGTCTCTTGAAGAGATGGCAGACCAGTTTAATATTCACCTTCTTTGGGTGCCGGGCCATAGAGATATTCCGGGAAATTGTAAAGCCGATGAACTTGCCAGAAATGGAACTCTAATGCCCGTTTTGCCTAACAGGTGGAACACAGGTATACCGATCGCTACGTGTAAACTTTTGCTAAAACAAAACTCTGCAAGGAAAGCAAACTCTAGATGGACAAACCTTACTACATGTCTGGCCACAAAAGAAATCTGGCCATCGCTAGACCCTAGGCGCTCTAAAAGTTTGCTATCACTTAGCAGATCACAAATTAGCTCCGTAATAGGTGTCATAACAGGACACTGCCTTATAGGAAAACACGCCACAAGACTTGGCGTTTTCTCAAATGACTTCTGTAGAAGTTGCATGGACGAAGAGGAGGAGGAAACAATTCCTCACCTCCTCTGCACATGTCCTGCTCTTTCACAGATGCGCAGACTCCATCTGGAGGACTACTTTTTCAATGATCCAAGCGATCTGGCTAATACAGACATACACTGTCTCTCTCGCTTCATAAAAAGCTCCGAATGGTTTTCGTAATGAGGATAATCTCCCCATTCCTATCATGTGGTATCACAACGGACCTAATTATGGTCTAAGTGTGTCAGCCGTTTTCCTGATAGCCACTTTAACCTAACCTATCGTAACGTACAATTTAAAAAAAAAAAATAGTGTGAACATATTTGTTTAATTTAATTTTTTTTTTTTTTTTGGTTTTAATTTTTAGTTTGAAAATTGATTTTAAAAACCTGTTTATTGACAGAACTTTATTTAAAACTAGAATAAAAGAAGAGAATTTTCGGCTCATAAAAAATATAACGGTGGATTGTAAATGCTGCTGTCGTTTCTAATAATTTGATTCCTGTTTTAAATATTTTGTTAGAAAGTTGCCCCTCCAGCCTAAACGAAGAAATAATAGATCCCCCTCTCATACGATTTTTTTCTTGTCTCGACCAAACCTACATGCTGACATTTTTTTTAACACGTTAAGTGAAACACCCTTAGCCGTGTTAATAAAAAACGCCTATTCCACCTTTATTCCATGAGCTTACAAAACCATGGAATAAGAGTTAGTCCATGGAATAAAATTTCCTATTAATAAAAACAAAACGAAAATCTACTACAATAAGTAGATCACGTTACCGAACACACCTTATAATTCTGTCAAAGTTATTATCATTTTGTTTGACACGTCTGATTTTTATTCCTTCGCTAAACTACCATAATCGGTGGTTTAACTTAGTAAACGTCACTTAGAAGAAATTTTGTTTTTTAAATAACATTTTGTACTTAGTCCATGGAATAAATTTAACCCTTCCCTATTCCACGTTTATAAATTTGGCTGCCTGTATATAGTCACGTATGGACATTATTCCATACCCCTTTTTCACGTTGCATTTTTAAGTATTTTATTTATAGAAAAATTGTGTTAATTAGAGAAAAACTTTCAAAAGCATGAAACTAGTTCTCTAAATTGATAAAACGACTACGAAAATAGTTTGAGCTAAAAAATAAAAAAGGTTATATTTCAATTTATTTCAAAATTTCTTAGACCGATTGAATTGAAAATAAATTTTTTTGCATACAATTTTTCTAACATTTTATTAAAATTAAATAAGAAAAAATCCATCATACTATTTCAACAAAATAATCAAACATTCGTTTAAACTAAAAAAAAAATAAAATTAGGTTTTTTTGTGTGATAACTCACTCGCAGTTAGGCTGCCTAGCTTTCGCTCCTTCATTTATGTTATGAATGTTCAACAACCACTTGAGTGGGCTACCACCTCTTGTATTTATTCATGGTAATCCAGAATCCGCAAGATTTAATTGCCGGTGTTATGTAATTTTTCACTCTTCTTCTGAGCCACTTCCATTGGAATGTAAACTGAAAAAATGGTTCCATAGCAGGTGTCTTTATTTTGGGTCCAAAAATTATAATTTTCCTGTCCTTATTTTGGGTCAAGAAATTAAAATTTGGTGGTTACATCATATCGATCTAACATACCGAATTGCAGGAATGCAATGTTATATGTATTCAATTTCAATTTATTTCATATTGACTGAGTCTTTTATAGTACCTTTAAGATAGGACTTGGAAGTTAATTAATATTAATATTATTTAAGGTTTTTACATATTTACAATATTTCATATAATATGGCAAAACAAAAACAAACACATAATTGGCAACAAAAGTTTAATTTATTTTAAATTTAAGCTACGATAAAATAATAATTTTTCAATTTACTGTTTGTACATATGTTAGATGAATTAAAATAGTTAAATAGTGTTTTTTAAATTGTATAATATTCATATTATTTGTTTTAAACTCACTGGCAAAGAGTTTCAAGGTTTGATGGCATAAAAAAATAATATAGACGAATTCAGATAAGTACATACAGGTGTGATAAGATTCAGATTACGGGCCGACTGCGAAAATTGTAGCTTGTCAAATAAATATGGCGGCGTTTTTCTTTGAATTTTCTTATGTAGGAAAATACAACATCTCATATCTAGAAATTGTCCAAGACTACATCCTAGGATTAATGATGGTATTGAGAAACATGGTCAAACCTTCGCAAACTAAAAATGTACCGAATTATATCATTAAAAGCAACACGCATTTTCCTCATTGAATGAGAATCAAGCTTAGCATAAACTTCTGAAGCATATTCTATGATAGACAAAAGCAACGATTTGCTATTTCGTAATTTAGTTTCTTTAGATGTTAGGTTAGAAAACATATTTAATTTTCGGAGACCACCGTAAATGCGACCAACAGAGAAATTAATATGATCGTTGGCTGAAAGGGAACGATTAATTCTAAAACCAATAAGGCTTGTAACCCTATTCGTGAACTGAATCTAAAATCGCGATACAATCACAAGTGGAAGATTGGTTGTATCAAATTTCAGTTTAGAAATGGAAATTATTTGAGATTTTGCTGGGTTTAGCGTTTAGCCGTTACACAGAGTCCATTTGTAAATCTCTTCCAGATCTTCATTCATTCTGCAAGTTAAGACCTCCAACAAGTTAAATGGACAAGAATACCTTGATCAAACTGGATTCTGATATCGTCAAGAACTTTTACCATTGCCGCAGAGTAGCTATGTCCTGCCCAAAAGCCTGATTGTACCGGAGACAATAAGTTATGACCTCGTATGTGGTTAGAGATCTTTTTTGGAGATACGTATTACAATTTACAACTAGAAGGTAAGACAAAGAATCTCCAAAACATTTAATTTAAAACAGTGTAACGGTACGAACCCACTTCTGCTTCCTGGTGAGAAAAATTTCTACTGGGACTTTGTTCCGTTGGAAAGAAAAATATTTTTTGAGACGTTTTGCATAGTTAACTTAGAAAATTGAATTTGTGCACTTGTACCCTTGTTCTATTGGAGGTGCGATATGTTGTTAGTACATTTTCAATCCTTTTTTTTTTACATTAAAGTTTGTTCATACAAGCCACAAATGTATTGTTCAAAGCGATTATTTCGTGAAAAAATTATTTGTTAAAAACTATGACAATATACTTTTTTTACGGATTTTAAAGAAGCCATGTGTATTGTGACATTTTTGGTATTTTTTTCCAATATTTACTTCAAAAGTTAGACTCCAAATATTTTTTTTTTTGTAAAACAAAAACAAAACAACCTCAAAAAATTTATCCCATTGCTAAATAAAATTAAAAATTGCCTATTACGCCAAAAGAATTCAATTACTAAAAAAAAATATTTGTTTCCTGTTTTCGTGTCAGACTCACGCTTTAGAATTCAAAAAGCTGTCATATACTCTACTCTGCAATTTAACAGAACACTGTTGTTTATAATGATTGATTCAAACTGAATTAATGAATTAGAAACTATAACTTTATAACCAAAGCACGCACAACTTAGCATTGTATGTTTTGTATAGAATTTGTACCATGTACACATTGATTGATTGACACCACCCACAAGGAGTATCTCTGTTTTAACTCATATATACCCCGATTGATTGTGAGGCAAAATCTAAAGAGTCAATCCATATTGCATAGCTTGGGGATAACAATGTATGCGCGTTGCCATTATTAGTTTCAATTGCTTTGAGCACTTGACCATCAATCTGATTTAATTGAACACAAAGCACACAATATCCGTATATAGATAGACGTACGAGAGTAGAAGTTAAAATAAAATTGATTGCTCTGCACAATTATGAATAATTTTTACAATTTACAATAATAATAATTGCATATTGATTTGTATAGATGACAAATAATAAACATTTTCTATTTGCCAAAGTAAGATAACCTTTCCTATGTATACTTGGTCAGAAAGGAGATCTATCTGTTGTATAGGCATTAATCTTCTTCTTCGGCTACTGATTTAACGATAATCAGGAAGCTAAAATAAAAATGGGCTAACAAATTGAATTCCCAACAAAAACAAAAACAAATTGTATTGCTCAAGTTACTTTGTTTTTTTTTTTTTTATTTAAACACAAGAGCATTTTTTAAAAAACTTTCTGGTCCCGCATCGATGAACGCCCGCATCCCTCTTGTGTTATAAAAAAGGATTTTATAACCTGCTTCATGAAATAATGAGTTTGTGTGGCAAATTTCATTGAAATCCGTCCAGCCTGTTAAATATATACTGAAGGACAAAGATCCCAACAAATGCATCGAATGTGTTTAAATAGCTATTACCCTGCCACTTCTTTGGCTAGCCCCCCCCCCCCACATACATCCTGTGAAATAAAAACTGTTCTATAGCCTTTTCCATATTTTCCATATATTACTTTATTACGAAAGAATCTGTTAAGCCGTTTAAGCAGGATAACGAACAGAAAAAAAACTTCTAAGCAATCACGCTTTAACATTATTTTTTTAAATTTAAATGTACATTTAAAAAAAAAAAGTTTAAATTGATAAGAAAATTGCGTATACTGAATTATTATTAACCCAAAGAAAATTAAATGATATGCAGAGCCTTGAAAAAGACAACAAAAAAAAAAACCGCAGACGATTTTTCAAAGCCTCCACACATCACACACTTAGCGATGTACATTTAATTTTTCATTTTTGAATTTCAATGAAAACCTTTAAAAATTGGGAAATACTCGTGGGATTCCTTAATTTTGTACCATGGCCCTCAACCGCACACACTCCAAACACACCCACAGCGCCCTGGCACTGATGTGTCTACTACAACAACACAAACAACAACAAAAAAGGGCAACCCACAAACACACATTTACTAGAAGCTAAACAAATGCAAAAGCCCAAAGAAATAAATCATACAAATGGAATTGTGGGAAGAAGCTATATAGCTATCCCAATGCAAGATTCCAGAAATGATAAATGACTGCACTTGGGGGCGCTAATTTTCAACGTATGAATGTGCTACATTTTCCACTTTTGGATGGATTTTTTTTCATATAGCTATTTTTTTTTTTTGTTTTAATCCAGTAGCGCGGCATAGCGTCGGATTAATGAAAAGTCAACAGGCACTATGAGAGCGCTATGACAAATTACGGGCGGCCAAGATAAATGCGGTTTTCAAGGTGTCATGCTAAGCGACTAATGGCTTTGCTGACACGACACGGAAGAGCAGACGAGAAAAGCGCAAAGAGCGAAAAATGTCAAAATTGTTCATACCACAACTAGACGTATGTTTTTAGCTGATGTTTTTCAATTGTTTTTCCTATTCGAAGTGATATTTTAATTTATTTATTATTTTTGTTTTCTTCGGAAAATGAAAAATTGTTTTTAATTTGTATGGGGATTAGAGGAATTTTGAGTTGTTGGTGTTTGCGAAGGAGGCAAGCACGAGTTATTTTATTTTCATGAAGAATTATTATATGGGTGTACCTTACTATAATTTTACTTACTGTAAACATTTTGACCCAATTCGATAGCCATGGTCAAAACTGAAAAGGGGTTTTGAATCACAGAGTGGACTCACATTCTCAAAGATTTTTCATTGTTTAACTTAAAATCTAGCTTACCTAGATTTGCTCAATCATGTCTCATCAGGGTGTTCCACAGTCACCGGAGGAAAACACTGAGGTAGTTCTAAGTCGAAAAGAGGTAATTTTCTCGCTTCAGCTTCCTTTTTAACTTAGAACTAAATAAGTAAATAAAAATAAATTGGGTGGCGCAACTGCTTATGAATAGGGCTGGCCAAGAAAAGTCTCGGTCTCGATATCGCTCTCGCATGACGAGATCCAGACGAGACGAGACGAGACGAGACAGCCTTTTAAGCAATCGAGACGAGACTGTATATTTGGACCGAAATTTAGAGAAGGTCTAATAAATTAAAAAATCCAATTTCAGTTAAATATTTATTTTCTTCTGCACGTATTCAAACTGTATCTATCGAAAATATTTCGTCCCAATAATCAACAAGTTGGCCGGAAATCGTATTTTTCGGAGACGAGACCGAGACGAGACTTAATTATACGAGACCGACACATGAACGAGACGAGACTGAAAATTTTCGATTTCAACGAGACCGAGACGAGACTTACAAAAGTCTCGCAGACTCTCGTCTCGTGGCCAGCCCTATTTATGAAGAACCAGGGCCTAGTGACTGACAACTCACAACCATTCCTGTGTGTGCGCGTCGACGGGAATGGAAGGGACCTACAATTTTATGCCGAATCCGAACGGCTAGACGAGACGCACTTATTCATGACAAGTGATACTCTTGGAGGATTTGTCAACTCCTCGCAAGAAGCAGTAGCCATCAAAAATAATTATAATTGTTGGTTTCGTTTCTTTTTACTAGCTTTCATTTCTCGAAGCTGTAACCAATTGTTGAATTTTGTTGGTATTTATACCAGTGCAGTTGGCAATTTTTACTCACCTTATAATTTTTTCTATGCACAATTTACTATCAACCTTTGGCATTTTTTTCTCAAAAACGTTATAAAAGCCCAATTTGTTCTCTTAAAAATACTTAACTTAAAAATAAATACTTCTAAAATTATTTAAAAATTAAATTAAAAAAAAATCAAGACAATTTGAATAATAACATATAAAAACGATTCTCAATGGTTTAATAACTTTGTTTGCAAGTGGTGGCTCCTTTTAAAACTCATAGCTTAAGCTTCGTTTTTCATTAGTTTTTATTTAAATATTTAATTTTTTTTTATATTATTTTGTAAATAATCGTTAACGAAAAAATAATTTATTTATTTATTATTTATTTATTCAAATAATTAACAAAGTTAATTTATAAATTATTGATTCCGTCTCTAATAAATAATAAATTATAAACATTATTAAATAATTTTAAAATAAATTTGAATTGAATTGATATAAAAATAATTTAGAAAAGAAAAGTGTTTTATAGAGCAAAAAAGTAAATATTATATTTCATCGAATTTTTGAAAAAATAATAAAAACATGTTAAAATAACAGTTTTGAAATTTTTTGATTTAATAGAAACTTTGGAAAAAAGATAAAAATAAAAAAAAAATTCTTTTATTTTATTTTGTCGTACAAAAAATTAATAAAGAAAAAGAAATTTAAACATTAAAATAATAAAATATTAAAATTACTTTGGTTTTAAGTGGAGTGCATGAATATAATTCGAATAAAAAGTACAAGTGACCTCAACTCCAGAAATTATTGTGTTTCGGCCAAGGTATAACAGTGGGCTCTTCAATTAGTCTGTTATATCCTACTAAGAAACAAATTTTGGTCGATGTTATACCTTGGGCGAAACACAATAATTTCTGGAGTTGAGGTCACTTGTACTTTTTATTTGTAAAAAAAATAGTTCATACAAATTTTTAATGCAATATTTTTTAACTAAGAAGTATGGGTTTGCAAAATAATGATAAAATCATTGAAGCCAGTGACAGGAATATATAACTAAACAAGTACCTATACCAACCAGTGGCGTGGCGTCCATATAACACGATTCCTACCGTCTTTCCTTTTTAAAATTGCACGAAAAATACTATCAAATAAACATAAACATAAACATAAACTATAAACACCGTCAATTCTTTCGTCTCTTCGCTATTTGCTCAACTGCTGAAGATACGCTTTCTTTGAAAGAATTAATTTAGAAATAAAACACGTCTTTCACCGTCTTATAAAATTTGTTTTGTATCCCTTTCTTCCCTTAGCATTTTTGTTTCTATATCCTCTTTGTCCAACACGCAACAACATAGGAACAAATAACACGCTGTTCCTCGTGTTATACTGGCACTTGGTTGTATGCAACTTACTTACTTTACTTTACTTTTGATGGCGCTCACAGCCCAGGATGGGCTTCGGCCTCAACTAACAAGCCCCTCCAGCCAGCTCTGTCCCTAGCTAGCCGCTTCCAGTTGCGCACACCGAGTGCTTTGATGTCGTCATTCACTTGATTGCTCCACCTGTTACGGGTTCTTCCTCTGCTGCGTACCCCATCGGGGTTGGATTCGAAGACTCGTCGGGCAGGTGCGTTGCTGTCCATATGCTCCACGTGCCCCAGCCATCTCAGCCGCAGTATTTTCAGCTTTTTGACCAGGTCAACGTCGCTGTATAGCCCGTATAGCTCGTCGTTGAATCTTTTCCTCCATACTCCTTCGATACACACCGGACCGAAAATCACACGAAGAATCTTCCTCTCAAAGCACCCTAGCAGATTTTTATCCGAATCTTTCAGTGTCCATGCTTCTGACCCATAAAGCAGGACCGGGATGATTAGGGTTTTGTATAAAGTCTCCTTGGTTCTCTGAGAGAGGGCCTTACTACTTAAATGCCTTCTTAGACCGAAGAAACAGCGGTTGGCAAGAGTAATTCTTCGCTTGATCTCTGCACTGATGTCATTCTGCGATGTAATAGTGGAGCCCAGGTAGACAAAGTCCTTGACAACTTCGAAGTTATATCTGTCCATCGTGATATTTTGCCCGAGTCGACGATGTTGAGATTCCTCTCTCGATGACAGCATATACTTCGCCTTGTCCTCATTAACCGCCAATCCCATTTTAGCCGACTCCGATTCAATGCTCGCAAATGCGCCTGCCGCATCTCGCTTCGTTCTGCCGACAATGTCTATGTCATCCGCATATGCAAGCAATTGAACGGACTTTTGATAGATTGTACCGCTGGTGTTGACATGTGCGTTGCGTACAATGGCTTCAAGAACGATGTTGAATAGGTTGCATGATAACGCGTCGCCTTGCCTCAATCCTTTCTCAACATCAAAGGAATCGGTGGTGTTCTTACCAATTTTGACGGAGCAGCGAGATTTCTCCATCGTCATCCTGCACAAGCGGACGAGTTTGGCAGGGATGCCGAGACTCGACATGGCTCTGTATAATTCGTCCCTTTTCACGCTATCATACGCGACTTTAAAATCGATAAAAAGGTGGTGTGTATCGATCTGGAATTCCCGGGATTTTTCTAAAATCTGTCGGAGTGTGAACATTTGATCGACGGTTGACTTGCCTGGCCTAAAACCGCACTGATAAGGGCCGATCAGATCGTTGACAAAAGGTTTTAAGCGGTCACACAGGATGGCCGACAAGATTTTATAAGCGACGTTTAGGAGACTAATTCCTCTGTAGTTGGTACATTTCAGAACATCTCCCTTTTTATGGATGGGGCACACTATACCGAGGTTCCATTCATCGGGCATACTTTCCTCCGACCAAATTTTGCAGATGAGCTGGTGTATGCTCCTAGCCAATTCATCTCCCGCTGATTTAAATAGTTCGGCTTGTAAGCCATCCGCACCTGCAGCCTTGTACGACTTAAGTTTGGATATCGCCAGCCGAACTTCGGTTAGGTCGGGTGGACGGAACTCTTAGCCATCATCGTCCAAGTTGAATGGAGCGTTCTGCCTATTAGCGGCATCTTGGCTGTCTTCGCCATTAAGCAGTCTAGAGAAGTGTTCTTTCCAGATCCTCAGCACTGACTGTGTGTCTACTACTATATTCCCACTCTCATCTCGGCAGGCTTCCGTTCTAGCCTTGAATCCTTGGGTGGATCGCTTCACCCTCTGATAAAATTTTCGAACATCTCCCCTACCGCTACAACCCTCAATAGACTCTACCGCCCGCTTCTCGTGCTCTCTCTTTTTCATCCTGAGAAGTCGGCGTTCCTCTTTTCGTTTCAGCCCGTAGAGCTCCCGGGCCACTCTCTCAGCAGCTCTTGTTCGAGTCTGCAGCATTGCCTGGTAGGCCTCGTCCTTAGCTGCATGCGCTAGCCGGTACTCTTCATCGAACCAGGGGTTTCGTTGTATTCGCCTAGTGAAACCCAGCACATCAGAGGCGGCACTTCTGATGGCTTGTTGACAGTGTTCCCACTGGTCCTCTGCACTTGATGCTGGTGGCGGACCTCCTGAGAGATTAAGAGTTACGTGGTCTGCAAAAGTTCTGGCAGTCTCTTGCGATTTAAGCTTCTCGACATCGAATCTTTTCACAGCATCTGCTCTGCGTTGTCGCGTCATGAATATCCGCATACGTAGTCTAGCTACCACCAGGTAGTGATCCGAGTCAATGTTGGCCCCTCGGAACTTTCGGACGTCCAAGATACTGGAAGCATGTCTCGCGTCTATCGCAACGTGGTCGATTTGGTTGACGGTTAGTTGATCACGCGACCGCCTAGTCCCCTTGTGTATATTGAGGTGTGGGAATTAGGTGCTTGAGATGATGACATTTCACCCCGCCGCAAAGTCTGCCAGCCTGTGTCCATTGCCGGAAGTTTCGTCGTGTAGGCTGTGTCCTCCGACTATCGAACCAAAGATGCCCTCCTTTCCGAATCTTGCGTTGAAGTCACCAAGAATGATCTTCACGTCGTACTTCGGGCACATATCATACGTTGTCTCCAGGAGATCGTAGAATGCTTCTTTGGTTGAGTCCTCTCTCCCTTCATGGGGGGCGTGAACAGAGATCAGCGAAATGTTCTTAAATTTGCCTTTGATGCGGATTGTGACCAGGCGCTCGCTTACACTTCGGAAGCCCAAGACTTCTTGCCTAAGTCTTCCCCTTATCACAAAACCACAACCCAAGAGCCGCTGACCCTGTTCCTTCAAGCACCCGCCGTAGTAGATGTCACACGTTTTCAGTCTCCGTACGCCCTCTCCATCCCATCGCACTTCCTGGATGGCTGTTACGTCAGCCTTTAGCCTGTCCAGGTTCTCCACTAATTGTTCGGCTGCACGTGTTCTGTATAAGGACAGGACGTTCCACGTGCAGATCCGAAATTCATTGTCCTTGTTTCGTTTGCTGGGGTCGTCAACTTTAAAATCATCCATATCCGAGGCTTGTTGTTGTTTCGGAACAACTTTTTTTTACGTGGTAGGGAAGTTACCCCGACGCACAACCCCCGACCCGGAGGACCAGACCCTTCGTATAACTCCAAGGGTAGGGAGCCGGATAAACCGCTCCTTATAGGCCTGAGCTACAAATATGTCGTAGTAGCCCATATAAGGTGTTCACTAAGTAGTTCAACCTAACTGGAACTGTAGACGCCACCGTTGATTCCATCTAGAGAATTCGTCCGCTGCCGCCTCGATGAAAGGAGAAGTGCCTTAGTGGGAACACTCCTCCCCCCCCTCTCTCGTTGGCTGTCCCCAACAGCTTTCCACGGGGATTTAAACCCCGTCTCCAGCTGAGGTACTAGACACCCGATGTTCACCACGTGGAGGTGAGAGTAGGAGTTGGTAGACAGAGGTGGATTTTGAGAAAAACCTGTGGACGCTTGTGTCCTCTTGAATGCACATAACTACCCTTTTGTATGCAATGGAATGTTTTTTATTCCTTTGCTTGACTCCGTTTCTCTTTATTCGTTCTGTTGGATGAAAAATAACACGCTCTTCTTCGACTTATTTGCTATGAAAGTATTTAAATACATTTTCTATTTTTGTTTGCTTGTTTTTTGGTTAAGCTAAGTATAGTCCAGGAAAGATTTAAATGCGTCATTTAATATTCATAAAATATTATTTTAAGCAAAATTGCAGAATTTCATCTTCTACAGCATATCAAAAATCTCGCAAAATCACAGCAGTGGCTTTTGATATAAAGGCATTTAAAGAGGGGCAAAGGGAAGTCAGGTCTTAAAGACGTTATAAGGTCGTGATTGGAATTATTCACTTCTGTAAGGAATCGATCGTAATTGTTTATACATCACTGATGACACTCAACGTGGTACACGAAACTTCTTTAATGAAATGTCGGTTTTATTTAAGATTTTGAGAAAGCCTCGTTGACGTCTCACATCTAAGATGTATTCACTCTTACTTATATATATATATATATTCAAATATATATATGTATATATATATTCCAAGACACGTTACAGATGGTTTGTCAATCTGAAACATTTGGTATAGTTAAATGTAAGAATATGACACATGATTTAAGAGTACTTTTTAACGCAAGTTAACAAGTTAAATATTAAGAAAAATTGGTAGATTTGGAATAAAAGTTTCATTGGGGTGTTGATAAACAAGAATCAAAGGAGTTTCTAAAAATACCTGTAATGAAATAGTGTTTATTTAGTTAGTTGTGAAGTTGAAGGTTTTGTTGTTTATTTTTGTTTGATAGCTATGTAAATACTTTAGAGCTAGGTTTTTAGTCTTGGGTTTTGATTGGTTTTTAATTTTTTTTAAAGCACAGATTGTTGCTTAAGAGATTTTCTCTTGGAGGATTCAAATGAATTAATTAAAGTATGTATGTATTTCTTATTAATAACAAATCGTTTTAATGAAAGGCCACTCTATGCGTCCTATGAAAATAGACTGCAAACGGAAGAATTGATTTTTAACTAATTTTAATGTATCTGTTTGTTTTTTTTTTTTTTTTGTTCAAGATACAAAGAGGTAAGTTTTGTTTACTTTCGCTGATCAATCATTTTCGTTACGTCTTCCCATTTCAAATTATTGACACCACGCCACTGATACCTACCTAAAAGGATTTTTTTTTTTTTTTCAAAAAAATAATCATAAATATATTTCCATTATTTTTTGGACTTATCCTTCATCGTAATTTTAGTTTTGATTTAAACCTCAAAATTTTGGTTTCGAAATTGTCGTTCCGTCTAGACAATCTCACTTGGGCTCATGGCTCATCAGTTAAATTGCGAAAATACTGCCAACATACAATTGTTGTTATGTTCACCTAATCTTACATGGAAATTTGTTTTTTTCTTTAAAAGCCAATGTGAACTAGAACAACACGATTAAAATTCTTTGGAATTAAGCTGGAAGATCATACAATTTTAGAACATTAAAGTGATGCTACGTGTTTAATTAAACATTCATATATTTAAATTAACCCAGGACAAGCTTAATAATCATTGTCGTATAAGCAACATTTGTTAGAAATTTTAACTGTTTAATTGCTTCAACTTTGTCTGTAAAGATATGACCTAAACCTTTCATACGGTTTCTCATGATTGAATGAGTTTTCTTAAATAATAAACTAACAAATAATTATAAGGTTGCTTATACGACAATCATCAGGTTAATAATTGTAAAAAATAACTAAATGAAACGTTAATTCAAAAGGGTATCTAGTAAGATTTCATAAAAGCACGAACTAGCTTAAAATAACATTGTGATGGTCACAAAATGTCCATCTATAAATAATAGGAAATCGCTTTAAATAAATCACAATTTTATTAAAACAGTGCCATATTAATTTGTTAATGAAATCGTTAAATATGCTGAGTATTATACATGTTTGTATAAGGGAGTTCACATTGTTAATTTAAATTTAATTGTTTAGATTTTACATGATGTTTTTCTCTGAGCGTATATTATTTTAATATTGTTGTACCTAAGCCTGTCATAAAAAAAAGTTGTACAGTCTTAAAATTTAAATGTATTTATTAAAATCACTTAAAAACAAAACAAATTAAAAAAAAAAATACAAAAACGAACTCAAATCCCAAAAGATCCTTAATACCTCCCATACCTATGCCATTTAAAAAAATAAATATAAAATCAATTTATGTTTGAAACATACACCCGAGATTGCTAACACTTTTTTATGCACCTTTAATTTTCTCTACCTACCTACGTACACAGAAAACATTTTCAATCACTCTGTTTCTCTGGAGTCTTTTAATATTTATGTTACCCGTTGACAAACACACACATGCCAATCAATACAAATATTTACCTTTCAATAACATATTCCAAAATGTTGTATATATTTTTTTTCTTCTTCCTAGCAAGCTAGAGCACTTCCACTTCCTGTATATTTCATACACTCGCACCATGCAGTCATCATCCATATACAAATTATCCTTGCAAAAACAATTCAACATGAACCGAACGTGTGTCGTCGTCGTCAAACCCCCATTCCAGAGCCAAAGCCACCTGAACAAATTTTTGATCTATCAAAATATTTGCACAATTTAATGTGTTTGGCAGTTTTTGCTCTTGCTATATTGTTTTTATTATTTTCGAGAACTCACTTTGATCCGGTCCCTAAATTGTTTCAAGCGACTGGACAGCATTAAAATCAACCATCCCTGAACTTATGTAAGGAAAATAAAATTACAAAAAAAAAAAAATCAAACAAAAAAAAATAACGAACAACCCAACGACCAGAACGAAATTCATTAATATTTTCGCAGCCTACAGTGCGGAGAGTTGCTATTGAAAATACGTCGTCGTCATCGTACCCAATCCAATACCCATGATGATGCTCTCGCAAGGACATTGTATGTGGTGTCCATTTATGATATACATGAATATTTAAACTGGGACCGAGCACCCAACGAATATGAATCTAATATGTTTCAATATCAGGATTTGCAGAACTCTCATGTGCGTGTGTATTTGTACATAAAAATGTATATGAATATGTATAAAATTTAAGTGATGGCTTTGATATCCGATTCCGTTTGGAAAATAATAAAAGTACATAAAATCTACAACAAAAAAGGACAATATATCCGAACAATTTTAAGTCAGATCACAGCACGTGACAGACTCAAAATAAATTTAAAATAAAATATTACGTTTAATAACGAAAAGGTCAAATGGATATTCCGTATCCGTATTCCTGTCCTAAATAAACTCTGCAGGGTTTTCGAAAACAAATAAATTAATATGGAATTTCGCTTTCTTTCTTCTTTGAAATGCTTTGCTAGAGTGCTTGAGAGGCTTAAGGTGTTTTATTAAATTAAATTTTCTTACTTCCGTCTTTTTTTGGCCATCATGCGGGTCATGGGTCATGGCACTTAGATTTATTTATCACACGAAATGTTTCTTAATTTTAATTTTGAATATTTAATTTAGACTCAATTTGAAGCAGGTTATGCACAAAGGTGCCTATACTTCTGGTTATATTTTTAAATCAGTAAAAGTGTTTGCTTTATTTTACACAAAATATAAAAAGAAAAAAATATGGCAGTTTGTCACTTCACGACCACCTCTGCCATTCAGTTCTTTTATTTATCTACAAGTTTTACATGTAAATTACATAAGAAACAAATTTGAAGGAAACAAATCATAACTTTGATTTTATTGGAAAAAATATGCACAACTGGAACGCACTAACTTGCTCTTTTAGCTAACAAATAGAATTTAGGTTGACATTGGCGGTACATCATACGTATATTAATTGTTCGATACAATATCGAGAAAGTAATAAAAACAAAATAAAATAGAAATTAAAAAAAAATGGAAAAAAAGTTATTCATTCAAACCCTTCAATGTAAATATGACGGAGCGAAAGCTGTGCCGGCTGAGTGCTGCTTATGATAGCGTTCCACGAGGTGATTCAATTATGGTGATTGGTGACTTAAATGCCAAGGTTGGCAATGACAACACTGGGCTAAGGCATATCATGGGAAAACATGGTGTTGGTAACCGAAACGACAATGGCGAACGATTTGTCGATTTCTGCAACGCCAACGGCCTTGTTATTGGAAGGACCATGTTCGAGCATAAGACGTGCCACAAAGTCAGTTGGGTGTCGACTGACAGACAAGCAACTTCCAACCAAATTGACCACTTCGTGATCAGCCGGCGTTTTAGAAGCAGTCTCCAGGACGTCCGTAACAGAAGAGGTACTGACATGGGAATGGCCCGGGAGATTGCGTACAGCTGCAGTTCGGAGATCCCAAGGAAACACTCGAATGCCCAAGTTTAATACAGATAGACTAAAGGATCCCGCAGTGCGCCAACAACTAGGGGACCACCTTTTACAAGAATTGAACGCAATCAGCAGCACGGAAACCACATCGATCGGAAATCATTGGTGTGCTGTGAAAAATGTGTTCATATCCGGTGCTGAAAGTATAGTCGGCCGGGCGCAAGGGAGAAATAGTGCTTGGCTTTCCGACGAAACTTGGGCAAGGATCGAAGAAAG
The DNA here is from genome assembly GCA_949320155.1 of Melangyna quadrimaculata. NCBI lineage: Eukaryota > Metazoa > Arthropoda > Insecta > Diptera > Syrphidae > Melangyna > Melangyna quadrimaculata. The sequence goes on along the minus strand of OX439485.1, from coordinate 171,506,823 downwards.
GAAACACCTTAAAGCTCGCATCGCAGCTACCCCAGCAGCAGGGAGAAACGAGCTTGAGTCTACGTACCGCATGAAGATGAGGGAAGTTCACCGCAGTGTGCGACGTGATAAGCGTAACTACATCAACACAGAAGCAGAAGAAGCCGCTAGTAGGTGTGACAGTAGGACCGTCTACAGAATTACCAAAGAGCTCACTGGTGTCCAGAGCTCTAAACAACACCTGGTTAAAGACACAAACGGATCCCAGCTAATTTCGGATGAGGATCAGCTCATAAGGTTGAGGGAACACTTTTCTGCGGTTTTAAACCGCGTTTTCGCCAGTGAAGTGAACCCAATTCCCACTGAGCCACAATTTCCCGAATACGCACCGTACCCCCCAGTAAAGAAGAAATTATCACCGCCATCAAAGCACTGAAGAACAACAAAGCGGTTGGACTTGACGGTATTCCTGCAGAGCTCTTAGGAGAAGCCCCAACAACATCGAGCGAGCTACTGCACCCACTTATTAAGAGAGCTTGGAAAACAGAGAGCTTTCCTGAAGAGTGGAAAAAAGGAATGATTGTCAAGCTCCCAAAGAAAGGATATCTCACACAATGCGAAAACTGGACAGGAATATGCGTTCTGCCTGCAGTAGCCAAGATAATAGCAAAGATAGTATTGGACCGAATTAAAGACCACCTCGAAGACACACTCGACGCCGAACAAGCAGGTTTCCGCACTGGATCTTCCTGTGTGGATCACATCAACACCTTGCGGATCATCATCGAACAATGCGTTGAATATCGATCACCACTTCACCTGCTGTTCATCGATTTTGAAAAGGCGTTCGACAGTGTCAATAGAGAATTTATTTGGCTTGCTTTGCGCAGGAGGGGCATCCCAGATAAATTGATTGCTATTATCAAGGCTACATATGATGGATCCAAGTGTCACGTTTTGCACAAAAGTAGGCTGTCAGAGAAGTTTGAAATACAAAGTGGAGTTAGGCAAGGCTGTATACTGTCACCAATACTGTTCCTGTTGGTGATAAGTGACGTACTGCACGCAGCTTTGTCAAAAGGAAATGGAGGAGTTCAGTGGACTCTGCAATCTCACCTCAAACATCTGGACTACGCGGATTACGTATGCTTACTCTCTCAAAGGATCATGGATCTCCATCAAATGACAAGAAGGGTGGAGAGAGAAGCAGAAATCGTAGGGCTTAAGATCAACTCGGCAAAAACTATAAGGATCAGCCTTGGAACTTCCTCATCAATCCAAGTAAATATTTCTGGACAACCGGTAGAGATGGTAGAGGATTTCCAATATCTTGGGAGTATTGTCTCTACGGGTGGCGGAACTGAACTGGACGTTAACAGCCGAATCAGAAAAGCAATGGCTGCGTTCGGAATGCTGTCCAAAATATGGAGAAACAACTCTTTTAGCTTAAAGACCAAGCTACGACTGTTCCGCTCCAATGTTGAATCCGTTCTGCTTTACGGATGCAGCACTTGGGAAGTCACTGACACTGTCACTAGAAAGCTGCAAACCTTCGTTAATAGATGTCTACGAAACATCTTGAGGATTTTCTGCCCCAACCGTATCTTCACCGAACTTCATGAGAGAACGGGTCAAGAGCCCATAGACTCCATTATACGAAGAAGAAAGTGGAAGTATATTGGCCATACGCTTCGAAAAGGCGATCGGTGCATTGCATCTCAAGCAATGCAGTGGAACCCGCTCACACAGGAGGGAAGACAAGTGGGCCGGCCTAGAAGTACATGGCGAAGAACGGTCGAACAGGAATCGGCACGACTGGGGAAAAGTTGGAGAGAGCTGAAATATATTTCAAGAAATCGTACACGATGGCGCGTAGGTGTAGTGGAGGCCCTATGTCCCTTAAGGGAAACATCACGGACTTAATAGGTCCGAGGACCTAAGTAAGTAAGTAAGAAAGCTATGCAGCCTAACTGCAAGTGTTATCACAAGAAAACACCTTTGAATAAAATAAAATTGATTTTTTCTTAGTTTTTATTTTTTCGTTACGAAAATCATTCATAGAAATTTGATATGAAATATTTGGCGATTATTTTAAAACAACCGAAATGCAAAATAATGGCAAAATCAATCAAGTCAATGACAAAATATTTGGCAATATCCGAAATTAAATACAAAAAAGGCAATTTTCTTAAATGCCACATTACGTTACTTCCATTATTGGAAATTTTTGGCAAATACCTGGTATACAGTATTATTGAAACTATTCCAGTAGTTGTATGTACGAAGTTTTATCAAAATCGTTAGAGCTGTTTTTGAGAAAACTTGATAAAATCGAAATCGATGTATGACAGCTAACCATATTGCAGATGATGTAATACAAAAATTTGAATGTTCCGTCAACATGTAACCGTCAAACAGCCGTTATTTATTAAAAAGCTCAAAAAATTTAAGAGTATAAATAACCGCTATTTTTGACGGTTACTTTACAACTGTGAGCTGACATAATTTATAGTTTGACATCATATTCAAACGATGCAATAAGAAAATAACAATTTTGTACAGAAATTATTTTATTTTGTTTCTAACTTTTCAGAGTAAGGAGTAAATATAAATAAAATAAATTGGGTGGCACAACGGCTCGTGAAGAACCAGGGCCTAGTGACTAACAACTCGCAACCATTCCTGTGTGCGCCTTTCACCAGGAATGGAAGGGACCTACAATTTTGTGCCGAATCCGAACGGCTAGACGAGGAGCACTTATTCGTGACAAGTGATACTCTTGGAGGATTTGTCAATTCCTCGCAAGAGGCAGTAGCCCTGAAAAAAACTTTTTAGTTTTTAGGTAGACGAAGCTGGGAAGCGAACCCAGATCTCCAGCGTGACAGTCGAACGCACTAACCATTACGCTACGGGCTACTACGGAGTAACTGATCGAAAATATAGTTCATCAACTTTTAACTATGAGAATTGTCAAGTTTGTATGAGATTCAATCAGATACGGTGAAAAAAAAATTGTTATTTAAAAGAAATTAAAGCAATATCATACAAATCAATTCTAATCCCTAATTAACTTGACGGAACATTTTGGACTATATTTTCTAAGACTGGTACATGTCTATATTAAAACTATGTATATATTTTAGAACACATTCAGGCACATGAAATTTCAAACATACATTTCACAAGATTCCTGGCCTTAACAGGACTTTCTTTGGAATTTTTACACTTCGAACTACATAAGTTCTGGCCGAAATTGTGATCCCCCATTTCGAATACAAAAATATTGGCAGTGCCACTGAATTAAACGTTTCCAAATCATTAAATGTACCACATTTCATTAATTACCGTCAAGAATTGACATGGGAAATGATTTTTGTCCACAAAATTCAACAAACGGACCAATGTGCGACGGGCCTCCTGCCGAAAATCTTTTGACCCGAAACCAACATTTGCCTTATAGAGCAAGAAAAATTTAGGTATAGGCAGTATGTGCGTCTTGAACCAAAACGAGTGGAACAATTTGTTTCAAATTTGGTGCGTAGCATTTTATTGTGAGCCCCTAAAGTGACAGTTCTAGTTTTTGTTTTAGCTTATCTAGAACGGGCTCCCATACAATGATTTAAGTTATTTTTTTACGCTCGAACACCACTCTTACGATTTTGATTAAACTTTATGTCTGAATCCATTAAAACGACCTTACGAAAATTACATTTTAGATTTTTTTTAATAGGATTCATTCCATATTAATCACATTATTATTTCCAATCGAACAGATTACCAAAATCTGCAGGAAAAAATAACTCAAATTAAAATTATCTCTTCCTATTATAGGTAAGGACAAACTATTTATGCTCAAATATTATTTACCCGAAATCTATAACTAAACTCAACCCAAGATTGTAATCTTATTTAACACCATAATTGCCATTTGGTGAATATAATTAGTTTTGTATCCAATTAAAACGGGGATGTTGCTAATTTTGTATCGCAAATCCTATTTGCACTAAGTACAATTTCGAGGTATCTAACTGAGCGTCCAATATGCATGTGCACAAATTTGTTGCAATTCGAACTTAAATACCTACCAAGAAGCAACGATTTCTCGTTAATTACCAAACTGACTTAAGCCGTTTTAGGATTTAAAATGGAAGAGTTAAATACTTAGGTATGCATGTCCGTGATCTTATATTATACTACTACAAATTTAAATAGGGATATACTTCAGATAAAACTTTGCATATGAAAGTTAAAGTAAAAATAAATTCTAAAAAATATATACATACTAGCTGACCCAGCAAACGTTGTTCTGCCATAAGAAATTATTTCTTGTGATTATTATCATTCCTAAATAAGAATAAACGAATGATTGGAAGTGTGTTTCAATGTTTTAACGATCGATAAAATTGATCGAATGTGATCGATAAAATAGAACGGTCATTTATCGATGAAATAGAACGAATTAAACGATTTGAACGAAATTGTGTTTGACGTTTATGATACGAGCAATGACGGTGCGCATTGTCATTCGATGAAAAACATAAAGCGTTCGTGGCTCTTGTCTTCTATTGAGAAGAAAAATGTCACAAAACAATATCGGCGATGAGTACTTCAGAAATATCGGTGGAATCAAGCATTTCAAGAATTTCATCAGGTCCTAAGAAGAGATGTTTTGACACAGAAGTCGAACATAAAACCTAGTACGCTGCTAATGTGAAACGAAAAATCCCACACAAAAATGACATGACGAAATCATAAACGAAAAATTTCGTTGTGCTTTTTGTTCTGTGATACGCAGTTCGACCAGCGAAATTGATTATTATTTATATATATATATATTGTTTGGATAAGTCTACACTTTCTTTTCGCACAGAATTAATTGCCCGGACAGTTAATTGTGTGCGAAAAAATGACATTTGGGTTTGTTCGTGATTTTATTTGTTGTTTCTTTAATAAACAGCACTGTTTTTGTTTGATTTTGTTCGTAAAATTTTGATTTATTTATTTGAAATTTTTGAAACTCTCCATGAAAATTTTTCCGCTGTATTTTCGTAAGGATTTCGTTGTCTTTTTGGATAGCATAGGAAAATTTCGTTTCGCATCGCTGAAAAATAGAAAGCAAAAATGTCGTCAAAATAAATTTAAAAAAAAATCAGGTATCAAAAATACTTTACGACATATTCCTAAACCTACCAAACACACAACTTTTCAGAAAAATCGGTCAAGCAGTTTCGGAGGAGTTCGACCACAAACAACGTGACACGAGATTTTTATATATTAGTATATGCATGTACATATGTACATATTCGACTAAGCCCACAGCAAATTTAGGGGTGTGAAAGTGAACCAAAAAAAGAGTATATGAGTTGAAAGGTGTGGTAATGCTTATGAAAGAAATGCAAGTCTTGCAGTCCCTGGAGGCGGCTTAAGATGGGTTATAGCAATTTGAAAACCTTAAAAAATCGACTTTGAGGATGATTGTGTGAACAAAAAAAATGTTTATCCATCCCTAGGTATTGATCCCCTGATTACAGATCCGTATGTCCAAGACCAATTGGAGGCGGCATTTACCCTGCTAGACCGTTTGAAAAACCTTTGAGGATGATTGGGTGAACCAAAAAATGTTTTACCCATTCCTAGGTATTGAGTCCCTGATTACAAATCCGTATGTCCAAGACCGTTTGGAGGCGGCATTTGCCCTGTCAGACCGTTTATAGAACCCGACAAATTTAAAAGATATGGGTAAACAAATTATTAAAAAACAACGGTAAGAACTAAAACGCCCTTTTTTTTGTATATAAAGTCAGAAGTCCCTTCTATCATTTTCTTTTTAAATAAAGTTCTTTTAGTGAACAGTTTTTGAAATATTAATTTTCAAACTCAAAATTTTGATAAAAAAAAAATAAAAATAAATGTTCAAAATACTTTTTTTTTCAAAATTTCACGTAATTAGCTATTTTTACTTTCAAAATTCAATGCTCTTATCAAATCATAGTCAAATATTGAAAACTGGATGGTTCTAGGACTTTTACTTTTCAAGATATTACAAAATAAAGAAACCAACTTCTTAGTAAAAACAAGAAAAAATGAAGTTGATGATAATAATCAAGGTTGTTAAAATGATCATTTATCTGCATTCTTCTTAGTTTTATGAGAAAGTTTTTTTACTATATTGAAAAGTAAAAGACCTAGAACCATCCGGTTTTCAGTATTTTAATATGATTTGATAAGAGCATTGAATTTTGAAAGTAAAAATAGTACCTAAATACGTGAAATTTTGAAAAAAAGTATTTTAAACATTTATTTTTATTTTTTTTTTATCAGAATTTTGAGTTTGAAAATTAATATTTCAAAAACTGTTCACTAAAAGAACTTTTTTTAAAAAGGAAATGATAGAAGGGACTTCTGACTTTACATACAAAAATAAAAGGGCGTTTTAGTTCTTACCGTTGTTTTTTAATAATTTTTGTACCCATTTCTTTTAAATTTTTCGGGTTCTATAAACGGTCTGGCAGGGCAAATGCCGCCTCCAACTGGTCTTGGACATACGGATCTGTAATCAGGGGTTCAATACCTAGTGATGGATTAACATCTTCTTTTTTTTTTTTTTTTTCACACAATCATCCTCAAAGTTGATTTTTTAAGGTTTTCAATTGGCATCTTAAGCCGCCTCCACAGACTGCAAGACTTGCATTTCTTTCATAAGCATTACCACACCAATCGACTCATATACCTTTTTTTTGGTTCACTTTCACATCCCTAAATTTGCTGTGGGCTCTTAGACTATGTGTGTGAACATACAAATGGACGTAGTTAGATACTGAGAAAAAGCTTATAACTAAGCATGAAGTAAAATTCCGTATGCAAAATGATTTTAATTTGTTATATTTGCTTGTAGGTATAGATTTAGCAAGAGCAACACAAATAGTTATCCTTCGTCGATATTGTTCGCTGTCATCAGTAGCCAAAAGTATTAAATAAACCCGTCTTCGTCGTTGGCACCAACTTCATCATCATCATCGCCATCATCATTGCCATCATCATCATCGTTTCTCTCATAGCAAAATGATGTCGGTAAAATCTTTAGATGAATTTTTAAAATGCAATTTTCGAATGTGCGTACCTACCTACATATATGGAGTTGGAGAAAAACGGTACGACACACAGTCGACACAAGTCAAAATTACCTGCATTTGAATAGAGTGACAGAAATGTCATACACCGCATGTGTGTTTGCAGGAGCATAACATATTTTTCAGACAAATTTCGGAACAAGGTTAAATATTGAAATAAAAACAAGAAAAGAAAGAAGCACAAATAATGCAGAGGTAAATTAAATTTCTATTCAATTTGAATTGAAATCTGTTTCTATTTTTAGAATAAGACAACAGAGGCATGACGGTTAAATACATAACGTGTATTCTACATTTATAGTGACTCGGTTATTTTTTTTTTTCCTTTCGTTCAAGAACGAAACAGAATTTATTTAACAATTAATTAAAATAAAGCTTAATTTGTCTTGAAGAACCAATTTTTCGAGCGTCTGCTAAACAGCTTGTTAATAAACGAGAAATTAAAAATATAAACTGATTATTAAACTTTCAGGTCAAAAGTTAGAAACTTGACGAATCATAGGGTCGATATTCATTTTTTGTAATTTGTTCTTATGTTCATACATACATGTAAGTAGGTATGTACCATTCATTGAAGCAAAAATATAAGTACTCTGCACTCACATGCATTTCATATACTGAGCAAATGTTGAAATATGTACTTACTTCATAAAATACTAAGCCATTAAAAAATTCTATGTACTATGCTGATTAATTTCCAGCTCAAGAAATATCTCGAGCAACGAAAGCTTCTTAATGACCGGCAGTACGGCTTTCGTAGCAATAGGTCCACTGGTGATCTGATGGTATATCTCACCGAACAGTGGCACAAATCTTTACATCGTTTTGGAGAAAGTAAGATTATTGCGCTTGATATTTCAAAAGCGTTTGATTGAGTTTGGCATCAAGCTCTCTTATCGAAAATGAGCGCATTTGGTTTCGATGAACCTCTTCTTCGTTGGATTAGAAATTACCTTTCGGACCGTTCAATACAAGTCGTATTGGACGGTTTCAAGTCTGAAATCCACAAAATAAATGCTGGTGTGCCCCAGGGCTCCGTTTTGTCTCCGACTCTCTTCCTTATTTTTATAAATGATCTTTTGTCTGAAACTTCTAATCCATTAAACTGTTTTTCTGACGATAGTACCCTCAGTTTCTCATATTCGTATACAGATTCTCATCCATGTCCTTCGGATGTGGAACTTGAACGGCAGCGTATGATAAGCTCACTAAATTCTGATCTCGACAGCATTGTCCAATGGGGAATCAAAAACCGCGTAGAATTTAATGCTTCTAAAACTCAATGTTGTCTCCTGTCGTTAAAGCGAAACCCACCCCCAATGCCGCTATCCAAGGGCGGCACTTGCATCGAGGAAACCGAACAGCTCTCAGTTCTCGGTATATGTGTCACAGACCACCTTTTGTGGAATGACCACATATTTGATGTCGCCAAAAACGCTGCTAAGTGTTTAGGTTTTCTCCGTAGATGCAAGAAGTTTTTTTCCCCTTCTGATCTGGCTGTGATCTACAAAGCCTTTATTCGTCCAAAACTTGAGTACAATTCTCATGTTTGGGCAGGAGCTCCAAAAACTCAGTTGAGTTTGTTGGACAGAATTCAAAAGAGAGCTTTAAAAATGAAAGGCGAAAGATCTATAACAGAAACAATTACATCTCTCGAACACCGCCGTAATGTTTCGTGTCTTTCTCTATTTTATCGCTATTATTATAATCAGTGTTCTAGTGAAATAGCCAGTTGCATTCCCCCCCTTAAAAAATTCAACCGTAATACTCGCGCTTCTAGGAATGCCCATCAGTTCACCCTCGAGCCCAACTTCGGACGTACTGTAATGTACAGAGATTCTTTCTTCAGTCGCACCACACGAATGTGGAATGCTTTACCTGACTCGACTTTCCCCTCCCATTTCGATGTGCAAACGTTCAAAACCAATGTGCATCGGTATCTCCTTCTAAATCCTCTCCTACTTACCTAATCGCTCGCGCTGTGTTGAAAACATTTTAAGGGTAGCCATAACCCCTTTTGCGCGCGTGGAATATAAAAAAAAAAAAAAAAAAACTCATTACATAATTATGATACACCGTTCGTACACCTACACTGTTCTTTATCGCCATATGTTTTAAATACATTTCTGCTTGCAAGTATGAATTGGTTTCGTCTGAAACAAACATTTCAAGGTTTTAATCAAAGCTTTCATCACGATAATGAAGAAATCGAAAAAAGTTATTTTCGGCAAAACGTCCAGCATTGTGATCTAAATCGAGATAGATCCTAAGCGAAGAGACGGACTTATTTCAAATTTGATATGCAGCATTGTATGTGATGTTTTAGCTCATCAAGAACTCGTCGAATTTTCTCAAGAAAGGCTCCAACAGTTTTGATTAAACTTCTTACATTTTAATCACTAAACAAAATTTAATAATTCTAAATACAAGGTGTTTGGCAACAAATTCCATTAGTGCAAGAGATTTTTAAGCAAATTGCCTTTATTCGGAATATTTTCGAATTTCTCGTGAATGGCTTGGTTGATTTCTAAGTCAAGAAATATTGTATTTAAAATTTGTAAAAATATTTTTTTTACGAACAAATAAAATCAAAGGAAAATTACACATTTTTTGTTTTATTGGATTAAATAAACATTATTTCGAAATTTTTATTTAAAGTTGTTTTTAATATTTTCTCTCTAGTGATATAAAAATTCTATAATTTGTTGACTACTTTTAAAAATGCCATACAAAAATTGAATAAAAAGTACCTATTCAAAATGCAATCAATTAAAAAAGTACGTATACGCCCTAGTTGACCATTGAAATAAAAACTCTCTCTTAAGGTAAAGCAGTTCACAATTTTAAAAAATTAAGTTCTGGAAAGGATTCATCAGAAACTTATCGGCAGTTTTTACTTGTGGAGTTTTCAAACAAAAATAAAATACACCATCTCTGAAAGGTTGCTAAATTTTCATAAATTATTAACTGAATTTAGTTATAGGGCATTCATAGATTTTTTATATAAATTTTTAATTAGTTTGTTTAAGTTTTATTTGAAAAACAAACTTTAAGAATTTATAATCAAATACTGAAATTAATTGAATTTTAGTGGAATTGATAAACTTTCACATGATGTATTTTTGTTCCAACATTGCTAAACCTCTAATACGACCTTGAAATTTTTAAAAAAATTATAAAACAAAAATCTGTGGCCACCTACTGAAACTAATTGACCTTTTTTGACCGATTTATGAACTTTTAAGTGGCATACCTATACTTGTTTCTTTTTAAGTTCCTTATTGGAGGTGCTAAAATTCAAACGTGACATTAACAAACCTTAACCATTGATTAAAAATGTCTTAGTTAATCGATTTGGCCAATCACTAGCCTCTTAGATGACAACATTTTTTGTGGAGACAAAATAATAAGTTTATTACTTACTATTTTGGCTCATTAAGTTGTTTTTAATAGTAAACTTTTCAGTCAAAAGAATTTAAGTAAAACGGGTTTGACTGTAGTCAAATTTAAAAAAAAAAAATTTATGGACAAAAATTGCAAGGGCATTTCCATTGCCAAAATATTATTTATCAATGCTTAATTTGACGTTATGAAACTACCATAGCAACAAAAAAAACTTCTTACGAAGATGATTCCCTTAAATTATTTATCAGCAATATTTAATTCAATGAATTTAGAAAAAAATTAAAAAGATGAAGAAATCTAAAAACAAAAATTAGTTCTGTGATGTTAGACTAACTTACTTACTTTTGATGGCGCTCACAGCCCAGGATGGGCTTCGGCCTCAACTAACAAGCCCCTCCAGCCAGCTCTGTCCCTAGCTAGCCGCTTCCAGTTGCGCACACCGAGTGCTTTGATGTCGTCATCCACTTGTTTGCGCCACCTGTTACGGGTTCTTCCTCTGCTGCGTACCCCATCGGGGTTGGATTCGAAGACTCGTCGGGCAGGTGCGTTGCTGTTCATACGCTCCACGTGCCACAGCCATCTCAGCCGCTGTATTTTCAGCTTTTTGACCAGGTCAACGTCGCTGTATAGCTCGTATAGCTCGTCGTTGAATCTTCTCCTCCATACTCCTTCGATACACACCGGACCGAAAATCACACAAAGAATCTTCCTCTCAAAGCACCCTAGCAGATTTTTATCCGAATTAGGGTCTTGTATAAAGTCACCTTGGTTCTCTGAGAGAGGGCCTTACTACTTAAATGCCTTCTTAGACCGAAGAAACAGCGGTTGGCAAGAGTAATTCTTCGCTTGATCTCTGCACTGATGTCATTCTGCGATGTAATAGTGGAGCCCAGGTAGACAAAGTCCTTGACAACTTCGAAGTTATATCTGTCCATCGTGATATTTTGCCCGAGTCGATGATGTTGAGATTCCTCTCTCGATGACAGCATATACTTCGTCTTGTCCTCATTAACCGCCAATCCCATTTTAGCCGCCTCCGATTCAATGCTCGCAAATGCCCCTGCCACAGCTCGCTTCGTTCTGCCGACAATGTCTATGTCATCCGCATACGCAAGCAATTGAACGGACTTTTGATAGATTGTACCGCTGGTGTTGACATGTGCATTGCGTACAATGGCTTCAAGAACGATGTTGATTAGGTTGCATGATAACGCGTCGCCTTGCCTCAATCCTTTTTCAACATCAAAGGAATCGGTGGTGTTCTTACCAATTTTGACGGAGCAGCGAGATTTCTCCATCGTCATCCTGCACAGGCGGACGAGTTTGGTAGGGATGCCGAGACTCGACATGGCTCTGTATAATTCGTCCCTATCCACGCTATCATACGCGACTTTAAAGTCGATAAAAAGGTGGTGTGTATCGATCTGGAATTCCCGGGATTTTTCTAAAATCTGTCGGAGTGTGAACATTTGATGTTAGACTAGTTCATTTAAAAAGCGTTTCACCCAGCTATGAAGGAATAGGCTCATCAGTACGATCAGTACCGAATACTAAAATTTGCAGTATCTTCATGCTGTTATTTGTATCCAAAATTTGCATCTTAGAAGGGGTTTTCAACATCTTACTGATGAGCCAACTTTAATACCTGAGTGCGAAACGCATCCTGGAGCTGATGCCACTTGAGCTTTTTAATTGAATCATAGCTAAAATCTGTCGACAGAAAATCATGTAGGAAATTGTAACCCTGTACTTATCTAAGATTACTGATTTTTATTTTAACAGACATGGAATACCAAAGAATATAAGAATGCTTTACTTGGTCTCTCTAATAACATGTCACCAAAAAAAATCATGCTACATTAAGTTGATAGGAAACACACAAACTAATAACACCCGTTGACTTTTTCAATTTGCTTCTTCTTTGAAAAACCGGTATATAGGTAGTATACCTACTTTCACATAAAAGAACATCTTCATCTTCTTCGTATATCAAAATATTATATATATGTATAATATATAATTTAATAAACATCATTTCAGTTCCTATGGCCATAATTGATCAAAAAAGCCTGTCTTACGCTTTTGCGATGACATACAACCCATGGCGCATTACCATCATCCTATCAATTAGCATTAATCATTTTAGTTTGTTCGAATCCAACCTGTACGGTGTACAATATGTATATACTGGCTGGCTAATATAATACGCTCATCATCATCCTTAAGTGGCTAACCAACCAGTCTATATGGCAATCTAACAATAATGCAATAAGCTAGATTCAACCCATCAACCCTAAGGACTTCTTCTTCTCTTCTATACCTATACCTAGTTGTTAGTCCTTGAGGAGCTAATAGCGTCATTATGTTAAGGTGCTTTCATAACTTATTATGACACAATGGTGTACTCTGTTTTCTGGTATACAACAACAACAGGTGTATGCGAGTTTATTGGACCATTTTCTGGAAATGGGTTTTGGTACGAGTTTATATTCTTAGAGTTTCTATATGGATGGCAAAGGCAAGGTGTATAACCTCGCAGCAGCAGCCTGGGAAGTAATAATGCTTATCGTTCAGCAGCTACTAAGTGCTTTGTGGATTTGGTTTTAGTTGGATGATGTAAATTGAAAATTAATGCATGAACGGACACTAATTTAGAAACTTTATATTAGGCTAAATAGACGAAGGTTTTTGGCAAAATATAATCGATGGAATGGAATATTTATTCTCGTTAGAGATTCAAACAAAATTTGGACATTTGTCATATCGAATCAGTCAAATAAAGAACACGGATTGCTTTGGGTTACTTATGATTGCCTTACGAATGTCTTCAATAAAATATATAAAATGTTTACAGTAAAATTGTGTGCAGCACTGCATGCATTTTTTCTACACATATTTCTTAGGAGGGAACTGTTTCAACAAAACTAAAAAAGAATCGTTTTTTATTACTCCACTTGAAATGGTAATTACATCAGAACCTTATGGAAGTTGGTGGAAGCTCACATTATGGTACAAATCAATTTCTGAACACGCCTAGTGCTAATTATTAACTTTGTGGGCTTATTTTATTTGGAATAATAAAATTTTAATAAGTGGTTTACGTTTATATACGTGTATGAATAGATACAGGCACTGTTTTTTTCGAACACAATAGCTCTTCCTTTAAGATTTTTAAGAAAGCAAATTAAAAATAAATTAAACTCAAAGATTACACCTTCAAAGGAGTTATATTCTTTTCCAAATGCAACACCTTCTCATCTCGCCTGGTGCTCTGAACATTGCATTCAAAATTATAAAATCTCAATCTCCAATTCAAGGTTCATTAAATGAATTTTGTCGTCCTTTTCTAAAGTTCTACGACTATTTTAAGTGTTTCCATTTTCAGGTCATTATACCAACTAAAAGAAAGTCTATAACATCTTAATGAAGGCATCTCTCTTCGTGGGCGGAAATTGAAACGGATGAAGTGCATTGCTGATAAAAGTTACCAAAAATACCTTGAAGACATTCTTTATACCGCAATTTCATCGCAAGGAAATATAAGTTGAAAGTTCACCATCACCATCATCACCACCCTATACAACAACTATTTATCTACTGGCAACTTTGGCTAAAGACTTTGAACAGTATCCTTTTTGGTATGAAAATAATAAATTATACTGTTGTCGGGGCAGCGGACATATAAGAATAGTCAAGTCCAAGTTCAAGACAAAGGATAGAAGTTGATTTATGAAATCGTAGTTTTATTTATTGGTCTTTAGGAGGAATATCTTTTATTTCACGGGCACACGATTTATGTTTGAATTGTTTGTTTGCTTGATTTATTTTTTTTTTTTTTTTTTTGATTCTTAAGAAAATTAACTTTTTGTACTTACGAAAAAGGTAGAAGTTTCAACTTCTTTACCTTCGTATTTCTTCTAGACATTCCGAAAAAAACAATGGTTACTTCCTATGTGAACTTTAATTCTTTTCGAAATTGAAATAGTTTTTTGTTCAGAAAAAATTGGTCGGTGTGTTGGGAGACATAACATTGTAAGACAAATTAAAACTTTTTTTGTCGTTTAGCCGGCACTAAATAATTAAATCAAAAGAACAATGTTAAAATGAGTGCATCTTTCTCCAGTTCACAATTTTTTTAATTTGTTGGCTTTCTAAAGCCAGGAACGCACCTCTTGTCTTGTTTGGTGTGTATGTATAAATCAAAAAGTAAACATTTCCTTAACCCTAGAAAGATAACCTACGTCGAATCGACGTAACAATTACATGTAACTCTTATGGGACATTAAATAGGGTTATCTTTCTAGGGTTAATAGTCCAGTGCAATTATAAAACTTTATATGGGTGACCAAGCAGTTTGATAGAGAATTGATCGAAGATGATAAATCTCAGTTTTCGCATTCGCAAAATTTACTGTTTTGTCGCGTTCTTGGATTTTAGTTTTAACTAAATATCTCGGTTCATATTAAGCCAGAACCATACCTGTGTCGTGTGATGTGGAGTCGTGTGTCGCTATCGCTACAAAACAAATAAAAATAAATCGGGTGGCACAACGGCTCATGAAGAACCAGGGCCTAGTGACTAACAACTCGTAACCATTCCTGTGTGCGCCTATCGACAGGAAATGAAGGGACCTACAATTTTATGCCGAATCCGAACGGCTAGACGAGAAGCACTTATTCGTGACAAGTGATACTCTTGGAGGATTTGTCAATTCCTCGCAAGAGGCAGTAGCCCTGGAAAAAACTTTTTAGTTTTTAGGTGGACGAGGCTGGGAAGCGAACCCAGACCTCCAGCGTCACAGTTGAGTGCACTAACCATTACGCTACGGGCTACTACGTACAATGTATTTCATATGCGTAGAACCATATTTGTCTCGTGTGTTCTGTTGCAGTGTGGCGGATAAAATATATGGAATGACAGCGACACGCGACTCCACAACACAACACACGACAAAGATGTGAATGCGGCTTTAGTCCTACAAAAAAAATTGTAAAATATATAAAATGCGTAGAATAAAATTTCCTATTTTTTACAATAAATATTTGTTCATTAGGGTTAATATTAAAAAAGTTACAGACCATCAACAAAAAAATTAAGTATTTTCCTAAATTTAGGCCATTTTCAATCAAAAATTTTAATAAATTTCTATGACAAGTTTGTTGGGCTCAAAATTTCGAACAATTTTGTTTTGCAACTTTTTTCTGTTTTTCGATAAATAAAAAAGTTTTGAATATTTTTCTATTCAAAAAAATGTTTTATAACAATTTTTTTTGTAGGACTAATATGAACCGAGATATTTAGTAAAAGCTAAGATTCAAGATGGCGGCAAAACGGTAAATGATGCGAATGCGAAAACTGAGATTTATCATCTTCGATCGACTCTGTATCGAATTAAAAAAAAAATTGGGGGTGGTACAAACTGCTGGGTCAGATTATAATTGCACTGGACTATAATTCAAATCTTTTGACTTAAGAAATTAAGAAAGGCTTTCCCAAAAAAAAAAAAAAAAAAAAAAAAAACAATGCATGACGAAGTACCATTGCGGAAATCCTCAAGTTTTTCTAAATGAATTATTTCAAAACAGTTTTGTGTTGTTAAAATAATCACAATGCCTTTACATTTTAGTTTTATTTTCTATACGGTCCGTTTGTTGGGTTACGTCGCGTCACCGTCGTCGTCGTCATTCCTCGGTCGGTCGACGTTGTCGGCTTGTTTTAAAGAGAAGGAGCCTCACAAAAGCATACATATTCCATGAATGCATTTTTTCCTAATCCAAAACAAGTCCAATTTGTTTTGCTTGTTGTCGCTGTTGTTGAAGTTTTTGTTGTGAGCTTAAGCCTTTGTATTTTGGATATTTGGTCTGGGATCATGTAATCTTAGTGAAAAAGAAATTTTTTTTTTTTAAGAGATGAAAAAACGAAAAAAAATATTTATATACATAGATGAAAAATGTTTTTTGCTGGGTGGCGCTATTCCTTTGGTTGGCCAATGCACATTCAAAAGGCATTATACAAATTTGTTTGTAGAAACCTACTGGTCGCGTCGGTCGTGTCGTTGAGACTTTAAGGAAATGTCAACATATGAACAAGAGGTTACTCATTTTCTATTTAAATTTAAATTTTTATTCGGATACCGTTGAAATACATACATACATATGTACAGTGTACATACATACATAGATTAACGTTTAGATGATATATGGGTATATTTCGCAACAACTCACAAATCCAACCACATCATTCTTACTCCGTATGTTGCTTAGTATTGAAACTAAGTATTTTGATACATAAAACCCAGTTTTCCAATACGAGATTAATTTAAATGACTCAGGTGAATTTTTGGGGTTAAACTCGAGTTAACTCCTCCAACAGGTTTCTTACGTATAGTTTTACAAAGTTTGGTTTATAGCATTCAATATTTTTAACGAAACGATTTTGGTGGGTAAGGTTTAGCGGTCAAATTTATCATAATATCAGCTTCCGGCTTCCGTACTAAAACCCTGGTTCAACCGCAGTTAATCCGCTGAAATTGGTTAGTTGAACATATTTGATCCGTGGTTAAAATGCTGAACCACTTTTGTACAACTGGCCCTTTGTCTCTGCCCCAGTTCATACACTCGCCATAAAATTCAATTAAAAAAAAGACACATTTTTAAGAATTATATAAATGTAATGGATTTCCCTTTTTACTTGCTATGTAAGTAAGGGCAGGTTTTGGATTCGTTAAAAAAAATCGAACTTGAGATAATAATTTTCTCTAACATTACGATGAGAACGCAAAAAAAATGGGTCCCGCAATTGTCTGACTGTCTGTCAGTTTGTACTACTACCATACTACTAATATACAAAAATGTATTTATTTCAAAAACGGTTCTAACAATTTTGACAACAAAATTACTAACTACTAGCGTGTAAGTTCTTAGGCGTGTAAGCGTGTAGGCGTGTAATCGTGTAATCGTGTAATCGTGTAAGCGTGTAACCGTGTTACCGTGTAACCGCGAAATTGTGTAACCGTGTAGCCGTGTAACCGTGTAACCGTATAACCGTGTAACCGTGTAACCGTGTAACCGTGTAACCGTGTTACCGTGTAACCGTGTAACCGTGTAACCGTGTTACCATGTAACCGTGTAACCGTTTAAACGTGTAACCGTGTAATCGTGTAACAGTGTAACCGTGTAACTGCGTTACCGTGTAACCATGTAACCAAGTAACCGTGTAACCGTGTAAGCGTGCAACCGTGTAACCGTGTAACTGTGTAACCATGTAACCGTGTAACCGTGTAACCGTGTAACCGTGTAACCGTGTAACCGTGTAACCGTGTAACCGTGTAACCGTGTAACCGTGTAACCGTGTAACCGTGTAACTGTGTAACCGTGTAACCGTGTAACCGTGTAACCGTGTAACCGTATTATCGTGTAACCGTGTTACTGTATAACCATAAAATCGTGTAACCGTATAACCGATTAACCGTGTAACCGGGTAACTGTTTAACCGTGTAACCTTGTAACCTTGTAATCGTATAACCGTGTAACCGTGCAACCTTGTTACCGTGCTAACGTGTAAACGTGTAACCGTGTATCCGTGTAACTATGTAACCGTGTAAGCGGTTAAACATGTTAGCGTTTGAACGTGTAAGCCTGTAAGCGTTAAAGCGTGTAACCGTGTAAGCGAGTTCCCGTGTAACCGTGCAACCGTGTAACCGTGTAACCATGTTATCATGTAACCGTGTAACTGTGTAACCGTGTAACAGTGTAACTGTGTAACCGTGTAACCATGTTATCGTGTAACCGTGTAACCGCGTTACCATGGTATAACCATGATACCGTGTAACCGTATAACCGATTAACCGTGTAACCGTGTAACCTTGTAACCTTGTAACCGTGTAACCGTTTAACCGTGCAACCTTGTTACAGTGTAAACGTGTTAATGTGTATCCGTGTTATCATGTTACCGTGTTAGCGATTAAACATGTAAGCGTTTGACCGTGTAAGCCTGTAAGCGTGAAAGCGTGTAAGCATTTAAGCGTGTAGGCGTGTGTAAGCATGTAAGCGTGTAAGCGTGTAAGTGTGTAAGTGTGTAAACGTGTAAGCGTTTAAGCGTGTAAGCGTGTAAACATGTAACCAGGTTACCGTGTCAGCGTGTAACCGTGAAACTATGTATCCGTGTAGCGCTGTAACCGTGTTAGCGGGAAACCGTAGATTTATTTAATTATTTAATAAATTCACAACATTAGTTACACATGGTTAACCGTGTAAGCTTTAACTTATATCCGCAAACGCAATCGCTCATTTCTTCCTTTCACCTTTTCATATTCCGGTATATTCAATAACCTATTAGACTTTGTGCACTACTGAAAATCGTAATAATGCCTGCAACTTTTCAATGTTTTTTTTTTAATTTTGGCCGGTTTTTAATGGTTTTTCAACACTATGACCCAAGGCAATAGTTCCATAGCGAAAGACAACCCGCAGTTTGCTTTATCAACACTCCTTCATTATATTCACTTACCTTAAGTAATCCAATCAGTTGGCTTCCGCGAGTTTAAGAATTAATTGTTTTGATATTCCGAAATTAGAATTATTACTCTTCGTAAGGATATCCCGCTCATATACTATAATGCTCATGTTGTAGTGACCAATGTTCATCTTGATAATAATTATAATACATTAACATAGTTAACTAAGTATATACTATATATGTACATCTAACATCCTTTTAATCGACGGAAATTAAAGCAATAAATTAAATCACCTCACAACAAATTCGATTAAGTAATAAATTCAGTTTAGATAGAATTTATAATTAATAGTACAGTTTTGTGGAGCAAAATTTATTAACTCAAGCGTAGTGTACGAGAATAATATATACAATATACATAGTATAAAGAGTTATTTAATTTTAATTCAATAGCGTGTTGCAAATTGGAATGCGTGAATTTATTTAACTATGTATTGCCAGCAATAAATCTTTAATTTTTGTGAAATGTTATTTCATTTAAAAATTCCAGTCATTTTAAATGATATAGTTAATTTTGTTAAGGATCAACTCATTTTTTTTAGGCCTATAAGATGATAGGGTTGGGTACATTATATTATTTATTTTATTTGTTATCGTTAAACTGTATTTTTTTTTCATTTAAACTTCAATTTGTTATTTTTTTTTTTTTGCTTTAATTTCGTGATTTTATTAAACCCATAAATTAAAGTTTATTTTCATTTTGAGATGTTACCTTATGATATGTTTTGACTTGCAAATAGGCATCACGCTAAAAAAAAAACACAACTCATTCAGTAACTATAAAAACCTTTTAATCAACCAGAAGTAATTAAGCTCTTTTAATGTTCTTTTGTTTGGTTGGTTGGTGAATCTACCTTACACATCCAAACAGATACTTAAAGTTAACCCGGCCGGCCAAGGACGAGGACACTACAGTAATATTTTTTATTTTTTTTTTTTTTTTTTTTGAACAGGCAACATTTAATGGGCCGGGTAAAGTTATTCCTTTTAAATTGTTCCCTGCGGGGAAGGTCGAATAGTTGAGGTTAATTTGCGTGCAAATAAATATTAAATATTAAAAAAGATTATTTAAATTATAAATGTTCCTATGCGAAATTGTTTTTTGGGAAACTTAAAAAACCATGAAAAATGTTGATCTTGATAAGAAAAAATAATTTAGGACAAGAAGCTTTAAGATAGTTTTAGTTTTGCAGTGCTTTTACTCATATACGAGGATATACAGGCGTGGCCCCCCAATTAAGAACTATATTTTTATAAATTTATAAAATGCATAGCTTTTGTTTGGGAAATCTGTTGAGGTTGAGTAGTGGTTTTAAAAATTGCCCATGAAATACGGTACACTTTGAGTAATGTTTAAAAATATAAGCATGAGAATATTAGTAGGAAAAAAATAAACATTAATTTAACTCTTATTTCGTCTGGCAATATAATTAAGAACAGAAACAAAATGTAGTCATAACATTAAAAACCTTTGAAATTTCAATATATTAATGTGAATAATATTGTAAAAAAAATAAATAAATCGGGTGGCACAACGGCTCATGAAGAACCAGGGCCTAGTGACTAACAACTCGCAACCATTCCTGTGTGCGCCTTTCGACAAGAATGGAAGGGACCTACAATCTTATGCCAAATCCGAACGGCTGACGAGAAGCATTTCTTCGTGACAAGTGATACTCTTGGAGGATTTGTCAATTCCTCGCAAGAGGCAGTAGCCCTGTTTTTTAAGTGGACGAGGCTGGGAAGCGATCCCAGACCTCCAGCGTGACAGTCGAACGCACTAACCATTACGCTACGGGCTACTACGAATAATATTGTAGGAAAACCTTAATTCTTTATAATTTCAGACTAAATTCCTTGCATATTTTCGCGTAAGGCATGGAATCTTGATAGTGGTGTACTCTGTCAGATTTCCTCAATATTTAGAACATTCTTATCAAAATGTTTCTTTTTTTTTACTTTAACCATCCCTTGATGTCTCCCCTCAAGTTTTGGAAAGAATTTAGCCCCGAGCTTTGGACGGTCTTATCTAAAAAATGACTTCTTGACTAGGCAAACACCTTCTTAGCAATCCGTTGAGGACTTCTTGGATCATTATCGTCCTTAAAAACAAATTTTATGGGCATGACTCCATAACATGTTACTCAATGTCTTTATAAACTTTCTGGTCAATTCGAGCAATTTTTTCTAACTTATCAACCATACTATGCCAAGTCAATTCAACCTAAACAGATTTCCCACACAAAAGTTATGCATTTTAAAATTTTATAAAAATATCGTTCTTAATTATGTGGGGCCACGACTGTATGTAGCACATAATGTTCTTGTACATAGATAGGTGAGGTCGACAGGTTGAATCACGAACTGGATCGCATGAAACTGCTCTTGTAGTATACAACAAGCTTGTAGGTTACATAAGTCGACATTGTTAATTGTTCGATAACATTTGTATATCCTTTACGAAGAAATATTAAGAAACATGTTAAAATACAAAATTTTAAAATGTTTTACATAATCAAAAAAAAAAAAGAAATGTTTGTTTGATTTTATTTGTTCGTAAAAATAATATATTTTTATTTTTTTTCTTCTAGGTTAGTCTCCAAAATTATTGAACTGATTTACTTGAAACAAATTCTATAATATTCTTACAATAAAAGTAACATAACAAATTCCCCTAAATAAAATTCACAGTATCATTTTGGTGTGATTTTTATAAGAGTCGGTAAACATTGTCCAAAATTTGTGTCTTGGTAGGGTATAACAGACTGACTGAAGAGCCCACTGTTGTACCTTGGGCGAAACACAATTATTTCTGGAGTTGAGGTCACATGTACTTTTTAATTAAAAGTAACATAGGCTGCCTTTTTAATTTTTCAGAATATTTTTTTTTTTAACTTTTTTATTTTAGGTTGAACAAAATATTGACTTATACTCCCAGACCGGTTTGATATTTAAAAAAAGTAAGAATTTTTAGATAAATCCAATATTCTTACGAAAATTGCACCTAAGCACTTTATCTTTTCTTAACGAAGTACACAAGCTGAGGAATAAATATACATGTTAAAGTTATCACCTTTTTTTAATTATTTTTACCAAGAATTCTTTAAAAGAGCAATCCAGGGCTAGCTGATTTCTTCAACTGTTCAGTTTTGGTTTGTTCTCCTCTTCTGCAAACTGATTTCATGCTTATTTTGAGCAAACGAAAAATTAGCACTCAATGGAATAATCTAAGTACAATGCAGGAATAATAAATTAGAGGAAGACAGAAAAATTAACTAGGAGCTGATAAGATTATGAACCTATGCACACAAATAGATTCAGTGAAAAGGTTAAGGGGAAAGAACTTGTTCGAAGTTTAATCAAAATTTCTGAAATGGTTTTTGAGAAAATTTGATGCAACCGAAATTATTGAATAGCAACTACCCGTTGTAGATAGACTAAAACAAGAAATTGAATTCATCCTCTGGGAAATCGCATAAAAACGCTTCAAACTAAATTTGAAGCAAATCCGTTCGTTCGTTTAGGCTCTAGCTCGCACAGACACTGCGACGACATGTCATGTCGAAAACCACTGTTTTTAACTTCTCTACCATCGTAACGTTCAGATTTTTATTTTCGCCAGCCACTGCTAGCGGTTTTTAATAGAATAATGCTTTTTTTTAAACAAGTTTAACTGTGTGATTTTCATAAGACACTCAAGAGCCTATAAGAGGGTAAAATAGAATCTCTCTGCTACTCCTATACATATATGACTTTTTTGACTGATCTCCATTCGGTATATTTATAAGGCAATTATTTAAATTTAGGATTTATATGAAAACAAGTTAAAGAACCTTGGCCTTGACTCTAAACCAAAGCAAATTTTAATAAAAAAGGAGTTCAAGTAATGTCTATTTATAGCGTTACTCCTTAATTGCGTTCCTCCTATATAAAGATATAGAAGATCATCCCTTTAGCAATATTTCTTCCTTTTTCAGCACTCATTTATCTTTAACCACCCCCCACCCCCCCTCCCCTCAAAATTAAATACAAAAGCAAATCTATAAAGCTATAAAGCCTTTTTTAAATTTGAATCTAATTTTCTTACACACATTTGCAAACCACCCAACATTTAAGAATTATTTACTCATTCGTAGGATATAGCTTATTAAGGCTGCAACGAAAATACAAAAAAAGGGTTGAAGTTGAAAATACAACTCTGTCTTCCTTTAAGCATTTTAAAATAAGAATCAAGTATGCAATTGAAAATTGCGAGCGCACGGCACAAAGTAAATGCGAGAAGACGTGCTGATTCGCAAAAAGCGAATTACTGAATGGGCTAAGAGGCAATTCATTTGCACACTAAAAAGGTTATAATCGCTTCATTTAGAGTTGTAGAGTTGTAGATTGTAGGTAGGTACTAGGTAGGTATAAAGACTGGTAAATGTTGTTTAAGCGTTTCATTCGGATTCCTTTTTACGACCGCAAATATTTTTTTTTTTGTTTCGTCGAAATTATTCATTTTTTTTTCTGTTTGTTTTTGTATGCTAATTGAATGTTTTTGAAATTTGTTGCTTTATGGAGTAGGTACCTAACTTTCCCACTTAGAAAACATTGTTGTTTTGTTATTATAGGCTGAGTGGTAAGGAGGGAAAAATAAGGGAAAAAAAGCGGAATACATATATAAAAAAATGATTGTACTGTACATACATAATGTATGTGTCTATCAAAGGGTTTTAGTCAAATTAGACAAACCTCAAAGAGTTTTGACTTTTTAGTTAAAGTTAAATTAAGTATTAATAAACAATATAACATTTCGTTATAGAGGCGGCACACTATAAAATCAAAGTAACAATCGTGCGTAAGGAAATAAAATGTGTTTTAGAATATATAAAGATATAAATGAAAACACTTGTATATTTGTTCCACAATGATTGAAATCATTAATTTTAGTTAAAAATTATAATTAAGCCGACGCGTTTCGTCTTGTTAGGACATCCTTAGTATTAAAATTTTCGAAGATACAATAAAACTGAAAACCCGCCTGATCTTTACTTATATCCGTGTAATTTCAACTAAATAAGAAATGAGGTCAGACTTAATGTGAAACCCTGACTTAAAAAAAAAAAAAAAAAAACATTTTTGTGCAAATTATGGGTCAAAATGATTTTTTTTTTAATGAAGTCACAGCTTTATTTCTTTAATAATCTTTTCTTTCGTCTTAATTACCAATTAAGTTTATCTAAGATGGGTTTTCAATAAAAGCTAAACTAGTGCGTTAATTGAAGTAATTGGCATTCGACAAATGAAACATTTTTAAAAAATCTCATCCCATTCATGGGATAGGTGTTATGATCAAAATTTCATACCTTCTCTTTCCCTTAAGAAAAACACCGTTTCGTCATAGATATTTGTATGTACTCTTTTGATCCTTTATTCTCATAGCAAATCGAATATATATACAAATTTTCATCAATGTACCATTCTTTTCAAGGTATTTTTTAATAGTTTACCAGTTTTACTGAAAAAGAGTCATCTCTGTATAAAATGAACCATAACTTTTTTTAGGATTATTGTATCGCCTTTAGATTCAGAATTGAAAAATACCCTAAAATCTTGTATCATATGTCCAAATTGTATCAACATAATTTTTAATTTCCATAATTTTTTAATTTCCCTTTCCCCTTCCAAAAAGCACCCGCGGGATACAGATATTTTTATGGACTCTTTTGATTCTTTATTCTTTTGGTTAATCCGACGTGTAAGAATTTTTTCCGCATGTTTGTCCTATTTTAACTGGTTGCTAAAATAATAATTTATCCGGATTTGTCTTATTTTTATGAAAAAGCTGGTTCATTTACTTTTTAATATCTTAAAAAGTAAAAGTCCTAGAACCATCCGGTTTTCAGTTTTTGACTACAAATTGATAAGGGCATTGAATTTTGGAAACAAAAATAGTACTTAACTACGTGAAATTTTCCGAAAAAAATATTTTTTACCATTTTTTTATTTCAAAAACTATTAATTGAAAGAACTAAACTAAAAGGAAATGAAAGAAGGGACTTCTGGCCTTTCATTAAAATATAACAGGGAATTGTACATGTTACCGTTGTTTTTAAATAATTTTTTTTTCTGTTTTAAGTCAATTTTTTAGAAAGTTGCCCCTCCCACCTTACAGCCGCCACCAGGGACTGCCACACTTGCATTTCTTTTATCAGCCTTAATACACCTTTCGACTTATATAATTTTTTTTTTTTGGTTCATTTTCGTACGCCAAAGCTGCTGTGGGCTCTTAGTCTAATAGGTTTTACTCCTCTTACATACGGGAAAAAGTTAATACAAAATATCATGAAATAAAAAAAAAAGTTGTATGTGTGCTATTTGAAAGCAATTTTGTTGCCACAAATACAAAAATTAAAATAATTATTGCGCGCACAACAAATATTAAAGTCTATTGAATGTCGTTTATATTTTTATTAAACAATTGTCCGCGTATTAACATAAGAAAGTACACCCCAAAATCCAAGCAGACACATCGCATATAGTAAATTATTATGAATACTTCACTAGGAAACGTGTTTTCGTAGCGAATTGTGTAACTTTTAATCGGATTTTTGTTGCCTGAACATACACGCACAATTATCTTTCCTTTTTTTTATCATTCATTAATATTTGCTTTTTTTCTTAAGATCGTCACATAAATAATTTCGGCATGGGTACCTATGTAGCTATCATTACCAAGTAAAAAAACAAATTCTTTGGACGCGGAATACTCTTTGGCGTTGATTCTCATCTTTCTCTTTATCTTTATCCTCGGAAGTCTCGAAGACGGCCATGAAGGAACTTCAAATGTTCGAAGGAAATTTACTAAGGATTTGTACTGGACTACATTTTGATCGGCAGCGAATGAGACATCACAGCAACGAGCGTCTTTACACAGAAGCTAACATCATCCCCCTGGACAGGTACCTACTGCTTCAAGCAAAGAAGCTTGTAGAACTCACTAACAGGCACCCAAATCATCGGATGAGAAGAATGGCCACTCAGCAGCGACAACCCGAGCCGAGATACTTCAGTACGATGAAAATCCTGATTGACAACATCATCACGGACAACGAGCCAGCAGTTTCGTTCTACGCTGACACAGGGTCAGAATATCACCGCTGCTAAAGGCCAACCCATCCCCTCACCAAAACCACAACTTGACAGCCGGGGTGGAACACCCCGAGGACAATAAAGTCAGCCGAATTTTAGATTAAATTTTTTGACATGTATTTTATATTTTATAATCCTTTAAACTTAAGGCAATGTATAAGATAAGGCCCCCTATGTGCCAATAAATGTAGTATAGTTCTTATAAGTCAAATTGTAAATATTATTTTGTTCAATAAATTTCTATCTATCTATCTTTATCCTCGGAAGATGATGACCAATCTATTATTTATAAAAGAAGCCCAAAATGTATTACCTATTCATAATTTGTATTCCAATATGCAGAAGCAAAAAGAAAAACAAATGGGATATCAAAATATGTATGTTCAGGGGATGTGATGACTTTCACGAGACTTTTAAAATTTAATGAGAAAAATAGTCATATTGCTCGTTGGAGCAATAGATTTTGAGAGAAATGTGCGCAAACGTAAAATTGTTGAAAATATCACATTGAAAAAGAAACTGTTTGTGCACGTTTTTTTTCAAAGTCTATTGCTGTACAAAAAAGAGGTCTTTTATAAAATCCTACTGTGTCTACACTATCTTATGAATAAAAGAATAATTTATTTTATCAAGAGCCGATTTTTCAATCATCAGTTAACCTGTCTATCAGAGAACTAAATACTTTAGCACGAGGAGCAGATTTTTGTTTTATTCAAAGAACAAGTACTATCTGAGGTCCCTAGTAGTTTTGACTTCTTTTCATATGTTCTCATAACAACGCAATCAATTCGTCTTTTAAGTCTACTTTATATTTAGCCACATTATAATTATGTATAAGCATGAATTATTGCACTTCTACACACAAGTTCATGGTCCATAGCATAAGGTCAGTTTTTAAAATATGGGTTTACACGTCAGCGCAGCGTTCTGCCCAAGAATGACAATAACTTCGAATGTGTTCCAACTACGAATGTACCTGACCTTACCATATTGTTTAATTTCTATGTTTAAAAGCTATAGAAATATTTATAAAATATTTTCACATTTCTAGGAAAATCACAGCTTTAAAGAAGTGGCAAAAGATAATTGAAATTTTTGTGTGCAGTTTATAATAATTTGAAACACCATGTTGATGTCATCATGTTTTTAAAGCCGCCCCATCGCCCTGTGGGAATCAATTATCGGAATTCAAAATACAACCATTTAATCGTATAGAATTTTCCATAGATACTCTATCATTTACCTACTCTTTGGCCCTCTTATATATTTGTCAATTATTATAATAGTATCTGAACATGTTGACAATTAATAAAACATTTTTTGTTTTGCATTATATGCACATTATTTTTAATTTTTAATAATCCATTAATTACTTTGCTATCTTGATTTATTTATCATGTGATTTACGAAAACAAAATACAAACAAACAAAAATACTACATTTTTTGTATTCGAATTTTGTTTGCAGAAAAAAAATCATTACAGCATTTTAATTTTTTGCAGGATTTTTTTTTATATTATTATTCTGTTAATGCCCTAAAGCACTGTGGATATACTATGTTTAATGTAAACTAAAGTAGTACCCTTGGAAACAAGCTCATTGAATATTAATTTCTGCTAGGACAAGCACTCGTATATCCAGCTGATGGTATATATACCTACAACGTATACAAATAATATAATCACCCTAACGATATCTGACACATCAACCAGAGCAATTCCAAAGTAGCATTCTTTATCGACAGAGGCATCACAGTGGCTCTGTGGATAATAAAATAATAATCATCCATTACTGTGGTGATGTTCCACAACAGGTGAGACATTCACTTCAATTTTACCTTCACTCATTCGCCATCACCCTCATATATCCTGGCATCCTGGCATGATGCTATCGAATATTGATTACTCGTGGGTGTTAAGTTAAATATACTGAACCTGAACTGATACTGTTGGAAGCCAAAATTATAATGGAGTTGGAACTTATGCCCACATGCGGAATTTCAATGTATACTCTTTATTGGTACGAGATATATTTTGCAAAATGGTAGATGAGTATAATATGTATAATAACCTTTAGTGATATCCTAATTGGGTTCTATTATGATGGCATATTCATAGTAACACCAACAACAATCAACAGCAAACTGAAATGGTGGCGTTATTGTGACAAAATGAGTTTCGTGGATTTTTTTTTATTGAAAATATTGTCTTAAAGAAACAGAATTTTCAGTAGTTACCAACATTTTGATGGGAAGGGAAAATCGATACATAATCGAAAACATCATCGAAATCACGCTTGTTCGTATACCAAACATAACATAAATCAATAATTGCTGTGCCTTGCAAATACTCAAGAGCGTTTTGAATGTTTTTGATGATTCTCTTTGTTTGTGTTCGTATGAATACTAGGTTAGTTTAGGAAAGGTGAACATTCGGAATGTAATTTGACATTAAAAAAATTAGTTTGTGGATTTTTTTCTTTTAATCGTTATAGGGGTTCATAAAGAGTGTTCAATATGGTTTTCGACCGCCCAGCACTATTGCTTTGGACGCCATTTTGAATTTTCGGAAAATCGGTTATTTTTAAATAACTCGCTTATTTTCAACTTTTTACTAAAAATTTCTCTAACAAAAGTTGTTTAAAATTTAATTATCTATACAACTTTGGCGTTAGTCAGTTTTTGTCTAAAATTGATAGTTTTCCATATAATCCGGAAATTGTGATCGGTTATTTTGAGGTTATCCGCAATAACGGCTATTTTATTTAGGGCTGGCCACGAGACGAGAAAAAGTCTCGGTCTCGCATGACGAGACGGGACGAGACGAGACGAGACGAGACGAGACGAGACGATACGAGACGAGACGAGACGAGACGAGACGAGACGAGACGAGACGAGACGAGACGAGACGAGACGAGACGAGACGAGACGAGACGAGACGAGACGAGACGAGACGAGACGAGACGAGACGAGACGAGACGAGACGAGACGAGACGAGACGAGACGAGACGAGACGAGACGAGACGAGACGAGACGAGACGAGACGAGACGAGACGAGACGAGACGAGACGAGACGAGATGAGACGAGACGAGACTGGCTTTTGAGCAACCGAGACGAGACCGAGACGAGACTGTATATTTGGACTAAAATTTACAGAGAGTATAATAAATTAAAAAAATCCAATTTTTTTTTTTTTGCATTTCAGCAATTATTTTTATCTAATTCGACTGGGCTAAAACTTCAAAGAAGAAAAAACAGAAAATCTGATTTTCCGTTTTGTATGGAAATAATCTAAATGCATAATAAAGGATTTCAAAATTTGCTTTTGTCTGCATGGTACTTTGAGGATTACTTTTTAGAATAGTTATTTTAAAATTCACCTATTTTTTATGGCGCAGGGTCAAAAGTCCATAATGGACTTTTGCCCCACTTCTGTGGTCAAAAGTCCATAAATCAATTGTGAAGTTTTGACACACTCCGATGGGCCAAAAGTCCATACAAAAATCTTGTGGACTTCTGGACTTCTGGACTTCTGACCCACTTCAGTGGATCACTTTAAAGATAGTTTTCTTTAACAAGACTGCTTTGGGTGGCTTAAGGATTTTAACTCCCTTTTCGGGTCCTCTGTCCAGCTCACGCGACTCCGCCGCTTCGCTTAGGGTATGCTCAGTCGTCTGGCAGGCGCCTATGTTGTCGGTCGATCTGTTATTAAAGTTTTTTTGTACTAAACAGTACTTTGGGTGGCCAGCTTCGCAGGCTTAAGGATTTTTAATCCCTTTTCTAGTCCTCTGTCCCGCTCATGCGACTCCGTCGATTCGCTTAGGATATGCTCAATCGCCAAGCAGGCGCCTACGTTGTCAGTTGGTGTGCTTTAAGTTTACGAGTAGTGAAGTGTATAAAAATTAATTCTTAACAAAATAAATAAACAAATGTTATGATATGAAATTATTGTGGACTTATGACCCACTTTCTTTCTAAAATTAGGGAATATTGACCTTTTTTTTGTGGACTTTGGACCCACTCGAGTGTGTCAAATCTACACAATTGTGGACTTCTGACCCACCCAAGTGGGACAAAAGTCCATTATGGACTTTTGGCCTGTGGACTTTTGACCGGGCGCCATTTTTAATACGGTAAGAGAGGCCAAAAACGAAAAAACTGTATCAGATTTTAAAAATTCTTTTTAAATTCCAGTGCAATTATAAACCCAGCAGTTTGAACCAACCCATTTTTTTTTTTGTATTCCATAGAGAGTTGATCAAAGATGATAAATCTCAGTTTTCACATTCGCAACATTTACCATTTTCCGCCATCTTGAATTTTACTTTATTTTAGTTTTAACTAAATATCTGGGTTCATATTAGTCCTACAAAAAAAATTGTAAAACATAAAACGCTTAGAATAAAATTTCCAATTGTCTTTATCTCAAGAAAATTTTCCGTTATTGTAAATATTTAAAAAGTAGGCCAACAAAAATAAAAAAAAAATAAAATTAAGTATTTTCCTAAATTTAGGCCATTTTTATTTAAAAAAATTGTTTGCTATATGCCGTTTTCACTGAGCCAAATGAGGTAATTTCGTTGCAAATTTCCAAATGAGATCCAAATTACCTCATTTCCCATACAAAATCACGTTTCGAAATTAGGTAATTTCAACCTCATTTGCACGAAATTAGGTTGAAAATTAGGTGAATGCATCCAGCGGGAATCAGTTTCAAAAGCTTTAAAAAGCTTTTGTATGAAAATATCAATACACTATACTCAACAACATAAAACAGAAAGAGAAAACAACAAAAATAAACGGCTAACTGCCTTTCCAAATTCAAAATGAAATGAGATGTCAAATGAAATTAGCAAATTTGTTAATGAAAACACTTTTTTGCCAAATTTCGAAATTACCTCATTTCGACTCTAATGAACACGTAGTATTAGGCTCAAAATTTAAAATTTTAAAATTAAAAAAATGTTTTATACCAGAAATCATTTTTTTTAAATCTCATATCTTGGCTGAAAACCTGGACTTGGGCTCGCTGTAGTTAGATTTTCTCTTTGCTAAAATCTTTTTTAAGATTTAAACTTTAGTTTGTCGCTTTTCTTATGACTGACCGATTTCTTAGACTTATCGACCTTTTACCCCAACTTACTGTCATTTTATATGCGGCATACTTTGAGCTAAGATCTCGAAGACCAGTATTGAGTCAAACTAATTTTTTTTCATGATCATATTCTAAAGATTGAAATCAAAAATATGGTTTGATCAACATTAGATTATTCATTTACTTTTAGCCAAATGAGTTAAAAATACTTTATAAAATAAAATTAAAAACAAGTGCAAAATTGTTAAAAAAAAAATTAAATCAATTATGTACGGGTGGGAAAAATATCAACAAAATTCAAAAGCAGCCATTAGACGAAAACCGTTATTATGTGGATATTGCCGCATTCCCAAATTCTGAGAGGAATATAAAGCAAATTGATTTAGACATTTGGGCTCTAGTTCGATGAACAAAAGAAGCACAACAGAAGCACAGACTGACAGACGGCATGTCAAAAATTACTTTTTTGAACTTCTCTATTATTTTGTTGATTAAAACCTTGATTTTTTTGTTGACACGAAACCGATATTTACTTTTAAACACAAATAAACAATTCAAGCAAATATTAGAATCAACTGTAAATAAACACTTTTACCTTTATTATAAAACGCTTCTTTAACATAGTTTCTTTTATTTCCCATTGCTTTGCTTAACGTTTGACATTATATTTGACATGTGACCTGCCGCCTGCCGCCTGCCTTCAGACTCAACATTTTGGGGCGAATTATTTTGCTGACTCACTCAATATTACCTACCTACCTTTTTTATTTATTTTGTTTTACCTACACTCAGCCAGCAGCTGTTAGACATTATTTTTAACAATAAAAGGTGTGTGTGCTCTAGCTCGAGGGCATGTGTATGTTCAGTTCATATGTATATCCAAATAAAAGAATCCTTCTGCAAACTGCGATCAGATAAGAATACCCTTGAATTTTTTGTCTGTTATATGTGGAACCACTAAATAAAGAATAAAAGCAACAATAATGGTTGTCCATTTCA
This sequence comes from Melangyna quadrimaculata, assembly GCA_949320155.1. NCBI lineage: Eukaryota > Metazoa > Arthropoda > Insecta > Diptera > Syrphidae > Melangyna > Melangyna quadrimaculata. The sequence continues at coordinate 171,474,565 of OX439485.1, read as the reverse complement.
TGAATGTCATGCAGTTGATTCATTCGATTAGAAACCAACAGAACTGACATCTGTATTTGAATTGGTGGGACTTAATCAAAATTGATTGTTGATGTCAGTAATTTGACTTGATGTGGGGCGCATGCACATGCATGCTATACTCTCTACACAAGTATATTCATAGTTATTAAAACTACACAATCAGATATTTGCAGGACAATTTGTATGGGGTTCGAATCTGGAAAGCGTAATAAATCTGTATGGGGCTAAGAAGAAGGTTTGTATATTTTCCAAACAAACAAACTTCTTAGCAAGTCACCCATCAAGCCTATATTTACCTACTTATTGAGGCATAGGGTAAGGTTGTGAGCTATGTCAGAAAGGAAGATGTAGCACCCTTTAAGTATTTCCCACTTTCTTTTTAAATGAAGACACCAAAATATCATAAAGCTGACATCGCAGTAGCATTTTGAACTTATATGAACTTACTTCCATATAAATATCTAATATATTTCGTGCTTTCGGAATTGGTCCCTCCGAACCTTCGTATCGGATACAGAAAACAGTGAGTATGTTTGACTTAAACGTCTCGGTTACACAAACAAAATCAAACCGACTACATAAATATGATAATGATTTAAGGTAATGCTTTTTAACTGTATTCCATACAAATTCAAATTACATAATGTACTCCTATTTATTTCCATGTCATTGCTGACTCAACTTCGTTGAAAATTAATTTATTTTCCACGGTTATGACGAATCAGCTTACATCAAAGTTAAATTAACCCAACTCTCTAACCAAAAAAATACACTGTCATTTAAGAACATTAAAATATATCCTTAAATCTTGTTAAATAATCACACACATTTTTTCGTTCATTTCGCTTGAATCAGCTCAATTAAAAAAAATTAATTTTTTATCACATTAATATAGCGTGTAACAAATGTTTGTAATGCAAAAATGTCCCCAAATAATACAAAAAAAAAATAAAAACGCTTTTGAATTGCAATATTCACAATCCATAATTCTCCTCCTCCCCCTACCATTACTTTATTTGTCATGAATAAATTTTAATTCCCACTCGAAAACGCAAGGACTCTCAACTCGTAAACATGAGTTAATATGTTGCTTTATTTGTTTGAATTGGCTGTGTAAAATCCAAGCCCTTGCTGTATTAATACATTTTTCTTTTATTTATGAGCAAATATTTTTAACATATATTTCTTTCTTTTTTTTTTTGTTGCTTTGCTAATAACAATATGAATGTGTTGTATTTGTGAGTATTTATTTCCTGAACATAGAGAACACATTTTTGCTTTGAGAATTTTTTTAACAAAAGGTTTTAAGGACCCGGTTAAAATAATGTATGCACTGTGTGTATATGTAAATAAAATTATTTGTTTTAACTTTGTTTTCAATGGGGTTTGTGTGATTTATTTGTTAGATAACCGAGCGCTCATTTATTTCTGTTTGGAAATGAATTTTAAATTGAATTAATCGCATAAAATTAAAAAGGAACAAGTAATTGAAGAGTTATGCATTGAAGAGGGCGTTTTTGTTTTAACAACGTGTATTGTGTTTTTGTGCATTTTGAAGTTTAGAGTTCTGTGATGCACATGGACATTACACACAAACACTCAATCGAACTGTTTTTTGTACAATTTTTGATTATACTATAACATTTTTTTTAATCTATAATATTTAAAAAGTTTTTAAAAAATGGAGTTAACACTTTCACTTGTGAAATATTTTGTACTTGCGATAAGCATATATTATGGTACCTACATAAGTATGTTAAGGTTAGAAAGGGTAATTTGTATTTCTTTGTTTAAACTTTACGTCATTACTTGGAATTAAGTTTCATTTTTCCTATAAACACTACCACATTTTCTACCAATTTTTGGAATAACCACGAGCATAATTTTATACCAAAAACACATATTTTGGAGTTTTAAATTTATAAAATATGTACATAAATATCGATTTCGTCTATAGTGTTTTAGGGGTCAAATTCATCAGAAACAAAAATCAATATATTTTTTTCATATTTTAAATCAAAATTTAAAGGTTTTAAATATAAATGTTTGAAACGTTTGATACAAAAATACCCCAAATCATCTCTATATTATTAAAACAGAGTTAAAAATATTTTCTGTTATTCCTCATTTAGCAAAGAAGAAAAAATCACAAATGTATTATGGCCTGATTCTAAAATAAATAAAATAAAACTGTACACATTTCATGAAAAAAAAATCATAAATATTGATTTTTTTTACTTTTCTATGATATCTTACGATTTCTTATTATCTTTATGACCCATTGCATGTATGTTTATGTTATAACTAATGTTTTTTCGTTCAAGGTACAAACAACACATATAGACATTTTTAGATTTATCCTTAATTTTTTACATATTTCTTCACATCTTTACGTTCGCATTCCATTTTTGGATACATGCTTGACTTTTTTTTCAAGTGTTGTTAATATGTACTGATGAAAATGAGCCTTATTTTATCTTAATCGAAGAAAAAATGTGGAATATATAAAATTTGCAAACATTTTCGTAAACAAAACATTTCGCATTCTTCAAAAGTTCTCCACTAAAAATGTTAATTTCAATATTCTTAAGCTAAGGCGGCTTTTCTTTTCGCAGGAAACAAATTTTACCAAAATTCGTTAGTATGTTTTTGGGACCACTCTCGGCTTAACTAATTTATTACAAAAAAATGGGCATGACTGGATCGAACAAACTTGCTCTCATAGCTAACAACTTTAACGTAGCTACAAATTGATGATGTACAAGTACATAGCTACTCGCTCCAAAATATTATGATAGCATTAAAAAAATAAATAAATTAATACTATAAACAACTATAAAATTATTAATTTAATGGCTTTGAGAGGAAGAGCTCAAAATCAAGTATGCCATCTGATTTGTTTGATAAACATGAATTTATGAAAAAAAAAAATTTAAATCGTTGGAGCGGTTTTCTTAAAAATTAATTTGTATATATAAAATGTTTCGTTCTTTTTAAAATTAATATCAAGTATGCCAACATTTAGTACAGGGTGTCCGCCGGGAAGGTATACTACATTATTTTGCCGCCATTTTGGTAAACATTAGTCTTGACAGTTCATATTTGGCAGTCGAGAAGTAGACACGTGGCAAATTTATTATGTACAGATATTCGATAAACCAACGTGTTTTAATCGTTAAAAAATCATAATGAGTGACGGACAAGGCACATTTTCATTTGAATGGATATGTGAATAAACGGAATAGTCGGTTCTGGGCCATTGAAAACCCTCAAATTATTCATCAGACCTTTGACCTTTGCATCCATTAAAAGTTACAGTTTGGTGTGCAATTTGGTCAGGAGGAATCATTAGACCTTGCTTCTTTGAAAGTGAAAACGGCGTAACGGTAACTGTAAATGGGGTGCGATATCGTGATATAATTGAAATATTTTTTTAGTGCCACAACTGCATGCTTTGGACTTGATTAACATGTGGTATCAACAAGACGGTGCCACAACGCATACAGCCAGGATTACAATGGAATTACTGCGAGACCTCTTTCCACAACAAGTTATTTCAAGAAATAGTGATGTTGATTGGCCTCCACGGTCGCCTGATTTGACTGCTGCGGACTTTTTTTTTGTGGGGAAATCTGAAAAGCAAGGTTTATGCAAACAAAATAGAAACGCTTGAGTAACTCAAACAAAATATTCGTGATGAAATTAATGAAATATCGCGTGAAATGGGTGAGAATGTAATGAAAAATGTGCTCAAAAGGGCTCGCATTTGTGAGACTAACAGATGTGGACATTTACCTGATATTGTATTCCATACATAATTGCCGACATTAAATAAAACATTTGTCAATATAATATCCATTCTCTTTCATTTAATCAAAAATTATAAACGAACAAAGTAGTATACTTTCCCGGCGGACACCCTGTATTTAATAAAATACAATTTTACACCGAATGAAAAAAAATTCATGAGCCCGTTTTCAAGATACTGAATTTTCAAAAAAAAAAAATTCAATATTTTTTTAAAAATCCAAAAATTATATTTTTGAAAATTTGTATAGGAGCTCTTGTGTTCAAATTTCGGTTGAAATCGGAGCAGCCGTCAACGAGAAAATTGAAAACGAAAAAAATCGGTTCTATGACAGGTAGATACCGTTATTAACCATTATTGATAAAATTTGTTTTCATCAAAATATTGACCATACCTTAAATATTCTTCTAAATATTCTTCTAAAAATTCTTGGAGCCGTTTTCGAGAAAAGGAATTTTTTTTCTTAATGGTTTTCCAACATTTGTATGGAAATAACCGTTATTTTTTAATTTAGAAAGATAATTGTTTCAAGTATTCTACAAAATAATAAAAAAAACTATCTTACACCTAATTTTGAAAATATTGTAAAAGTCGTTTTCAAAATATTTAGTTTTCAAAAAAAAAATTTTGATTTTATTTTTTAAATTTCCAAACATTTTTTTTTTTTTATTTTGGTTCACAGTAATGTTTATATTTTTTTGTAGATTTACCATAAACAAAATGAAAATTTTCAACTCCACTATTTTCGAGAAAATCAAAAACCAAAAAAATGGTTGTAATGGTTAATAAAATTATTAAAAAGTAGCATTTCCTTACTTAATTTGTTTGAATTTTTTTTAACAAAATCCTGGAACCCGTTTTTGAAAAAAATTTTATTTTCCTTTTTGGAGAAAAAAAAAAATGGAAGGCAGGTACCGTTATATTTGGTCCTAAAAAACATTAAAAAAACATCTGGACATATTATTCAAAAACACTTTGATACTATACCAAGTTTGAGGAAAATCCCTCCACCCGTTAAGGCTCTACGAGCGAGGACAGACAGACAGACAGACATAATGGCGGGACCCACTTTTGTCGCGTTCTCTATCATCGTTATGTTAGGGAAAATTATTATCTCGAGTTCGATTTCGATTTGTACGAATCCATAACTTACCATTATCGCAAGTAAAAAAACAATGTTAACGATGGTGCACTCGGGCGTATGTGTACTTTTTATTTAATTTTTTTCTTGATTTTTCTGTCGTTTTAAACAGTTTTTTTTTTTTTGAATTTAAACTATACACCTGTAAGACCTGATGACTTTTGAATGCAATGCGCAGCACTAGTGAGAAGAAGTCGAAGGAAAAGCAGTACGTATGTATCTATTAAAAAAATGTTTGGAGTTTAAATCAGTTTAGGTTGAGTTTGCCGAATTGGCACTACCTATTTATTTGAAGCAAATCAGCCGTCAAATTTATTTGGCAAAACTAGATTATATCTACTTTTTTGAAGGTTTTATGTATATTTTTGTAGGTTCAGTTAAGTGAAAATCTATTACTTACCTTCTTACCTACGGAACAAGACAGGATACTTAAAGGCGCTTATAAAAATACTGATGCTCCAAATGCATTTGATAAACAAATAACACATCTCGACCTGTGACGTCAGTGGTCTAAAGCGCTGGAGTGCGTAGTGCACACGACTGCTAAAGACCGAGCAAATCTGATATGCGTGGGTTCAAATCCTATGGTGTGCATACAAAGTTTTTCATAATAAAATTGGATTAAAGCTCAGCACCACAAAAAGGAGACTGATGAGTGCAAAAGTGGCAAAGCACGAAATTGCTATATCTCCAGTCAAACAATTGGTGGTAGCGCCTTTAAGTTGTGGTTGTTGTTCAAAAATTCAATGGTCAAGCCTAATAAGTTTATGGCCTTTTGGATTGATAATCTGGAAGAATAATATTCTATACATGTGAATTCTTCTGGTTCCGATTCTGAAATCAAATTCAGTAACATATTCTCTTCTTTTCAAAAAAAAAAAAAACTTTTATTCTTACAGCAATAAAAAAAGGCCAATAAACTTCCTAAAACCTAAATGGTATAACGCAAGGCAAGCAATTCAATATTATTTGATTAGCGCACTACCTATATTGAAACAGCTACAATCACATTAAGTAGGTACTTAACCTACTCGTAATTAAGTTACACATAGAAAACCAATCACAAAACAACTTAAAATACAAACTAGCTATTTCTGAAAATTTCTGGCCACAACCATTTAAATCACAACTTTAATTACTGCCTCAGTGATAGTTTGTCCAAGAAGTACATGCAAATATTTTATTGTCTTTTGTCCGTCTTAAAACAAAAATAGACATTTATTGTGATATTCATGATGAGTCTTAAGACTTGCAAGTAAATTTTATCACCTCATGTTCAATCCCATAAAATAGTGGCAATTTGCAATTTACAAATTATTGTTGTAACTTTGTAACTTTAATAAAGAAGTTTTTAAAATCGACTATTTTTATCACTCATAAACTTAGCCAATATCTTTAAGTCTGCAAAGTGTTAATAAAATTAAATTCCACCCCTATACATAAATTACCCAAAAGTCTTGAACAAAAACAAAACAAATTGAAGCTCTTTAAACATATAGTGATGACTTTTACTGGTAGCAGCAATCTTGTATGTAATATTATTAAGTTGTTCGTTGTAAACAAAATGATATCAAACTGACACATACTCTCATAATTGAAACCTATGGATAAGCACTTAATTTCATTTTGTATCCATAAAACTCAATCAACGCCTTGTGCATGATTTGAAAGCATATCCCATCCATTTCTAGCTAAAAAAAAAAAAAAAAACAATCACGCCCGGACCCAATGAGCTGCGCACTATTAAACCCCAAAAAGTGTTTTGAAAAATTAATGCATTCTCCATCATGGTTCCAATACCAAAAGCAATAAAAATTCATTAAACCAATCCAAGATTGTGTGGTGGTGGTGGTGGGTGGAGATGGAGAACGAGAAAACAAAAAGAAAATAATAATGTCGTAAAAATCGAATTACACCTCAGAATGGTATTCAACATCGTTATTGGAACAGAGTTGCTTTGCTTTTGCCTCAAATATAATGGCTTAGTCATATAAGACCAATTGTTGCCATCGGCTGAATCGGGACTCTCCAGGTTATATTTTTACACACTCACACACATACATATACCGAAAAGGAACGTGCTTTTCCAAGAAACGACAAAATGAACACACACAACAGCCAAATCGTTGCAATTAAAACGTGGCTACAACTTCATTAAGGCCAACGAAAATTTATAAATTTTCTTCTGTTGTTTCACTACAGTGGAACATTGTACGTGTACTACAGTGTATTGCAACTTATATTTAATCAAGCCCTGCAGGCAAGATATTTATTGGGCCCGCCGCGTAACTCTTAACCTGAGAATGGTAATAACCCCTTTGGCATCATCGTTTTTCTTCTCAAATGCATGCATGCACAAAACATTATTCTGTTGCAATTCCAGACTCATTACTGGAAAAGAACTTCATCGTTTGTACGAGCAGAACTGCGGAATCTAATCAGCATTGCTCAGGAGGAGCAATAAAATGCCATAAATCGCAAAGCTCTACAGGGTGTTTCAAAATTTCATTTTTGAAAATTGAAACTTTTTTGAAATATTCGATAAAAAATTTTGTGTTTGACTTTAGTAAATGATTGGATTAAGAATTAAAAGACAAAAATTTCAACTTAATGATAAAAGACACACTCAATGGAGGGTCACTGCCTATTTATACCTGTTCAAAATATGGGTTCAAAAATAACATCCGAATATGGGACCAAATTTTAAAAGTAAAGTGCACAAATGTGCTGTTATGTTCAAGTGGCTTATGTAAAACTTCAGACATTGTATTTAGGTACTTACGAGTACTACCTAAATATGGTTTTTGAAAAATGCCAAAAACATCTGAAAAAATATGTTCTTAATACTTCAATTTCCTAGCTTTAAAATGTTAAACTTAAAAAACTTTTAATTTCTTGAACAAGATGAATAGAATAAATGCAAACAAAATAAAAAATCGGCGGAGGACCAAATTATAGTAATTATTAATATCCAGATAAAAAAAAAATATTATCAAAAAATATCAAACACCCATTTTTGAAAATCGAGTTTTCAACAAACAAGATTTTAATTTTTGATAGGCAAAATTCAATAATGTATCTACTTATGATATTGTTAGCGAGAAAATGTTAAAATAAAATGTTGATATTTAAATTTTAATTCAAAATTGATTGTTCAAAAACATCAAATTAATTTGTTTTAATTGCTTCAGTAGTTTGAGTAGGGCTGGCCACGGGACAAGAAAAGTCTCGGTCTCGATCTCGGTCTCGCATGACGAGACCGAGACGAGACGAGACTGGGTTTTAAGCAACCGAGACGAGACCGAGACGAGACTGTATATTTGGACCGAAATTTTAACAGAGTCTAATATATTAAAAAATCCAATTCCCGTTAAATATTTTTTTTTTTCTTCGGCACGTATTCATACTATAATCATAAATATTTCGTTCCAATAATCAACAGATTGTCCGCAAATCTTTTTTTCGGAAACGAGACGATACTTAATTACACGAGGCCGACTGAAAATTTTCGATTTTAACGATACCGAGACGAGACTTACAAAAGTCTCGCAGAGTCTCGTCTCGTGGCCAGCCCTAAGTTTGAGCTAAACAGAAAAGATGCCAATTTATTTCTTGAAATAATATGAATTTATGAAAATAAAAATCGTTGAAGAGGTTTCTAAAACAATTAATTATTTTATAAAAATTTGAACAAAGAAGAAAAAGTTCAGAACTAAAAATGTACCTCCTTCGGCTGTTTTGGTCGTAATGATGTATTAAAGAAATTCAATAGAAATCATACGGAGCTTGATACTTTGCCAAAAATACAAAGGTCCTGTGGATAAACTAGCAGGAGTTCCCCAAACTGTCGAACTTCAAAGAGACATTCAAGAATAATACAAAAGACGTCAATTTAGCGTACAAATCCAACAAGACGCTGGCACCTCTTTTCACCAACATGAAAACGAAAACGGAAAAGGACAGGTGTGCCGACGTAGTTTATAAAATCAACTGTCTTGCCAATGCAGAGGAAAATTGCAACCTTTCCTGTATCGGTACTACGAAGCAACTTCTCCGTCAGAGAATTTCAAACACCACAAATCCGACATTAATTTAAAAAGCACCGCGAAAACAGCGCTGGCCTTACACAAAGTCGAGCGTGGACATAAACCAGATTTTGACGGAGTGGTCATCCTGGAAATGGACAAACATGTCTCCAAGCAGTATACTTTGGAAACACTTCATAACATAAACAAGAAAAACAAAATGAATCGTAAGCAAGTTAGCCAAAATATTTCATCGGATTACTGCTCATTAGTAACTGGGCAGAATTTCTGACACTTTAAAGCCGACTAAACTTCATTTGAAGTGTTTTAAATAAAACAAAAAAAAATTTCAAAGTAATTTTATTATTTCACAACAATTTTGTATTTGTTTAGAATTTTCCTTTTTCAAATTGTCTCTACAGTTTTCAATACATTGTCATCTATTTATTGTTTCTACTTTTATTGCTAATTTATCTATGTAAATTGTAAACATCTACTTAATGTAAGTTTGCTTAAATGTTCAACCAAATGTTCTCATGTGTATAATATATTTAATTTATTTTTGTAAATAAAAGGTCCCCTGAAGAAGATGGCAACCACCGTCGAAACGTCGGGAAAGGAAATGAAATTTCTTCATTTAAAAAATCATTACGACCAAAACAGCCTTAACAGCCTAAATCTCAAACAACTATAATAATTTAACAAATTGGTCAGGAACTCAACAACAAAAGTTCGGAACGTAAATTTAAATTTATTATTTACATAAAATTTAATTTAAAAAATGCCATTTACTTGTTTTTAAAAAATAGAATTTTCAAAAAAAAAATGATTTTTTTTTTTAATCAGAAAAACAATTTTTGCAAATATTTATATGCAAAATTGTTTATACTTTTTAGAAGCATAATGTGCAAATTAAAAGATTTTTTGTTTGAAAGTAGATTTCACTTTTTAAATAGCACACGCATCTTCTTATCAAAATTCTTGGAGCCATTTTCGAGAAAAACAAGATTTTTGTTAACGGTTTTCCAATATTTGTTTGAAAAGTATGGTTATTTTTGAATTTATACATATTATTCAAAATAGTAAAAAAAATCTTAAAACCAAGTTTTTTAAAAATTGGCCAAATCATTCTGAGTTATCAAAAAAAAATATTGAACGTTTTTTTTTTAAATTAAAACAATTTTTTTTTCCAAAGGAGAGTGACCAAAAAAAAACCCAGAGTCGATAAAAAAAAACATGTATGGTTTGAAAGGGCATTGACTGTAGATATCAAATATGAAATTATTTTCTTCGAAAGTTATCCCCGGGACTGGCTATGACAATTTATTTATTTTTAATAGTAAGGTGTTTTTTCATGTATGTATGTATACAACATTGGTGAGGGCAGGACAGAAAGAATAGGTATTGATTAAAAAGCATACTCGGCACATGGTTATCCGCAAAAGTTTCGTAAAACAACGTTTCTCAAGGCTTCGAAATGGTAATGCTTAAAAATACAAGATTTCGAAAGAAAAAATGTTTACAAACGTGGCCGACGCTATATTTTTTTTTGGGAATTTGAGGCAGCAACAGTATAGGAAGGTATCGGAGGAAATACATGTAACTTGAATGTTGCATTCTCTTAATGCGAAAATGTGTTAACTGTTATAAATAGGTACATTACTATAGTCTCGTCAATATATTAAAAGAACTCTTATCCAAAATTAATTAACAAATTCCTGAATATGAAAAAAAAAATCGGAATTTTACCACTGCCGGTGCAAAATTCTTAATTTTTCCTGTTTTCGTTTTCATTTCGGAGTTTTAAAGTTACTTAGTAAAGAAAAGACAGGCCTTAATTATTCATTAGTATAACAGTATTCGAATGATTTATAAGTTGTTCTTAGTTCTAACGTTCCTACACTATTTCCTCAAACTGTTGTCCGGCATGCTTAGGTAAGTTACTATTCTTTTTTTTTGGAAACTATTGAGTAGCGGTAACGGTGATAACCGCCATTTTATGAATGAAGACAGAATCATCTTGTTGCTGCTGATTTAGTGATTTATGGTGAACCTATTTAATAACATGAATCAACCACAATATGAAGATGTGCCACTTTTTCCTTTTTTTACATGAGTTTGTTTATGTTTTTAAAATGTTTAAATTGTCATACCCAGTCCCGGGGATAAATTTTTAAGAAAATGATTCCATATTTGGTATCTACAATTAATGTCCTTTCAAACCATGTATGACTTTTCTTAATCGACTCTGGGTTTTTCGCCCATACTCGTACATTTTTGGGCATTCTGCTTTACCATAATATTGTAAAAATATCAACAGAACTGTTATCGATAAAATGAAAAACGAAAAAAAGGTTAAATTTACCCTATTTTAATTCCTTGAATTTTTTTTTACAAAATCATTATAGCCGTTTTTGAGAGAAATAATATTTTCCTCTTTGGCTAAACAAAACCTGATGGGAGGTACCGTTAGTTTTGGTCCTTACAAAAAAGGGGAGAGTATTACTCAAAAACACTAGCACCCATATTCATAAAGAAAAAATAGTTATTTTAGCTACCGTGTTTAGGAAAACTACACCATGGAATAAGAATTTTCTGGGCTCAAAATAAAGGCAATTGCTTACTGCTATAGTTGAGACCGGAACATTCTTATTCCATGGTGTAGTTTTCCTAAACACGGGAGCTGAAATAATTATTTTTTCTTTAATGAATAAGGGTGTAGGTTTCTACAAAGTTTGAAGAAAATCCGTAAAGCCGTTAAGGCTGTTGGCACGACGATAGACATATAGACAGAATTGCGAGAACCACGCCTTATCTATTATCGTAATGTCAAGTTTGATCAAAATCTCACGTTCAATTCTTTTTACGAATCCATAATTTCCCATACAGTACCTATATTTTGCAAGTAAAAAAAAAGCATACGTATTATTTTGTTAATACCGTCGGAGCCGTTTTCGAAAAACAAAAATGTTTTTCTTGAAGGGTTTTCAACTGTTTTAATGGTAGGTTCTCTAATTTTTGGTTCAAGGAACAAGATTTTTTCAATAATTCTAAAAAATATCAAAAAATCACTTTTTACCAAGTTTCAAAAAAATTATTAAGTGTCGTTTTCGCAATATGTATTGAGTTTTCAAAAGCTTAATTTGAAAATTAAAAAAAAATACTGTTTTTTTTTAAATGTTTGTAAACAATACTTTTTTTAAACTTTTAAGAAACTTTTCCATACAAAAATTACAAAAAAATTGAGAAAATCAAAGACCAAAAATTGTTCTACCATAGATATCACTATTAAGAATTTTCCAAAATCTCGGTCAAAATAATACCAACAATAATTTTGTGCATTTCTCGTTTCTTACACAAAATTGATATAATTTTATTGAAACTTCAAAATAATTTAAAAGAAAACACCCTTTAAATTACGCCCTTGCTCCTTACTCGAAGAATGTTCGCTCCGTGTCTTTTTTTCTGGAAAATCAATTTCGTCTAGCTTCGTTGAGTGCGCGTTTGCTTTAAAAGGGGGATTCAGAGTTTAGATAAACGTATCTAAAATATATATGTATATGCATCTCTATGCTATGGGAGCTGCTCTGCTGAGTCAAGCCATAAAATAAAATACAAAGTCCTGGAAGAGCAATATTGTGCGTCAATGATGACGGCAAAACAAATAATTCGCCCGATAAACTTCAATGGCACATCGTTCATTAAAATATTGGTAAATGGGCTTTCTTAGGGGGAAGAAAAAAAAAGAAGGGTGCCAGTGCCAGTGCCATAGGTTGATAGATAGGAACAAAAAAAAAATTACAAAAAAAGAAACCATAAGCCGACAATCTTTATTAATTGTTTCGGGGAACAGATGCTTTCCACACGGAATCCACATGGGATGAGGTCATATTACCATAACACCATGTCCCAGTGGGAGACCATACGGCAAGAAGAGATATTCAGGAAGATATCTCTATATAGGTAGACGTACTGCTTGGAGAAGATTCACAAAAAAAAAAGAACACCATAGCAATATTCGCTACAGGTTGCAAACAGGTTTACCACACTTCAACATTTAATTCTCCAGACCAGACTTTATGATGCCTGCAGCAGGAGCATAACGAATGCCAAAAACCTTATACCTACCTTATGCCTTTGAGGCTGGCGCGAGGACGCACCTTGATGGCTCTTATATTCAGTTCATTATCAGTTCGGTATGGCAATGGCACAACGTGCTGGTACTGGTGCTGGAGTTGGCTTTGGCGACTTGCTCATCGAAGGGTGAAATCTGTGAAGACTCAGCAGTACTGTAAACGTCCATAAATAGAAGCAATATTCAGCGAGGCAAGACAATTTTTTGAATACAAAAAAAAACAAGAACATGCAAAGATGAAAAAGAAAAAATGTATACCTAATCAAGATATACAACACCTATCTCGTAATGATATGAGACATTTGGGATAATTTTGACACGTGGGAGGCGGCGGCGAATGCGACGCGCGTTCTTTGGTGTTTGTTTGGCGTTATTTTATGGAGATTTGATGGATACGCCTGGTTGTGTCGATTTTTGTTATAAGGGTCGTTTAAGGAACCCAAAAACCATGACTAACCGTTTAGAGTTCAATGGCTTGTGATGATAATGCAGACATTAAGCTGTCACAATGGAAAATGGAGCATATGATATAAAATAAAATATCTAAACCTAATTGAAATCAAGAGAAGATGCACCTAATGGACCGTGCAACGGACCTTGAAAATTATAGTATGTTGTATACCTACCTTCTTTCAGCTATTATATAGTTTAAAGAAATGCTTAAGAGTATTTTGGGCTTTGTCGATTTTTGACTATTCGGGCGTGGTTCATGGGTTAATAGAGATTGGTTCATTGCACGCAAATAGACAGTTAATAAATGCATTTTTTGTTGTTTGGAAACGAAAATGATTTGGATTTTGAGTTTAATGATATTGCTCTTAACAGCTAGGTAGGCATAAAATAAAAATAAACAAAATTGATGTTGGTATTAACACTAATGTCCAGAAACAATGCTTCAATTATTTGGAACATTGAATTTAACTGCAGATTACGTACTAGATACTTATTGAATAAGGTTTTCAAAGTGAGAATCAAATTTGAAGTGTTTGGTATGAGAAAGGGTTAATTCGTAATTTGTATAGAAGAAGAAAGTCTAAGGTGTGTGACAATCTAATCGAAAAGAGGGTTACGCAGAATTTGGATTATTTAAAACCAACTTGAATTTTAAATTTTAATACCCGCTCCTATTAAAAAAATGATATAGATCAGTAAAATATTTAGCCCCAGACTAACCTAATTTTGGTATGCCTATACAATTTTTGACTTTTTAAGTGAACGCTATTGTTAAATTTTTTTTTTTTTCAAAACAAAGAATCGAATCGATAAATATTGAAATATCATGAAAAAAATATATATAATATTCTTGATGACTCTTTGTCACTTGTTTGATGCCACTGTTTTCATAAAAGTTTTTTTTGGTAAATACCTGTAAGAAGTATTTTTCCGGGATATTTTTGATAGGTGTGAATAGGTATAAATATTTTTCAATAAAAAAGGATAAAGTTAAAGCGTTAACTTGGAAAATCCATAGAAATTTCCCAAATTAGGTGAATGGACTGCAAAAAATGGATATAAAAAGTTGCGTCACTTGATTTAGGCCGTTCCAAAAATTGCTTGGCAAAAGTTAAAATCGACGATTTTTTTCAAACAAAAGTTTAAAACATTTAAGAAAAGATAGAGAACTATATTTTTAAATTAAATTTCAAGTTAAAATGGGCTCTGGAAACACGTCGATAGTAGCAGAAAGAGGATCAATAGATGATTTAAAGGAACTGGGATTCTCAGGCCGAAAAATAGCTAGGAGACCGAACAGAAGTAAGACTATTGTCAACAACTATCTAGCAGACACTGAAAACTATGGAAAAACGAAAATTACACACACCTTAAGCAACAACAATCCGAGGAAAGCGACTCATTCAGCGGCTAGCTTCAAATTCCACACTATCAGCGCCTAAAATAAGGTATCAGTCAGTATTTCGACGGTTTTAAGGATAATTAAAACCAGTGCTAACATCAAAAGTATGAAAATCAAAAAGAAACCGGATCTACGGCAGCTACACAAGGAACTACGGATGAATTTCGCAAGGGAGCATGTTGCCTGTAGCAACGCATGGAAAAAGGTTGTCTTTTCAGATGAAACAGTTTAATCTTGACGGACCCGAAGGTTACAACTTTTATTTTCACGATTAAAGAAAAGAAGAACTTATTTTGTCAAGACATCACGGTCATACATCCGTTGTTATGGAGTGGGGAGCTTTCAGCTTTTATGGAACAATTGAATTGAAGTGTATAACTACAACAATGAACGAAAATAGTTACAAATGCCTGCTGTAACGGATATTTCCAAAGCTTTAGAATATTCTTGAACCTCTACCTTGGATATTAAAACAAAACAACGCCCCTATCCATACTTCCAGGGTAGCTAGAAGCTGGATTCAGTCGGAAAACGTTGGAATTCTACACTAGCCACCCTATTCACCGGACCCAAACATGATCGAAAACGTTTGGGCCTGGCTATCTCGAAAATTTTCTGATACTGGTAGACAGTTTGGAGATAAGGACGTCTTGGTCGAAGCTAACTGCGTTGCCTGGAGCAAGATTTCATTGGATTATTCTAAAAAACTGTATGATTTAATTCCAAACCGTCTAATAGAGATAATTTCAAAAAATGGTGGCCATACTCCTTATTAATTGACAAAAACATAATACATTCATTTTTAAAAACAAAAAAAAGTAAACATTTTTATAGTTTTGTTCTTTTTTTATAAGATTTTTTTGGCCTCAATCAAGTGACGCATTTTTTTATACCCATTTTTGCAATCCATTCTTATAATTTGTGAAATTCCTATGGAATTTCCAAGTTAACCCTTTAATTGCAAAATATAAAATATATATCAAAAATTTCCAGGAACAAAATATTTCCTACAGGTATTTATCGAGAAAAAACTTTTGTGAAAATAGTGGCCTCAAACAAGTGACAGGGAGTGTATGTCTTGACAATTTCGCATAGTTACCAAAAAAATGGTTTTTGGGAGGAAGGTAACCGTTTTTAAAAATTAGTGTCAGTAATAACTTACTCATTTTTTTTTTTATCAAAATCAGTTTTTGAAAAAAAAAAAAAATGTTCCATAAGGGGGGTTCACACTCATCGACAAGTCAATCAACCTGAGTGGTTTTGCTAGCGTTTACATTCTACTATCGTCTCAATAACTCAGGCTTCCTTTTGTGGGTTAACTTATATTCCAACTCATTCCAAATAAATCTCACATACCTACAAAAATAAAAAAACAAAAAACGAAATTTTCAGAAATATCAGTCGTTCAACTTGTCTTCACATTACAAATTATGTGACATTTCGACACGAGTTGATGAACTTGTCGATGAGTTTGAACCTCCCTATAAAAAAAAAAAAAAATAAATCGGGTGGCACAACGGCTCATGAAGAACCAGGGCCTAGTGACTAACAACTCGCAACCATTCCTGTGTGCGCCTTTCGACAGGAATGGAAGGGACCTACAATTTTATGCCGAATCCGAACGGCTAGACGAGAAGCACTTATTCGTGACAAGTGATACTCTTGGAGGATTTGTCAATTCCTCGCAAGAGGCAGTAGCCCTGAAAAAAAACTTTTTAGTTTTTAGGTGGACGAGGCTGGGAAGCGATCCCAGACCTCCAGCGTGACAGTCGAACGCACTAACCATTACGCTACGGGCTACTACTTGAACCTCCCTATAAGCACTACAAACAAATGTATATCAGGCAGAGTTCATCCTGAAAAAAAAAACAAGGGGACGGGCGAGGTGGAAAAAACGCAAGATATGAAAGGAAGATAGGATGAATTTCGTTGAAGCGTTTTTATTATTGAATATGTTTCTGAGGAAAGAGGAAGAGCCTTCAATAAGACGAAGCAAATTACAAAATTTTTGTTGGTCGGGGTTTTTTAAATTTTACTTCTTAAATTTTTCTTATACATTTTTTTTAAGCAAATAATTTTTATAGAAAATATAATTTCGAACAAAAAGTCATTCAATTAAATTCTATAATTCTGGTAAATTTGAGTTATACCTTAAATATTAAAAAGTGACTAGTGTGACCACGTGAACAAAGTAAGTTCACCTTCCACACAATCAACAAAAAAAAGTTATAGATCCATCAAAAATTCGAAGAAAAAAACTAAAAACCGAGATAATTATGGCCGTTCAATAATTGCATAAATTAAGAATGATCTTTGATTGTAAAAAATTATATTTCTCTAAAGGCAAAAGAAAAATATTTAAGTCATATTTAATGTTTACGATTTTTTGGTACAGGAAATTTTTGAATAAATCAAAGAGCCTTGCAGAGTTGCCGCTTTTTTCTTAAATAAAAACCAGATTAGTTTTTTTTTTTTTTTTTGGGAAACCATAATTTTGATTTTTATCAGCAAAATTGGTTTCCTTAATTTTAAAAATGCGAATATGATAGGTTTTTATATTAAGAACATTTAACGATTAAAAAAAAAATTTTTTTTGACCTTTTTTGATCGAATATTTTTTCTTTAGAACTTTTGAATGAAATTGGTTATAAAACTTAATAAAATAATAATTTTTCAAATGCGCGTAATATAAAAATAAAATACCTTAAATGAATTTGTAGGCTCCTTCTTCTGGCTAAAAATGGCTAGGACTATCTCAGATAAAATCAAATATATATATGGAATTAATTCGCGAAAAACGAACTCCAATACCAACTCAATATGGTGGAAACGCTGCAAAAGGCTCACGGATAAAAATTCTTACCCAATTTAACATTTAAAAAAAAAGTTAAATAAACAAGATAATAAGGCCAAACAGTCGGTAACACAAAAACAGAAAGCAGACATTTTTGCAAATAACAGGCTGTGATCTAAAAAAAAAAAAACAACTGAAAACTAGCGACCATAGATTTTGTTTGACCTGAAACAAAATGAACTTTCAACTGAAAATTGTTTTTCATTTTGGGATTCCATGTGGAGTTTGAAAAATTGGATGTCACAAAAGTCGTGATAGTACCTACATATCTACCTAAAATTTTACTGATTGAAATCGTGATAGGGCTGGCCCCGAGACGAGACTCTGTGAGACTTTTGTAAGTCTCGTCTCGGTCTCGTTAAAAGCGAAAATTTGCAGTCTCGTCTCCGAAAAATACGATTTCTGGACAAACTGTTGATTATTGGAACGAAATATTTTCAATTATCATTTGAATATGTGCAAAAGAAAATAAATATTTAACTGATATCGGATTTTTTAATTTATTAGACTCTCTGTAAATTTTGGTCCAAATATACAGTCTCGTCTCGGTCTCGTTTCGGTTGCTTTAAAGGCAGTCTTGTCTAGTCTAGTATAGGTCTCGTCATGCGAGACCGAGATCGAGACCGAGACTTTTCTCGTCTTGTGGCAATCCCTACTCTTAGACTTCACATTAGGGTGGATCATTTTCAGCATTTTTTGGCAAATCACTGCTTGCAAGACACACTCGACGCCGAAAAAGCAGGTTTCCGCACTGGATCTTCCACGTGGATCACATCAACACCTTGCGGATCATCATCGAACAGTGCGTTGAATATCGATCACCACTTCACCTGCTGTTCATCGATTTTGAAAAGGCGTTCGACAGTGTCAATAGAGAATTTATTTGGCTTGCTTTGCGCAGGAGGGGCATCCCAGATAATTTAATTACTATTATCAAGGCTACATATGATGTATCGAAGTGTCACGTTTTGCACAAAGGTAGGCTGTCAGAGGAGTTGGAAATCCAAAGCGGGGTTAGGCAAGGCTGTATACTGTCACCAATACTGTTCCTGTTGGTGATAAGTGACGTACTGCACGCAGCTTTGTCAAATGGAAATGGAGGAATTCAGTGGACTCTGCAATCTCACTTCAAACATCTGGACTACGCGGACGACACATGCTTACTCTCTCATAGGATCATGGATCTCCATCAAATGACAACAAGGGTGGAGAGAGAAGCAGAAATCGTAGGGCTTAAGATCAACTCGGCAAAAACTAAAAGGATCAGCCTTGGAACTTCCTCATCAATCCAAGTAAATATTTCTTGACAACCGGTAGAGATGGTAGAGGATTGCCAATATCTTGGGAGTATTGTCTCTACGGGTGGCGGAACTGAACTGGACGTAAACAGTCGATTCAGAAAAGCAAAGGCTGCGTTCGGAATGCTGTCCAAAATATGGAGAAACAACTCTTTTAGCTTAAAGACCAAGCTACGACTTTTCCGCTCCAATGTTGAATCCGTTCTGCTTTACGGCTGCAGCACTGAGAAAATCACTGACACTGTCACTAGAAAGCTGCAAACCTTCGTTAATAGATGTCTACGAAACATCTTGAGGATTTTCTGGCCCAACCGTATCTCCAATGCCGAACTTCATGAGAGAACGGGTCAGGAGCCCATAGACTCCATTATACGAAGAAGAAAGTGGCAGTTGATTGGCCACACGCTTCGAAAAGGCGATCGGTGCATTGCATCTCAAGCAATGCAGTGGAACCCGCTCACACAGGAGGGAAGACAATTGGGCCGGCCTAGAAGTACATGGCGAAGAACGGTCGAACAGGAATCGGCACGACTGGGGAAAAGTTGGAGAGAGCTGAAATATATTTCAAGAAATCGTACACGATGGCGCGTAGGAGTAGTGGAGGCCCTATGTCCCGTAAGGGAAACATCACGGACGTAATAGGTCCGAGGACCTAAGTAAGTAAGTAAGTAAGTAACTCATAGTTTATGTTTAATGATTTTCTTAACTTATCCTCATCATTTACTTCGAATGGCCTTTCAGAAAAACAAAATCGGGAAGCCAGCAAAAATTGGTCGCTTTTAACAAAAAATTGATATAGGGGCACGAATAGTTGGTGAAAAATAAAACGGATTCTTGAAAAGAGACCAAATAAAAATATTTTTTTACCATGCAGTTAACGGTGGGAAAAGGAGATAGACCCATCCTCCATGCTAAAAAATACTTGTATTTGGTGCTACTTCAAGAATCCGTTATTTTTTTGTCGCCAACTATTCGCACCCGAAATTCATAATATCACTCATTAAAAAGAACAACGTCATAACTCAAAAAAACCTCAAACTTCAGAAATCGCAATTTAAAGCTTGCATTGCTCTGTATTTCATAATCATCTTCATTTGTATATAATTTTTTCTTTTTTCTTGGTAGAGCTATTTATTAAAGTTTTATCGATAAATATGACACTTTTAAAATATTTATTGGACTGTTTTTACTTCAAAGGCCCCTGCGTAAATGTAAAAAAATACAGTATTGCCACAAAAAAACATTTAAAAGTGACAGTGTATATAACGACTTAATGATGCTCTATAGCCTTCAATTTTTCAGTTATAGAAATTAAATTTTGCCAAAAAATAGTTTATACAAAATGAGTTTGAAATGCATCTTAAGGTCAAAATTGATATTTTTGAGTTATGACGTTGTTCTTTATAACGAGCGAATCAATTTTTGTGAAAAACTTCCAATTTTCAATGGCTTCCCACAGGCGCGAACGCAGGAAAAAATTTTTGGGGGGGGGTTGAACAAATTTCGGAGGGGGTTTTAAACTGAAAACTCAAAATTAAGAGTGAAATTGTATGGCGAGGAAGTTAAATTCATACATTTCGGGGGGGGGTGAACCCCAAAACCCTCCCCTCCTGCGTTCGCGCCTGGCTTCCCAGTTTTGATTTTCCCAAGGGCGACTCAAAATAAATGATAAGGACGAATTGAATCGGTGAGAAGAAAAAAGGAAAACATTCCACAAATGATAGTTCTTGACAAATCGAAAAAAACTGTTTATTGTCGAAGCTAAAAGTTACTTCTCACAACTAACTGAGAAACAAATGTAAAGCTAGCATTGAGAAGTAACGTGCTAAAAAATTGGGTCGAAATCATTAAAGAGAAGCCGGGAATTTAGTGATAAAGGGGGTGGAATGTTTTCCTTTTTCCACTCATTTTGAAAAAATTAAAACATGTTGTTTTAAATTCCATTTTTTATTCAAATAATACAAAAAAATAAATACGAACACTTCATTGTATTATATTTATTATTAAAAGAATTTGAAAAAAACAACGAACAACAAAAAAAAACTTAAAATTTTACTGTAGTAGGTATTATAAAAAAAACTTTAAACATCGCTTCGCTTTTATCGCTATCTGCGGTGTTCGACGGTGGCCGTTTAAGGACATCATCGTAAAATGTTTTGTGCTCATCGGGAATATATTGCACAATTTTGGAAATATCTTCAACTTCTTTTCGTTGATGGGAAACTTTTGTTGATAAGCTTTTGTGAAGGGGAGCGCGACTACATCATTCTTTTTGAGTCGAAAAGCTCCATCGACTAGTCCATCCATGAAAGTTGAAGTTGAAAATCAAGTGCCTATATTTACTTAAGGCGAAAGTTTCCTTTTTTGAAAGATCTTTGGCGGTTTAAAAAAAAAAAAACCTCACTGAGACACTATTGTGAACAAAAACTACGAATTTATCCATTCATTAGGAAAGTTCGCATAGAGACCATAGCCAGTAGCCGGTCTAGGATTTGGCTGTGGGGGGGGGGGGCTTGGAGTTTGGAGATTCAGTTTGAGACCTTAAATAATAAAACTTTCTTGTTCTAAGATCAATTTTATAATTTATAACAAATAATAGAGATCAGTTTAGGTTTAATGCAAGACCGTACTCAACTTCAGACGAACTACACTTCACGACAACGCGGCAAAACATTATTTTTTATGAAATTTTAGGAGCTTTATCGCAATAAAGCGGCAACTGAACTTCATAAAAATTCATACGAAGTCGTGAAAGTGTAGTTCCGATGCAGTGCAGTTCCGGCGAGTGCGGCCTAACCTTTTAGGATCAAGTATTTTTTTGTTAAAAAGACATATAAAGATTCATGTGTCGTTATATAAAAGACATCGAATTTTGACATTCCCACTTTTCCTTTAATGATATCCGTTTTTTGTGTGCCTTTATATCCGCTCCTGTCGCGCTTTAAAATGTTTTCAATACAAAGTACAATAACAATTATTCATAATTGCTGTAGCGGAGACAGAAACAAATTCAAAGGCCACCAAAAGATGATAGTACCTGGTATAACTAGTTATTGTATTAATAAAATTAATAATTTATTTATTATATATGCTTGAACCACGCGTACAAATTCGTTTATTTATATTATTTAAAAATTGATTAGGTACCTACAGAATGTAGTTATATTTTTAAATTAGCTGTGGGTATGTTTTGAACTTCCCATTTTTGACAAGATTTGAAAACTGTTTATAATTGGCTAGTTCAGAAAAATTATATTTAAGTGTTCGTTTTGTCAAAAGCTCATATACATATGTGCTTTGCAACGGTATCAGTCCTCTGAGGTCTCATTTTTCGAATTAGCTAAATCAACGAGAAACTATTTTGTTCAAACTGTTCAAACACTTAACTTGACATTCCGTTGTTCTCGAATGCTTTAAGCCTCAACTGCGTTTCTTTCGGTAAATTAGCTTTGTTTTTGGTGTAAACGGTTGGGGCATTTGACACGTTAATGTTAAGCCCCCACCATTTTTTTATCTCTATTGACTTAACTCTTCAAGCCTTAGCCCCAACTTCGGACTTTGACAGTCCTTAGACTTGAGCACCCAAAACTCTCTGGAATTAGGTTAGTTTTTAGGGAGTAAGTTGCTTAACCGTGGCTAGGTTTTTTGTCCAAAATTCTCAGACCTTTTTGTTCCAAAGCTGGTTTTTTCGTCTCAATTTTCTAGGTTTTATTTTTATGGAAAAATTGTCGTGGCATGAAACATGTCCATATTCATAGCCCCCAATTTGGTTTTTGTCCAATTCGCTCCAGGCTCTAGCCCCAATCATTAGACTTAGAAAAAAAAATTACATAACATGACGTATGTAAAAAGTTCAGCCCCAACCACGTTATTTTGTCTATCAATTTCATATCTTAACTATATTTTAGACGGAATATAAAATTCTAAACGTTGTAAAGTATTGCTTTCTATATTTCAAATTATTTTATGATTCGGCTGTGGGGGGGGGGCTTTAGCCCCTATAGCCACCCCCCTGGATCCACTACTGACCATAGCCAACTAAGATGTTGAAATAGATTTAAAAATAATAACTGTCAGCATTTGAAGATTTAAACAGAAAATTTCAAACATTGGTTGGAAAAAGTAAAATATTCCTGGAATGTTTTCTTTTTTCCACTCAGTGAAATTTTGTTTGCTCATTTAAAGCATAGGTTTTATCGGAATGTTTTCCTTTTTAGGCTCATAAGGTGCGCTATAGAAATATCAACGCACTTCTGAATTTTTAGTTCAATGAAAACGTGTCGTATTGCTCATAAAACAAACAATCCTACAATTATTATTTAAAGATTGTAAAATAGATAGTATGACATCACAAAGCCGACATAGTATGACATCACAAAGCCGAATATACTGCCAAGGTCATATTTTTTAAAGTTTTATGAAATAAAGGAGGATTAAGAGAGTTCCAAATAATATTTTTGTTATCTTTTTGATAGCCCAACCACTAGGTGTTATGACTTTTAATTCGGGGCTTCTTTCGATCTAATAACAATCTGCTATTCTTTTTCCTTTAAAAATATTAAAATAAAAGTCCATACAACTAATACAGAAAAACCAAATAGTGTAAACATTTTATAAACATTACCTACTCCTACAACGAACATCTGTTATGTTAAACTGTTAAATCACAAAAACATTATGTTATTAATGTGTGCTCAAATGTGAATTCGCCGCGCTCTCGAAGGAGAACCGAAGCAACAAGAATCCCATTTTCCCCTGTCATCCTAACATGTTTCGCTTTTGCCTTTAAATACATATATGTATGTACCTAGTCGAATGAGAGAGTTGAGCACTGTTGTATCTCTTCGCTTCATTTAAATGAAATAATTTCGCCTGGGAATTATATTCCCTGCTCCAATGTGTCTAGCCTTGCAATAAAAGCATTTAAAAATCCAGTTGGAAATTTCAATTTCTTCTTCAGTTTTAGTACCGAAATTTCAGCTTGCAACATAAGACGTACATATTACGCATCCACTTCAATTCGCTTAAAATGTCGTAAAACCTACCCAGTCCCACTAAAATGCCCATCACATATAGATATTTATTCAATTTATTTTTGTTTTACAACTTTTTAAGCAGGCGAGGCGGTGGTGGTGCTTGCACTGGCAAGGCAAGTGGGTACAATGTGAAAGAACTTCACTGATTCTTTTCTAGTTAATTTAATAAAATAAAAAAAAAATCTAAGTACATATGGTATCTCTTATAACCTCTTTAAAATGTGCATCTTTGCAAAGAAACATCCTTATATGCGGGTGTAACAAATATCAATCAGTGTCAGTCTTTTTTGTTTGAAAGCAAACGAAAGTGGATGAAAATTGAAAAGTGTTTTTCAATTAGACGAATGAAATTTATTCTCGAAAATTTATTTTTAGAATTGAATTCAGTTGGAAAGTAAATCAAGGCAATCACAACCACTCGACTGACTATGTATGTTTATAGGAAGGCGCAACGCGATGCGACGCCCTAAAGACGTGTGCCCATCAACAAAAGCAAAAAAAAAAAAACCTAAAAACGAATTTTAATGAGTCAATAGCTTTGGTGAAGAGAAATTCCTTATTTTATTTTTGATGGGAAATTGGAAGTTAATGGCACGCGCTGATTTATTAATTTATTGGTGTGGGATGTATAATCAGTGGGAAATAATTAGACAGATATTATGTAGATACACCAAAAGGTCAACACTTTTGGGGTCTTGAACTTCGAAAAGGCACAAGTGATTTGATGTAAATCACTGTGGACTTATAAATAACATCATGATAGGTATATAGTTTTTTTTTTTTTTTTAAATTATGTACGGCTATTTTCTAATTATGATTACTGGAGAAGGTGCTTTTAATTATTATAAACCTAATTAGTTCTTTTTTCCAACGTTTCCCCTTCCCCTTATTTCTCAGTTCCTCAATAGATTTATTTTCTAACTTTTTTTCCTCAAAGATATGTTTACATTATTTTAATTTCATTTTTTTTTATTATTTATTACATTTTTATAAAAATAAATTTATAATAAAGAAAGCAAAATTTAGAATTAAATGCAAACAAGTAATAATACAAACAATTAGAATAAAATTAGTAATAAATACCTACATTTCTATTTCTAAGTTTAATAATATTGACGATGGAGCCATCATAAGTGAAGATCCTGTGTCCTGCAATGAGCACTTGAAGTATGGGTAGATGTTCTGGAGGGAAATGCATACCGCATTAGCGAGAAATAGACCGAATACCTATGCTGTCCATTTTCTGATCCACACAGGTCTATTCCGGACATCTATTTGAATGGAACAGTGCTTCCCAAGTACGAAAAGTTTAAATACCTTGGATCAATGATCAATAACGAAGGATCTTGTGATGACGGCATCAAACATCGCGTAGGCGCAGGGTAAATGAAGTGGCGGGAAAACTCTGCCGTCTTCTGTGATAGAAAAATGCACCCTAAGCTGAAAGGAAAGCTCTAAACGGCAGTTGTTCGTCCAGCGCTTACATACGGTTCACAGTGTTGGACAATGTACAAGAAGTTTGATAGTAAATTGACGGCAGCTGAAATGAAGATGCTTCGCATGACAGCACGAGTGACAAAGCGTGATCGAATTAGAAGCAAGAGAATCCGAAGAAGCCTACACGTCAAAAATACCATCTTGGACAAAATACAGCATGACCAACTTAGCTGGTACTGTCATATACAAAGGAGTCGCCATGAGAACCCAGCTCAAAAGGCAATAGCAAGACGTTCCAACACTATCGCGGAAGAAAGGCAGGCGCATAAAAACTCTTAGATGAAACAAATGCAACGACACCTGAATTTAGTTGGCCTCAGATATGGACCAATCCAAAACCGGGACGCCTGTCGACGTTTTCTGAGATCAACCCGGCGAAACCCACAAGTAGTGGAACCTAAGGTGAAGCAGTTGAGTGGGAGAGTTGTGGTCCCCCTCGAGATCATGACAATCGCCGGTTAATGAAGAATAAGAAGTAGAAGTTTAATATTAAGAAATTCATTATTTTCATTAGAGTGAAATAAATATGCAGTTTTTTTTTTGTTTCGAAGTTCTAATTTTAATTTTTTGGCATAGAGATACACTAGGTTTAGTATTTTGAAATATTTTGCATACCCGATTCATTAAATGAATTTCGTAGATTTTATGTTAATTTTTAATTTTTTCTCTATAGAAATGTGTGCAAAGTGAATTCGAGTTAATCCATTCAAATTTTGGTGAATCTTGCATTTTGGGTGGACGAGTTTCAGTATATCACATCACGCTATTTTCGGAGTTGAAAACCCCTGTACATTTACACGCCATCTTTGAAAATGGTTTGTTAAAGTTTAGGTATACCTTAAAAACTGTATGTGGCATAGATAAGGTTTTTGTAGAGAATTAAATGATTTACAATTTTGGCTAAAACACATTCCACCATAAGATTGAATATGAAAAGCTGTTCTTAAAAAAATAAAATAGGTCAAAATTTTCAAAACAATTATATTATTAAAGTATTATGATTTTTTATTTTCAAATAATCGAAATAATTGTTGGCATTTTTCTTCAGAATAATTTTTTTTTAATGTTAAAATTTTAAATTTTAAGTAAAATGTGTATTCACCAAAATTGTAGGGAATTTGTTTTTAATTGTTAATGACAAAATCACTTAATTATTATAGAAAGAGGCTACTTTTTGGTGAACATAAATTTCCGAAAATGGTTGTTAATAGAAAATTTTTCTTTGATTTTCTCGTAAGCATTTTAGCAGATTTTTTTCATTTTTGTACAAAAGCTTTTAAAATATTCAGTATTGTTTACAACATTTTCAAACACTAAATATTTCAAAAACGACCTGGTAAATTATTTTTCAACTTATTATCAATCACTAGAATACTAAAAAAAAATGGGCACGACTGGATCGCACAAAACTTGCTCTCGTAGCTAACAACTTTAACGTAGCTTGAAATAGACAATATATATCTATTGGTTCGATAACTTTATGATATCATTAAAAAAAAAGTTTTAAACACAATATAAAATATAAATGATTACTATGAATTATTTTAAATTAGTTATTTTAATAGCTAAAAAGATTTTAGAGCTCAAAAAATGTATGCCATCTGATTTGCTTAATAAATATAAATTTATGAAAAAACTAAATCAAAAATCGTTAG
Source organism: Melangyna quadrimaculata (assembly GCA_949320155.1). NCBI lineage: Eukaryota > Metazoa > Arthropoda > Insecta > Diptera > Syrphidae > Melangyna > Melangyna quadrimaculata. The sequence continues at coordinate 171,447,240 of OX439485.1, read as the reverse complement.
AGCGGTTTTTTTTGTTTAATAAATTTTGTATATATTAAAAATCTTGAACATTTTTTAGAATAAAATTTGGTATGCCAACTTTTAGTATTTAATAAAATACAATTTTTCACAAAATTAAAAAAAAATCATTGGCCCGTTTTCAAGATATTGAATTTAAAAAAAAATTCAATAATTTATTAAAAATCCAAAAATAATTTTTTCGAAAATTTGTATATGCAAAATTGTTAAAATTGTAGGCGACCTTTTCTATAAAAATTTTAGTTGAAATCGGTGTAGTAGTTAACGAGAAATTTGAAAACCAAAAAATCGGTTGTATGACAGACACCGTTAATAACCGTTATAATTTTTTTTTCTACCAAAATATGTATTTATATTAGTTATTGTAGTACCTCGTAAATTTTTTTTGAAAATCGTTAGAGCCGTTTGTGAAATAAATCAATTTTTGTATATTGGTTGTATGACAGATACCGTTATTTTTTGAGCTAAACAAACAAAATTTCAATTTCCTCTCTAGGGAATCGCATAAGAACCTTAAGTCCAAATTTTGAAGAAAATCGCTTCAGCCGTTAAGGTTGCAGGTCGAGGTTCAGACAGACGGACAGACAGACAGAATTGCGAGACCTTCTTTTTTCGCGTTCTCTATCATCGTAATGTTAGGGAAAATTATTATCTCGAATTTCTTTTTTTTGCACGAATCATAAACTTGCCCTCCTATACTATGTACATATATCACAAGTAAAAAATTATTCCTAGAGGCAAAACTACCGATCTCTACTTACCATAGAAAACTACATATATATTAAAAAGCGGTTTAGGAATATCTTATTTTTGTGGAAAAGGGCTCCTGTAATTTTAATAAAAATTTTGTATGTATTTATAGGTAAGAAGGTACGGTCTACTTCATTTGTCACCTTACAACAATTTTGGAAGGTCTATCAATGTTCTTGAAGATTTTGAAAATCTACCACTATAAATAAATACATTGGGTGGCGCAATGGCTCGTGAAGAACTAGGGCCTAATGAATAACAATCATTCCTGTGTACGCTTGTCGACAGGAATGGAACATTTTTATGCCGAATCCGAAAGGCTGGACGAGAAGCACTTATTTATGACAGGTGATACTCTTGGAGGATTTGTCAATTCCTCGCATGAAGCATTAGTCCTGATAAAATAATTTTAGTTTTTAGGTAGACGAGGCCGGAAAGTAAGCCGAGACCTACAGCGTGACAGTCCAACGCACTAACCATTACGCTACGAGCTACTACAAATCTACTACTTTTATAGTATATTTTTTTTATCTGCAACGCTTTTGCGAAAAATTTTCGAAATTCATTTGGCGACACATCTGTTGATGTTGATGAAACTTATTTTAGAAATCTTTGCCCAAACAAGTTTCAGTAATACACCGGTGCAACAAAGTTCTATTTTAGAGTTTCTCTTATCGTTAAATGATATTACTCATCTTGGCCAGATGAAATTCCTCCAATATTACTAGGAAATAATAATCCCACTAAGCCCAGCGCTGGTTAATTTCGAGAATTCAATCACAAAATTACCCATTAAAACACAATTTTATTAAAATTGAGGTGATTTAAGGTTTTTGAATTGAGTCGGTATAGAAAACTGCAATTTCGAAGACGATTTCGGAAAATATTGAAAAGTCGCGCAATTTATTAAACTTAAGCTAAATTCGTTGGCTTTTTATTCAAACATTAGTCAACTGCTTGGTTGAATCTTGGGCCCTGGGCAATATATTCTTAAATCAGCGTTCAAGAAAACCTTTAATAATGTGGAGTTCATATTCGGAAAATCAATAATTTAAGCGCATTTGGAATGCATAAATTGTTTTTTTTTTTTTTTTTTTGTGTTTATCGTTTTTGCATCAGAAAAAAAGATAACCATCAAAAATGTTAGGTCGTTGATCATTAAATTATTGACTTACAAATTTGAAGACTTCATTCAAATCTTCAATCAGCAAAAGGAAACTAATGTTCAATTCTTCAATAGTCATCAGTTAAGAGTCAGCTAGTAAAATAATTGTTGTAAAAAAAATTATATTTTATTGTTGTAGAAAAAATGTGTTCCTATTTTTTGCTCTGAAAGTTAATGGAATGTTGAATTGTTGAATACAAAATTTGAATTGAAATTGAAGACTTTTTTTCCGACATTTTTAGACAGCAAATTTATTTTCCAATGGAAATTCGAAATTATTTATTCTTTTTTAATTGGAAGAAATTTAAATATGTCGACAGCTGCAGGTCATATTTTCTTTTAATAACCCTATACAGTCGATTCTTTTAACAAAGTTTCAAAAATGTCAGCAACTAGTTTTCTAACACTATTTATAATTATTAACTATTTCTAAAAAGAAAGCATTTCTTGTTCATGCAATCACATTTAGATCTTTTTGTTCTTAAATCTACCACGTGAAATCTGAATCCATCACTATCTTAAGCGCGATCTACAATGGGTTTAAATTTGAAAGTGGCAACACTTATCTAATCACTAATTTTCGAAAATTCGATATTTCAAAAACGAACTTTAATTCTTATTTGCATTCATATTAATAAGTTATTGTTAATCTTGTTACACATTTTGTTATTCAATAATGTATATTCTACTAGCTGGCCCGTCCCAGCTTCGCTCGGGCACATAAAACATTCTAAGTTTCAAAAAACATATATCCCCAAACTGATCTTCAAAGTGAACAGTTTTTAAAATACAGGGTGTCCCTTAATTCGTTAAGAGTATTTAAGGGTATGATTCTGGGGTATATTCTAAGAAAAAAATTGTTCTACAGTAAGGGCATATCTCCAATTTTGATATCATTTATCGGCAATTTAAGAAAAGTCTTTCTTTGGGGTACCCTGATCCATGTTACCGGTAATTGCGCCGTAAGCACTTACGATAGAATCTTCGTTTAGGCCTTTATTTTTAGAAGAAATACCAGTCTTTGTAATTGCGTTTAAATAAATTTGACATCTTTTCTGGGTCTTAAGATATTCAGTTTGTAGCCTGTTCCATTTTTCCTGCCCATGCTAATTTTTTGACTTTGGGGTCAATTTTCTCCAAAAAATGCGTAATCAACATCATGTTTTAATAATTTTTTTGAATGTATACAAAGTTTGCCGAAAAACCCATAGATTTTATGATAATTTGGAAAAACAGCGGCAGGTTAAATTAAAAAAAAAATGTTCTGTTAGCTTTAAGCTCGAAAAGCTATGAATACAAATTATTTAATTATTTAAGATAATTTTTTAAGTATGTTTCTTACTAAAACAGTTATAACGGATGCACTTGGTTTGAAAAAAATGCTAATTTCAATAGCCACTTAAGTTGAATTCTACAAACTATCTGCAGTTGTTGCAAAATGATTTATCAGAACTATTGACGGACATTCCATAGGTTCAACTAGCTTCATCTTATTCATAACTTGATGGTGCTTCCGCCCACTTTGCTCGAGAGGTTTGAAATTGACAAGATGAAGAATAAGCGGTAATCGTTGGATAGGAAAAAGTTGGAGCAGTTCAATGGCCTGCAAGAACTCCTGATCCTACAATATTGGATGTTTTTGAATGCGGAAGAATGAAATAAATCTTTTATTCAACCAAAATAGCAACTTAAAGTGAATTAGAAGAGCGCATGCTCAAAGCGTTCTCCGAAGTGTTGCAGTAGCTAGGATCATTAATATCAATATCTGTGAAATATAAAAACTGGCTATAGCATGCATACAAAATCAAAGAGGACTCATTTTTACACCTGTTATAACTGGTTTAGTTCACACATAAAATAAAAATTATCGACAAACACACATAGCATTTTTTGTTCATAGCCATATGAGCATTAAGCAAAAAAAAACTTTTTATTAAATTTTACCTGCCGCTGGTTTTCCAAATTATCATAAAGTCTATGGGTTTTTAGCCAAACTTGATAAAAACTTTTATTTTTAGTATTGTTACATACATTCAAAAAAATTACTAAAACATCATGTTGATTACACATTGTTTGGAGAAAATTGACCCCAAAGTCAAAAAATTAGCATTGGCAAGAAAAATGAAACAGGCTAAAAACTGGATATCTTTAGACTGAGACAAGGTATCAAATTTATTTAAACGCAACTACAAAGGCTAGTATTTCTTCTAAAAATAAGTACTTATGGCGCAATTGCCGGTAACATGGATGAGGGTTAGGGTACCCCAAAGAAAGACTTCTTTAAATTCCCGATAAATGATATCAAAATTGGAGATATGCCCTTACTGTAGAACAATTTTTTTTTTAGAATATACCCCAGAATCATACCCTAAAATACTCTTGACGAATTAAGGGACAGTGGTAGCCCATAGCGTAATGGTTAGTGCGTTCGACTGTCACGCTGGAGGTCTGGGATCGCTTCCCAGCCTCGTCCACCTAAAAACTAAAAAAAAGTTTTTTTTTTCAGGGCTACTGCCTTTTGCGAGGAATTGACAAATCCTCCAAGAGTATCACTTGTCACGAATAAGTGCTTCTCGTCTAGCCGTTCGGATTCGGCATAAAATTGTAGGTGCCTTCCATTCTTGTCGAAAGGCGCACACAGGAATGGTTGCGAGTTGTTAGTCACTAGGCCCTGGTTTTTCATGAGCCGTTGTGCCACCCGATTTATTTATTTAGAATTAAGGGACACCCTTATATTTAAAACACTAAATTAGAAATCATTTTTCTAGTTTACTTTTTAATAGGTGTACAATTTTGAAAAAAATTGTATCCTTAAGACTTCAGTGATCCTCAAAATTAATCCGCTAAATATAAGCTTTTAAGTGCAAAAGGATTGTTTTAAAAATTGGATAACATTTTTGGTTTTACATCAATTTATTCAATTAACACCCAAATTTCTGAAATACTTAAGTCATCCCCTATGCCTAAGCTGAAAAAGAATTTTTGAAATCGGATAAAAAACTTTTTGAATTTCTGAGTGCAATTGACTTATAAAAAAATGTCCATTAATTCGTAAACCCCAACTGTTACCAGTGACCAAAAGACTCAATCTTCTATCGAAATTTCATTTAATTTATTTGAAAACTTCCAGGGGTTGTTTTGCTTTGAACATGTTACCTAGATTTTTTGATGGTCCGCACAATTTGACTCTTCTTTAAAAGGATTTAAAATTTTAAAGAAATTCGGTCAGCGATGGTCAATCCTCATTAGTCTGCATTTCTTATAACAGTTGTATTTTTAAATGATAAACTCATTCACTTTGCTCAACAAGTCCTTGAGTAAAGGCCATTGAAATCTTAAACTGACCTTAAAATTTCATATAACCTCTTAGATTTCAAGCAATTGGATTTTGTATACTTCCATAAAAGGAGTAAAAGGTAATAATGTCTCAAATCAAAATTATTCAACTCAAAAAAGGTATTCAGTTCACTTAGTTTTTAGCGAGTCTCCTTATCTGTCGTTGCTCTAACCTTACTTTACCACAAAAAAAAAAATATTCGTTTTACAGAGGAGACAGAAAAGTAATGATGACAAACCTCAAAGTAATCATCAACCATTCTTGATAAAGAAAGTCGACCTTTTTGAATTTCAAAAAAAAAGGAGAAAATAGAAAACAAAAATATAAAAATAAAAAAAAAACAACGTTCCTAAAAGAAAATGATTATAAACTTGAAGTTTTCAGCTTTTGTGCTCTATGTTCTCTTTTAATTTGCCTCAGAGCAGCAGAGGAGCATCAGCAACTGACCGACCAAATGGCAGGACGACACATAATACAGCATTTTATCTCAAAAACGTCAAATAAAAGAGAACCTTTATAAATACATATACACAAAGAATATCATTTAAGTGCTGCTTTTGATGTATAATTAAGTTAATGTACAAAAGTTTCTTTAGCCCGCGAGCTAATTACTCGAGAACGAGAGTTGTAGTAGCAGAGAATGTAGGTTCTGCTGCCATTAAATTATTTGCACCAAGCATATTGCAAAAGCCAGGACAATGACAATAACAAAAACAACAACAACACCACTAACATCAACACACTGCTGAATAACGAATAGAAGGAATGGCGAACCAACGAACGACACATGAATGTGTGTATATGGGAAGTTGGAAGGATATTTTATAACCATTTCTTATCAAGAATTCACATTTTTTTTTTTATTATTATTATTTTAGAAATATAACTTTTACGACCCTTCCCACAACCTGTAAAAATGACGTTAACAAATCGTTTGTTCTTTTTAAACTGAAAGTTGATAGTAAATAGCTAAAAGGATAATGGCTGTATAAAAACTTTGAAACAATATCAATCAAAATGTGTCCAGAAATGAGAAATAAACTAAATATTTTTAAAACAAAAATACACTTCTCAAAAAAAAGTTGAAGGATTCTCTATATGAAGAAAAAAAAGGTGTCTGGGACCTCTTTCAATCCGAATTTTGTATCTGATTCAGGATGTTTAATTTGTTAAGAACTTTGTTAAAGCGGTATAATTGCCAATCACAAACCTGAACTCTGTGGTCTGAGGAAACTTTAGTCAATCCGCTGAAATCAGGGAATTAAATGTGTTGATCCGCTGACCAATTCATTTGCAGAACTGACCCTTAGTAAAATGCGTCAAAGGGCATTATCAAGACTTTGGAAAATTGAACATGATAAGCTTAAGGTTTTGTCTGTTCAGATGGTCTATCAAGATTTCGGTCAAACTTATTGACTTGAAGAATGACAAACTCATTGGATCTGACAGTTATGTCTCTCTGAATGTCTGCATGTGCATAATAATAGGCGAAGATCTGGCAACAGACCTCTTGGATATGAAACTTAAGCCTCAGAAATTCAAGTTGAATAGACCTTAATCAATGACTCTTTCTGACAAAAAAGTCCAAGTAAAGATTTTTAAAAGCAATCATGTTTATTTTTGTGTAAAAAATAGTGTCGCAGAAGCCTAACCCAACTAACAATTTAACTCCTGTAAGGGTCTACAGAAGTTATTTCCTAATCATCAAATTTGACTCTATAAAACCTTAGAGAAACACATTTGGCCCACATTGAGAAGCTCGAAAGGCTTTTAAGCAATCATTTACAGGTTTATTGGAAGTACTCAATTTATTTCGCTAAGGCCTTATAGAACAAAACTACACTCAAACATTGCAAATGTAGTAGTGTAGTTTTGTTCAAGTGTTTCGATAGGCACATCTAAAAACCCTTATAAAAGGCCTGCCTCGAGAAGCCTTTTCGAAGCACAATGCCAAACAAAATAAAAATAAATTCTTTATTTTTATTTCTACATTTCCTCCTATTTTCATGCAAGTAATGATTTTCTTCTGGAACTAAATGCACTATAATTATTATAACTGAAAAAAAAACACATTACTTACTTGATGGAATTTGCGAGACTTGAACCGAGGATGGTTGGGTTGAGAGTCGGGCACCTTAGGTATTGAGCTAGCCTGACATATGAAAAATAAGTGCCAAATTGGAACCACTTGAAACCGAAATTAGCTTCCTAAAAACTTCCTTGGGACTTCCTGATGAATTGAACTAATTTAAAAAATACAGGTGACCATTCGTCTGTTGCTTGCAAGAGTTTTTTTTTTTTTTACTTAATGTTATTTTTATTTAATATTTAATGTTTCCATGAATACGCAACAGGGAAAACATGGAAGCGGTCACACAAACATACATTTTGTGAGAAAACAATTAAAATGTATGTAAGCTCCTTTTTCATTGAAATCGATTGTTTTTAAGAACGAAAGGCTTTGATTTGAGAAATAAAATAAAAAATCTTTTATGCTCCATAGAATATGTACTTTTCATTTTGAACACAAACCATTTACTGACAATTTTAATTTTTATCTTTTTTTAAAAACACTAATTTGCCAAAATAAAACACATAAACAATAAAGACCATCATTTCAACTGAAAGTAGCTATGTATGTAGTACAGTAGATAATAAAAACGTTTAGAATGTAATAAAAAAAAACTACTGAGAGATGAAAGCTTCATACTAAGATAATTTTTGAAAACATTCGAATTTCTTAACGTGACAATATTTTTTAACGATGAAACTGGAACTATACTATGGTCACCTCTTTTGTGAATAATTCAGCCAGCTTATTTTCCAGCTTATTTTCACATCGATACTACTTTCCATGCGAAGTACCAGCTTTTAATGCTTTCATGTAGAGTGTGCAACACTTCGCTAGGGCCAAATAAACGGAATTATTACTTCCCGCGCATGCGCCTGCCAGGATGATTAAAATTATGTTTGCATAACCAACTCTTCACAGGTCTTATAGAAACAAATTAGGCTGACATCACTTCGCTGAGGCAAATTCATCGTAATAAATGCTTCTCTCGCATGCGTCTGACAGAGTTCACACAATTATTATGCTTGTGTCGGGCTTGTGTTTGATGGGTTATAGAACCAAAATTGTATATCATACTTATTCAGAGTTACCACTGCGATCAAATTTAATTCTGAGGAAATCATTTTTATTGGTGGGATCCAGGCTATTATTTTTTTTATAGAAATTAAAAAAAAGACAAACAACGAATATGAATAAAGTTTATCTGTTTTTGTTAAATCATTTTTAATAAAAAATAATTAAATAGTTTTTTTTTGTACTGGAATTCTGAGTATAAATTACATAATTATAGTTCCATGTAAAAAAAAAAATATATTTTTTTCTTTTTTTTCAAGTGAATTTAAATTGTTTTCTTTTTCCGTATTTATCTCAATGCAGAAAATAAATGTTTGTTCCATTTTTGGTTTGCAAAATTTAAAAGCTTTACCTATACTCAATTAATCGGTTTAATTTAAATTTTTAAAATGATACAAATAAACCTATTTTTATAAATAATAAATAATTTGACCTGTGGTAACCCTCTCTCAGCAGTAGAAACATACATGCGCCGAACAGTACACAAGATAATGCTTGTATCGGTCTTTTCCTCAGGGAGCTTACAGAAACAAATAAATTGACATAATTCCACTAACAATTATGCTTCCATTAGACTTTGTAAGCAGGCCCTTCCAGAGCTCTTGGCTGTGCTTCCTAATGAAAGCTTTTTCTTTGCTTTTATTTCGCATGCCTCTGAAAACTAATTTCTGGGAAGCCTTATGAAAACTATAACCAAATTGTAAATATTCAGGCTTGCAGAAAATTAAAGATTCTGCTTGTAGTAGGTTTGTAGGAAGCTGTTTTCAAAAATATAGCTTTGGAAATTTGCAACTTCGATTTCCAAACTAAATACAAGCCTTGTAGATATAATAAGTTATAGAGTTTCAAAAAATGAACCTTATAGAAGAAAAATTGTTAGTTGGGAAGAAGAATATAGTGCCAGTCTATATCATCAGTTTTTGGCATATATATGTATAATGCTATCGCAAAGTATTTAATCCAAAACTAATAGAGCTTGCCATTTTCAAGAAGATACACTCACCGTTAAGAAGATACATATCGACATTTCAAAAAACTTAAAATGATTAAAATGCTCGTTTTTCCCGTATAACTCCTAAGCATTCATATTTTCGAAACAATCTAAACGCAAAGTTTTTACATTATTTAACCCCTTACAGGGAAAATTATAAGTTTTTTTTATTAAAAAAACAACCGTTTTAAAGATATGATTATTTTTAAATTTTGACAAAAAATCTAAGTTACTAGTTTATTGTATTTTACTCCTAAAAGACGAAGTTGTCGAAAAAAAAAATTGCGCTCAATTTGTAGACCATAATATCCTCTACAAAAAGGTTATAAAACTTTAATACAAATCTTTTACATTCGCCTTTTATAAAAAAAAAGAAAGGAAACACTAAAAACCCCTTGTTATACCTTGTTAGAGAGAACAACATTTTCTTTTATGTTTAAATAAACTTCTTAAAAAATTGATTTTCAGATTCAAAATTTTGAAAGTTGAAACTAATTTTGTTTTACAATTTTACGTATTTATAGCCAATTTTTGTTTTCAAAATTAAATGCTATAATAATTCTAAGTCAAATACTGAAAACGAGATGGTTCAAGTACTTTTACTTTTCAAGACATTAAACAATAATTAAACCAACTGCTTAGTAAAGTAAGATTCTTCCCAGTCTGATGAACAAATTGGTTCATTATTTTTTAATATCCTGAAAAATAAAAATCCTAGAACCGTGTAGTTTTCAATAAGAATTGACAAAAGCATTGAAATACTTAAAAGTTTTTTTCAGAGCTACTGGCTCTTGCGAGGAATTGACAAATCCTGCATGAATATCACTTGGCATGAATGGGTGCTTCTCGTTCGGATTCGGCATAAAATTGTAGGTTCTTCCAATCCTGTCGACACCCGCACACAGGAAAAGTTGCGAGTTGTTAGTCACTACGCCCTGGTTCTTCACGAGCCGTTGCCCCAATTTATTTAAAAATAAAATAAAATAAAATAAAATAAAATAAAATAAAATAAAATAAAATAAAATAAAATAGAATAAAATGAAATGAAATGAAATGATATAAAATAAAATAAAATAAAATGAGGGATTTTTGGCCTTACAAACGAGTATAACAAGGACATTTTAGGTTTTATCGTTGTTTTTTAATATTTTTTTTTTTTCTGTTTTAAGTCAATTTTTTAGAAAATTGGCCCTTTCCGCCAAAACAGAGACCACCCTCCTATCCGATTTTTGTATTGCCTCGATCACACAATAGCTTTTTGTCACATCTTAGGCGAATCACCTTGCATAAAGTAGTTTAAAATCAAAAGATTTATTAAAAATTTGCTCGTTCTTATAATTTATTGTTCTTTTTTTTTAATTTTAAACTTGTATTTTACCAATTTTATAATTTCGATTGTTAAAAAAGCAGTCCCCTTTGAATTTCTTTACAGTGTAGGCTCATGTATTATTTCTGCTCAGTAAAGACCAAATGAGACGTAACTCGATACCAATGTACGGTAGGTACCTACTTTAACCCACTTTTTGGCTATGAACTTGAAAACTCTAAATGGTTGTAAAATTTTTCATTTCATTCATCAAATAAAAGGGTCTGTCTCCTAGAGCACAGCGCACCCACATAAAACTACAGTTTTTTTTTTTTTCATTTTTCTCCAAAGGAATTAGTCAAGATAGTCGTGAATGGAAGACAGAACATGTTATGGTTGACCAAAGTATAGGTAGTGTAACATCTGGTCAACCATTCTTACTCTAGGAAAAGGGAAAATAAAAGTTTTAGGGTAGGTTTTCTGACCGTGACATTGAAAAAGAAAAAAAAAATCCAGTCCCCCATTTTACCTTTCACTTTATATATTTAATAAAAAGAAATATTTTCATTTGAATCCAACATCAGATAAGAGAAACTGACTTAGGTTCCTTAATAAAGTTGGGTTTTACGTGTGGCGGAGGCAGGGGGAATGCAATTTACATGCCATTACCCAGGTACCTAACCTGCCAACGTGATATCATTTTGTTTAATTATTTAGACTTGATCTGCAGTGTGTGATGTGTAACGGTGCTGTGTTGGTTGGTATGGCAGTGCTGTTGTCATTACAGGATGTTTCTGAGGGTGCGGGTTTTGGTGTGGATGTTGTTTTTATACTTTTCATTTGTGCTGCCATATAGTTTAATGATGGTACTTTGTTGACAGATGACGTCTTACTTACAATTTTATTATCCTCATTTATCATGGCTCATAAACGCAGGCACGTTTTATGCCCATAATAACGCGCTATGAAATGAGATACTTTATCTTTATTTTGTTCAATATTTAATTGGTTGACCACTGAATATAATATCATTAGAAAATATGATTTAACTTAGGGGTTTGGTGTTGTTTTTTGTTTTGTAATGATCTCAAATTTTGCACAACATGCTAGAAAAATAATTTTCTTGCTTTAAAAAAAAGGATGTAATTGAAGATAATTAATTAAATAAAATGTATGACTTGGTCTTGCTAACTTGCTCATATGTTTAAGTGGCTTGGAATTTTATAAACAATGGGGCATATTCAAAGTCGCAGATAGACCCACGCTTAACTAAACTACATAAAAAAAAAATCGGGTGGCACAACGGCTCATGAAGAACCAGGACCTAGTGACTAACAACTCGCAACCATTCCTGTGTGCGCCTTTCGACAGGAATGGAAGGGACCTACAATTTTATGCCGAATCCGAACGGCTAGACGAGAAGCACTTAATCGTGACAAGTGATACTCTTGGAGGATTTGTCAATTCCTCGCAAGAGGCAGTAGCTCTGAAAAAAAACTTTTTAGTTTTTAGGTGGACGAGGCTGGGAAGCGATCCCCGACCTCCAGCGTGACAGTCGAACTGACTAACTAAACTGACTAACTAAACTACAGTTTAATACAATTTTGGCTCAATGAAGACAGACCGATTTTAATTACAAATTGTTGGTTTTATATTTTTACAAGATCATAAACTTGGTATACTACACAAATAGCTTCAAATATTTTGAAATGATAAACTTAAAAAAATAGAATCAACGTCCAAAAATTCAACTAAACCTATGTTTAACTTAGACACAGCTCTAAAATAACTATGAATACGCCTTAATAGGTCTACGATTATTATAATAAAAAATTGATTTTAAAATTGATATATCTAAGCAAAATTTAACAGCATACCCAAAACTTAGTATCCCCACCATTGTTAAATTTTTTATTGTTGGGAAAATAAAATCTAAACTAAAAAAAAAAATTTTTTTAAATGTGTAGACTGTAGAGTATGAAAACAAAATTTTTTTTTTAATTTTGAAATGGGATGGTATAGCAATAACAAAATACAAAATTTAACTTAAATCAAATCAGCTGAAATAAAAAAAATGGATAATTTATTTAAAAAAAGTACGGTTTCATTCGCATTTCTGTTAAAAAAAAGTTTTGCATTATTTTAAGTAAGTTTTTAGCCATATTTTTTGAGAGAATATATAGCAAGTCAGAAATATTTTTTGACATGCAAACAATAACAAACAAAATTATTTTAATGAATTTTCTTTCTTTTTTCCGTGTAAGAATTTTGCGGAGTTGCTAAACGCTCTCTCAAAAAACACGGCTATTGAGTAAAATTCAATCGAATATTTTTGTTTTACGACCTTTAGACTAAATCCATTTCGACCTGACAATAACAGTTGGTCACATCAGTTAGAGTCTGTTGTTACTTCTCTAAGACGAAATATTTTAACCGAGGGCTATCCAACACAAATGCAGTTTACGGCGTAAATACACTTCAAATACTGTCTATGGGAATTCGCTTATTTTAAGATCTTAAAAATGTCCTTGCTTCGAAAACAATTCCGATAAAGCTGAAGTTTGGTGAACAGCTTCATTTGTGCGTCCTAAGGACGTAGTGTTAAACACTACCTGAAAAGTATACCCTTAATTTGGAGTGGAGCAAAAAATGTTATGTGGGGTAAAGGCGGTAAGATTAATTTTTTTCCAAATAACTCGAAAACTAAAGGTTCATTTGAAAAAGAAAAAGTAGGTACCACTTTGTAACTCAAAACAAAACAAAAAAAAAAAAACACTTTGGTTCGTAAAATTAAAAGATTTGGAGAAAAAACGGTCAAAAACATTGGGATGTAGTACACTTATTCACTTTGGGGAAATTTTTTTTTGTTGGGTTATATTTCAAAAAATGATCTACAAACAACGTGTAAACAGTACAAAGACCTCTGTACGTCAATTTGTTCTCAAGTTATGAGGTGAATATGTTATTTTCCGTGACTAAAACTATTTTGATTTTTTTAAATCAAACAAAAATATTTTTTTTGAAAATCTTGGTACCCACCAGATATTATTGAAACTATTTAGAAGAAAGTGTTTAGAAATAGTTGTTTTTGGAATGTAATATTTTTTTTTTTGTGTTTTAACAAATATTATGTCTTTTTAAAATTTTGGAATCAAATTTCAACCAAACTTTTTAAAAGATTCTATTAAAAAAAAATTCCTAAAAATAAAGAGACATGCACTTGGATGATAATATTTTTTTTCTAATTATGTACTTTCTAAAAATCTTAAATGAAAATCTTGTTCCTCGATCCAATTTTCATAGCAAGCTCGTACAAAAACGTTGATCATAATAATTACCAAGGCGAATAGGTAAGTAATCTGAAGCTCTTACACTTTTTGAAAGCTAAGCAAAAAAACCAATCTTGATTTTTCTTGTCAAAGAACAAAAACACGTAAGTGGCGCCCAACATGAGATTATGGCCGGAACAGCGGCTACTACTCTTTTAGATCAAGAGCTACCATATATCTCATTCGATAAAACTTTGGTCATGGAAAGATTTAAGGCCACCAAATACAAAAACGTAATTTGTACACTCAGGTTTACTTGGCGTAGTTTTTATAAATTAAAAAAAAATAGGACCTTATTCATAACCAGGCGTGTACACTGGTGTCTTAAATTTATTTACAGATACATTTCTACGTAACAAAAGATTAATCATCGAGTGGGGTAAGTTAATCCGTTTTTACCTCTTGATCTAGACCGAGACTTAGCGATTGAAATTTCTTAAATGTCTTATTTTTTTAAAAGAGGACGAAACTTTGGCTACGGAAAAATATCTCGCCAAGAAATATAAAGACCCTATTTGTACACTCTGATTTAATCGATTAGGTCTTCAGTTTCAGATTTTTTAAAAATAAATATAAAGAACAATTCGACCCAACCACGATTGTTCAAATGGTGTTTTTGTACTTGATGGCAATAAATACTTTTATAACCAAAGTTTTATTATGGTTCAAATGAGATATATGGTGGTTCTTGGTTTAAAAAGTAGCATGCCAAACTAGTGACTGCCGATCTTTCAGAAGTAATCCCACGTTGGGCGCCACTTTTTTGATAAATATGTTGATAGCTCCACTTTTATTTCTTCTGTTGTTTACACTAGCCATGTTTTTTGAGAGAGTGATTAGCAACTGAGCAAAATTTTTACACGCAAAACAATATCAAACAAAATTACAATACAGAATTTTTCTAACTAAACTACTAACATTTTCACTTCTCATTTACTAATGGACCTACATAGATATTAAAAACAAATATTTATCATGCTATCATTTTTCTTTTTAACTCACAGGTGGAACATTTTTATTCAGTTTCTATTTTATTATAAAAAGAAGAATTTAATTAAAAAAAAAAATTCTGAAAGATTTTCAGTGAAAAGTTTATTTTTTCGAAATTTGTTTTATAAATACGAATATACAACATTCACATTATATAATGCGGCTGTGAGTGCAAAAGTGGCGTAACTCACTTTTTGTAATTGGGTTTAAATCGACTAAACCAAGCACATAAGCCTTGAAAATAGTAATATTATATTTTTTTTTGGAAAGATTAGATATTCAAGAATCTAAAACTATGTTTAAAATAAATTATCTCCCTTAGGTGCCAGTTATAGCTATCATTGAAAACCATCATTGAAAATATTAATTGTCAATTTTGAGAGATTTTGAAGAAGAAATAAATGATTATTTTGATGCGAAAGTGAAGCTAATTGACTCAATAATTATTTCTAGGTAAAACAAAATTCAATTTGGCACAACTTTTCTCATTAAATGACTTTTATTTTTTAAAAGATGAACTACCTTAACAATGATTATTGAAAAAATTACACGTTACGTTATGGGGAAGACATGGGTCAAAGTGAATTTTTTTTGGAGGAGAAATAATTTTGAAGTTGTAAGCTATATTTCTGCATTAAAATATTCAATGATTAAACTTTCGAAAGGTCTCAAAATCAACAGTTAACTTTTTCAATGATGGTCTTCAATGATAGCTACAACTGGCACCTTAGCCAAAAATATGAGAGACAAAATAAGCCAATTTTTCGAAATAGGGTTAGGTACGCCACTTTTGCACTCACAGCCTCATATATACATACATTAATGTGTAGGAAGGTACATGAATGTTAATACTTTTGTGCGAAAATACAAAAACGTATCTATATATTTTTATATTATAACATGCATTGTTATCGTTTTTGATGCTGTAAGCTTCTTATATTTTTCACAAGATACCCTACCTTTATTACATTTAAAATGGCGCCCGGCAAAATGGAATTTTCAAAAAAAAAATACTGTCAGTTCTCCATCATCTCCATTGTTCCGGATACATTCGCCATTGAGACTTTAATATTGAAAACCACTTAAAATTCCCAAAACCTTATACATAACGTATAGAAGATACTCTTTTTCATATGCTTGACGTAGACCTACACAACAGAATCGACCTTAATTTTTTACATGCGGCTTACCTACCTACAGGTACATTGTCAACATATTTCCTGATTTTCCATCCCCCAATAAAAAAACTCCGGAGTAATATCTTCATTTAAAATGTTTTTCTCCCCCAAAATGCACATTATTTGTCCAAACTGGCTTTATATTTTTGCTCTTCAATCGGGGGTTGCGAACAAATGCAAAGTGGCACACATAACTTCATATCGAAAACGATATCCAATAACACTGGACTGTCAACAGCATTCCCCAGCCATTCCATTCCATTTTTTTTTTTTTTTTTTTTTTGTTAAATAAGCTCTGTGGCTCTGTCCGATGTGCATTTTGTATACAGCTGCAGTCCAGGGCAACAAGAATATAGGTTGGCTGATGATGGGACTAGGGGAATCTGTTTCGACCTCGACTCCCTCGTGTCGCCCTGGGAAACCACTCTTAACTTTGTTTCTTTATAAATGCACAAGCCGACATGATGGTCATATGAAATCGTTCCAACTCGTATCCTCCTCCGTCTTTGCAGCATTCATGCTGAAAATAAATTCCCTATAGTAGTAGAATACCCACCTACCCTACTTTTGGTAAACCTAGTGGAACTAGGGAGATATACCCCCCCCCCCCTGATCAGCTCTACCATATGTACAGGTAGGTAAGGTAGACTAACATATTTCGTATGAAAAAAAAAATTCTTTTTCATTGTATTCATGTTCCGAATGTGGAGGAGTGCACTTTAACCTCCCTGTGAGTAGGTAGGCTTCTGCTGAGATAAAATAGAAAATCGATAGAGTGTACCTTGTTTCGACGAGCTACGATGACGATGGGAAACTACACCGTCGAGGAATGTAAACAGTTTATTTTTTGTGCCTTTCTTCCGACGAGCGTTTTCATTTAGACGCTCGTTTTACAAAATCATCTTTTTTTTGTTTTGTATTTTCTTTAAAAAATACGAAAAAAATCAGGTGAGCTTCAGCTTATATTGGTTTTCCCCAACCTTTGTATATTATGTTACCCCACTGAACAAACATAAAAGATACATATGCATATATACGTAGGTACAGGTACATACATATAAATTCACTCACCGATGAGGGAAAAATTAAAACATTTGCACAAGCCTTGTGGCATAAAGTTTATAAAATATTGAATTTCATGAATCTGAGATAGTATATGGGTTACGAACGTTGAAGGTACATCAATTTATCCGTCTTTTTGGCTGTTATAATCACCATGTTCATCATCACTCATCGACCCATAGATACCCTTGAGGTTTTACTTTCACAACTTTGACATTTAAAGTTAATTGAATTCGGTTGAGCCAGAAGCCAGATTGGGTGTTTTTTTGTTCTCTATTCAATATCTAGTACAGGGTGTTTCAGAAATTTAAATAGGTTGCTTATAAAATATTCAGCTTAAATATAATTGAAAACGCAAGTTGAAAAATCTATGGTAGCTATTATGTGATATACGAGTAGATATAAAAAGAACCTACTAAGCTACTGAATAATGAAGGCGCAGGGACATACGTTAAAATCCCAAAGAGACTTTATATCCCTGTTTAGTTAAGTCTTACAGTTTTACATTGCCTCAGGTTATAATCTCATAAGTCATAACTCAGACCCCGAATTTGGTAAATTTTTAAATTTACTTCGAATTTTTTCAGCAACATTCGTAAAAAGCCGAAGTGTTTTGTTTTCGTAATTCATTCTGGACTTTTACTACCAGGCACCCAAGGCCCAAGAAAACTGTTGACATTGGCGCCTGCTGCGGTCTGATGACTGAACACCTCCAGTCCACTTGGGGAAGTTACTTGAGCGGAACATATAACCCAAAAGGTAGTTCAAATCCTTGGAACTTATGAAGCGCCTCACTCAAGATAAAGTTGGAAAAAAAAATCAGTGGAAAAGAGTCCAGCAGGGTAAATTGCAAAAACAAAAAATTCCGAACTTACCAATGTTGCTGAAAAATTCTAAGATCTACCAGTATATTCCAGAATTTCCTTATTTTGGACTTTTACCGTGACATATACAAGCGACACAATTCTTATTTTAAATAAATCGAAAAATAAAAAAATTCAATAAAAATAGTCTGCTTAGTCGGTTGCCAACCATCCAAATTCCAAACATTCATTTTAAATGGTTACTTTTAAAACCTTATAACTTTTAAGCTAGTCAACAAATTTTTAAGGCTGAAGTCTCAAAAAAAATCTAAAATGTCAGGATACGTCGCTCGCGCAAAAAAAAACAATCTAGTTTTCGACAATATCTACACTAGTTAGTTTTACATAGATTCTGGCAAGGGGCTGGCAAGGGATATCAAAGGCTAGAATAAGGGCCTTGGCGATTATGAACCTTTTTGCCTCGTTTAGCAAGAAAAAAGAAAAGTATGCTTATATGGGACTTAATCTCGTGATATTCTGCTTGCCATTCCAATGCGCTACCCACTGGGCAGACTGGCTATACAAAAATTTAATATCGAAAGTGATGAAGTTTCATACTACAATCTTTCATAACATATTGCATAACAAACACATATAATATACAGATGTATCACACGCATAGAAAAAAGTATATGATATGAAAACGAAGAAAAAGGAAAGAGATAAAAAAAGTCGTATTGTACCGAAATTGCATATGCATACTGCTAATATTTGTTTTTAGTGAACCTAGAAGAGACATGGGATACCGAAACATGTCCAACAAGATTTAACTAGGGATAGGGGGGCCTTGCGAGTGTTTCAAAGGTTTCCCTCGTCAAAATTTTTGGTACTGAAATCCAGCAAGGGCTTGCCAAGTTTCTGTCAAGTTTTCCTCGTCCAAATTTTCCCTACTGAAAATTTATTAGGGTCTTGCCCAAACTAGACATAAACTTGACTTTTTTCCAGGCAAGCGTGTATACTGAAAAAGTTTATAAATCCTCTTAACAAAATAATCTGTGTAGTTTTTATAACTTTTTCAAACATTTTTCTATAGAATTGCATTGGTATTCAAATTTAACAAAAGTAGTTTTAAGTCCTGTCTTCAATACTACTTACCTAAATTAAAGCCGTGAGCCATTCGAGTAAGTACGTGCCTTATAGTCTTGAATTTTATTTAACTTTGAGTTATTTTTTTTTTTTGAAAAAAGAATTATAAACGTTGAGGTCATGGCTACCATATCAGTTTATCTATCGCAAATTTGGATATGTTGTTCCTAAAATGTCGACAAAAATTTCAGTTCTTTGTTGGTCAATTTGAAAAAATAAAACATGAACAAATATGCAGTTTTAAGATTTTTAAAGTAAGATTGGCCCTTATTTAGGCAAGCAAAAAATAAAATTATTTTCCAATTGGTTTATTGATTGCTTCGATATATGGCAACCCTGGCAATTATAAAGTGACGATCACTCTTAGAATAATGAGACTTACATATATATAAAATATTGTTTGCAATTTAGTTTTTTGAGAGGAAGAGTCCTTTCATAACCTTAGAGTACAGTAAAGTATAAAGATTCTTTCCTTTGTCCCGCACCACTCGAATGTGGTATAATTTGCTCAACTCTATCTCTTCCTCCCATTTTCATATTCAGTACTACAAAACACAATGTGCATCGGTATCTCCTTCCATATTTTCGTAACGCTCAAACTATGTTCAATCATCTTAAGGGTAGTCATAACCCCTTAGGGTGACGCACAAAATATCTAACAATAAAAACAAGAAAGGTTGTTTTATAAGCGTTCATTTCATACTTGTATTATATTGCACAAGTTGTGCAACTCACTTTACAGACAACACCAGCACTCTTTTGGATGTATTTTTTGTGAATGAACTGGAAAGCGTTCTTTTCTACAACCAGTTAACAGCGTCTGCTTTTTCTAAGCACGATCTTATTTATCTAATCTACGATTTCTCCGTCAGCTGCCCGGTCTTAGAATATGAATACAGGGATTTTCACAATATTGATTATGGTCGCTTGCAGCTGGATGCTCGTAATATTGAATGGGACCGCGATTTTTTCATGCCTTCTATAGTTGATCAAGTTGAATTTCTCAATCATAATATTTGCACTCTTTTTGATAGCCATGTTCCATTGAAAGTGAGAAATGCTAGAAACGGCCCATGTCTCTGGTTCACCGCTGAAATTCGTCAAATAATTGAAAAACGTAACAAAGCATATATCGATTGTAAGCGTTATAGGTTGGATATTCTATTTCAAGTTTATCGGTCGCTGCGCAATCAAGCAGTTAATAAAATTAAGCTCGCTAAAAGTAAATACTACGAAAATAAAATAAACACTTCGGTCAATGGTAAACAGCTTTGGCGTAATCTTAAAGACATTGGGGTGGGCAAAACCAACCAACACATTGACACTAGCATTGACATAAATCATTTAAATAAGAGTTTTGTTACTATTCCTTATCCTGTCTTAAACACTCTCCCATTATATTCGTATAGCCCACATGAGCGTACCCTAATAAATGCCACATTTGAGTTCTCTTGTGTTGACAGTCCCGAAATTGTTGAATGTTTGTTATCTGTAAAATCTAATGCTTCTAGCTTTGATGGAATTCATCCTAAATTTGTCAAGATAATTCTCCCTGTCATTCTACCAGCACAAGTGCACATGTTCAACTTTATATTAACCACTGGTGTTTTCCCTCCTCAGTGGGAAATAACTAAAATAATACCTACATATCCGTAAAAGTCGCACCAGTCAAGACTATAGTACGATCTCCATTCTGCCTTTTTTATCAAAGGTATTTGAAAGAGTGCTGCAAAAACAAATCAATCTACATGTCAACACAAATAATTTGCTCTCTCCAATGCAATCTGGGTTCAGGAAACAGCATAGTTGTACCTCTGCAATTATTGACGTTGTAGACAATATAAGAGAATCTCTGGATGAAGACAAAATAACATTTCTTGTGTTATTGGACTTTTCAAAGGCCTTTGACACGATTGACCACATAAATCTTTGCAATAAGCTTTTAAAGATGTATGAATTTTCAAATTCAGCAGTCAGCCTCATGTCATCATATTTAACGTCCAGAGTACAAGCTATCTCGTTAGGCAATGAAACATCGAATTTCTTACAAACCACCAGGGGAGTGCCACAGGGCTCCATTCTTGGACCCCTTCTGTTTTCCTTATATGTTAATGAAATTCCCACCATTGTTTCCTCTTCTATTCATATGTACGCCGATGACGTTCAACTGTATAAAAGCTGTCCTCTTGGATTGATGGAAGACTGTGCAGTTATGATCAACTCTGATCTAGGAAAGATATCTGCTTGGTCTAAGAAAAATGGGCTTTTTCTTAACCCCTTAAAAACTAAATGTATCGTCATTGGTAAAAAAACTTTTTGATCTGTCCTACTTTCCTGACATCATACTACAGGGTTCAAAAATTGAATTTGTTGATACCGCTAAAAATTTAGGAATGGTCTTCAATAGAACACTTACTTGGAACAACCATATTAATATAGCTGTAGGAAAAGTCTATCGAACACTACGCCAGATCTGCTTATCTCACCACTATACACCTCTTAGAACTCGTATGTTGCTAGCAAAAACACTCATTGTTCCTAATCTAAACTACGGTTGTGAACTTTTTGTCAATTGTCGCTTTCAACAACATTGCACGTTATGTTTTCAATATAAGACGTTTTGACAGAATTTCTCATTTCTCTAAGCTTCTCTACAACATGTCTTATGATCATCTTATTCGATATAGATCGCTTATATTGCTCTCAAATGTTATACAAACGAATCAACCTTGTTACCTATTTAATAAGTTACGTTTTGGCACCTCAACTAGATCTCTTCAACTTATCCACCCTCTTTACACATGTCTAACTTCTGAAAGACAATTTTTCGTTGATTCTATACGCTCATGGAATTCTTTACCAAGGAATGTTCGGGAGTTATGTGGAACCGAAGGGTTTCGATTGAAGCTTAGGTCCTTCTTTACTCAAAACTCTGGCTGATTTTGATAGAAGACTTATCTTCCTTTCTTAAATTATATGCTCATTATTTATCTAGTGTCAAATTCAGGCGTATGTATTTCTTTATATTTCTTAAAATATCTGTTGATCATCTTTTTTCTTTTTTTTTTTTTTAATTTTCTTAAATTTTAATTTTCTTAAATTTGTATATTCCTTTTGTATATGCAATGATTTAAACTGACTAAAAGTAGCTCGAATTTCTCACTTTATTAACGTAAATTTTAACTTCACTTCCTATAAGAATATTTATTTCTTAATGTGATTGTTTCAAATGAATAAATAAATAAAAAAAAAAAATAAATAAAACATGTAGCTTGATAAAAAGGTGTATGTGCCACTTAGTGCTCGGTTATTTGTTTTAAAATATTTTGGGTTGGTGTCAAAATTTGTTTATTTTTTGTATTTTGTAAACAAAAACTTTTTTTTTGTTACGATTATTTACTTCCCTATACACCCTGTAAAATCGTACCTGTTGGTTTGATGTAAAGCAAGTAGAATTTTGGAAACCTTCTTTTTTTTAAGCTTAAATCACCTTGTGACTACGCTGATATAATAATACATAAGTTGAAGGACTTTTGATTCTTCAGTTTAATCTTCTTCTAACGAAAATGGTTAAGTGTCTCGGAAATTGTGGAAACCTTCCCTATACATTTATATGTTTATACTTACCCGCGCTTACCCTCAATCGAATTCATCGGATATAATTTGCACTTAGGTATAAAAAGAGCCACCTTTTTCAGTTTGACCTTTTTTGTGCCTCTGCTGGTGCCACGACACCACCACCCGCCATCATCAAAACACCACCGTACCCCAGAGAATAAAAATTATATATTATTTGTTGTATATTCGTCTTCGTTACCTACTCGCTGTATATATTTGTCCCAGTCCCAGGTGAAGAATACAATCCCATAAAATAGGACGATGCTTAGAATATTGATAAGGAACATTGTGCGCTCTGAAGAGATGATGAAAATTGTATACTTGTCCATAGAAATGGTTAGAGACTTTTGCTGGAAAATAAGTTTTATTTGTTTTTTTTTTTTTTTTTTTTGTGTTGTGTTTTGAATTAAAGAACGAAGCTTTAATTTATGTGTTTCTTAGTACAACGATATTTATAACCTTCCTAATCTTTTTTGTTGTTGTTGCTGTAGAAGGCAAAATACATTTCCTAGATTGCCCACGGACCAGAATCATATATATTTCACTAACATCAATCTAGATAAAGCATAAAAAAATCTATATGAAATTTAACTTCCATCATTGTGGGAAGAGGTAATAATAATAATATTTCTTTCACAGAATTACAAACCAAGCGAGCGAGAATTCCAACACAAAGGAAGTACAAAACACCTCAAGCAATATGTTTTGGTAAATTTTTTAAATGCTTTGTGTAAAAAAGCATAACACCGAACCGACACACCGAGAGACAACACGCTGCTAAAATAATGTATAAATTTAACACTGACAAATAGATGAAACTGGAAAGCATGTAATAGGATGTTGAAGGATGTTGGCGTGGCGCTGGTATAGCTTCCGCTTCCTAATTACTTCTTCTTTAGGAAACATGAAATTAAATCTTAAAATGAGTCTTTATGGTAGAGCACGTTATTTACATTATTAAGTTACCTAACAAAGGTCTGAATAGAAAATTTAAATTATTTTTTTTTATGCGAAGACAAAACTCGGTAGGTACATTATGTTTACTGGTTCCTAAGTTTTTTGATGTTCTGAGTTCAAACTTGGCCTCTAATTTGCCAATATAGGAATGGGGGAGGAAGAAATCAAGTTTGTCTTCTTGCTCATCTAAAACTGTCATACACCAACATAAGAATTTTTTTTTTTTTCAAAATATCTCAAAAACAGCTCAAAATATTTTGATTAAACTTTGTTCCTGTAATTTCGAAAGAAATTGTAAAAAAAAAATGTGATTATTTTATTTTCTATTTATTTTCTCGAATATAAAGAAAACCCGAGCTGATTGAAGAAAGCGGGTAAATTAAGTGGGCATGCTAAGAACCACTCGTGTTCAAAGGTAGGTAGAGATGGCGGTCACAAGCATCCTTGCTCGATGACCCAATTAACGCTGTAATGCGCCGTTTTGATACCATAACTTGTTTGACCTGTGGGTTAAAAGAACATTTTTAAAGAAAAAGAGGGTATTTGGTGATAGATCTCCCAACGGATCATCGCCTACGCCCAAGTTCAGCTGCAGTATGCTACGCTAAGCAATTTGCTGATTTGCCCGGGATGCATACGATCTGATCCCTTAGGGTGATCATCTAGTCGCACACTCGGATATGGTAATCTCTGTACACCTCCGTCTGTTTGCACAACATGACTTGTGGTTACCAGATAAAGTACCACCCGCCTGTATGACCAGACGCTTTTATTGGATTTAGACATGAGATGAAACTATTTAAGGATTTGGACATAGGAAAAACACCCGATAGGACCAAAGTTCGCAACTAAAAACCATCTACACTGTGCCAACTAGGCAACTTGTTGACTGATATTGAAGCGAAGGTTGGCACAACCGTGTGATCCTCCGGTCCTCGTGCACCATGAGCCACTTTCAAAAACCAGTAGTCTGCTAGCTCACAGTCATAGGAGTTTGGGGAAGAAAAGGGTGCAAAAGGAAACCGAAGTTAATTCTAGATCCATTGAAACATTCTTGAACATGAAAATAGGAAAACACTCAAAAGGGTCGAAGTCCGCAACTAAGACCCATCTACACTGTGCCACCTAGGCACTTGTTGGCTGGTATTGAAGCGGAGATCGGCCCAATTGTGTGATCGTCCGGTCCTCGTGCACCATGAGCCACCTTCAAAAACCATTAGTCTGCTAGCTCGGAGTCATAGGAGTTTGGGGAAGAAGACGGTGCAAGAGGAACCGAAGTAAATCCTAGATCCATTTCGTCGCGTTGAGGAAAGAAGTCAAATCTTTGATCTTCGTTCCGGAGAGTTCGTTAAGGTCGTCAAAAAAGGGCTTCCCATTCTGGCCAAAGCGGGACATTTACAGAGGAAATGAAAGACTGTTTCCTTTTCCTGCTGGTCCCCACAACCACGGCAGTGAGTATTGTAGAGGATGCCAAGCTTCGCCGCATGTTCTCCTATTAGCCAGTGTCCAGTGCATGTTGCAACAATCCTTGCTATGTCTCGCCTGGGTCTGCACATTAGGTTAATAGTTCGGGATTATTATAGGTAGGCCAGATTTGTCTAGCAATAATGCAGTTAGTTAAACTATTCCACCTACGATTTGATTCTGACAGAAAAATTGAGAATATATTGCCCTTCATAACTCCGAGAGGAATACTGACTCTTTCCGCATGTGAGTTATGAAGGGCTGAACCTTGCCTGGCCAGCTCGTCAGCCAGCTCATTCCCCTCAATGCCACTGTGACCCGGAACCCAGATAAGAGTGACCCTGAGGTTAGTGTTCAGACTCAGAAGCTCTTCCTGGCATTGTCGTACTAATTTTGAGGATGATGTAGCCGAATTAATGGCTTTGACAGCCGCTTGACTGTCTGAGAAAACTAGCTGTATTTCGGTTCTGGTTTGGATTTTGTTTAAGTAGCGTGCATGCTTCCCTGATCGCCAGTACTTCAGCCTGAAAGACACTAGCAAAGTCAGGTAGCCGGAAAGACCTGGATATATTTAGGGACTCTGAGAAAATACCCGCACCAACACCGCACTCCATCTTTGACCCATCAGTAAAGATAGTTGTGTCGAAGTCTTTCGTCACGACGTCATCATTCCAATCCTTTCTGGATGGGAATATTACTTTAAAATCCTTACCGAGGCTCATTGAAGGGTTGCAGTAATCAGTGGGAGTCGAAAACATTTCGGTTGGAATTAAACCCGTGATGTTGCTGTGCCCATAGGGTTTGGCAAACCAGGAGCTCGATTCTTTTAGTCTTATCGCGCTCCAAGATACTAGGTATTTAATGTGTAAATCTAGTGGTAAAAGGTGTTCAAAAGTGGGACGATATTTTTTGTTAATCTAGTATGTTACCCTTCATCGAAAAAAAACAAAAGTAAGTGAGTGCTTCTTAGAAATATCTATTTGTATGCTAAATTGAAAAACTGTCAATATTCTATTTTCGTTTACTCATTTTTCGGCTTAAACCTGAATTACAGTTTTTTTTTTAAGGAACCACTTTAACCATTACAGAAACGAAGCACAGCCAAAATCGTTAAAGCCCTTTCTGAAAAGGACGGGGTGGCAAAAAGAAAAGGACGGGTGGCAAGAAAAAGTACGATTTGGCAAAAAAAAGGACGGGATGCCCAGAACCGACTATTCTGTTTATTCACATATCCATTCAAATGAAAATGTGCCTCGCCACTCATTATGATTTTTTCATGAAAATCGGGGTTGTCATGGGCTAGCTGTATCATTCTATTGGCATAAATGTACGGCGGCGTAAATAGTCTTGTGGAAGAAGCTCTTGTGTCCACTGAATCTTAAACGGAAACAAATGCAAATCGTTGTGCAAAATTGTGGCCAAAGTTGTTCTTTGAAGACCAAGCTCCTCAGCACGGCGTCGAATTGAGGTTGATGGATTGTTTTGAACACTTCCTTGAGCAGCAGTAATGTTTGCAGCCGATCTTGCAGTACGTTGTGGTCTATGCTTGGGCCTATCACCTAAAGATCCTCTTTCTTCGAAATCATTCACCACACGATAAATAGTGCGTTTTGTTGGCACGTTGTTGCTCCCAAAAATTTCACGTAACTTTCTCACGTCACAGTAATCGATTATTGAATTTGATAAAATATTTTAACAATTAAAACACGTTGGTTTATCGAATATTTTTCCATTATAAATTTCTATATTCTTTATCATATTAAAAATGTTTTACAATATTTCTTTACTTAAGAATAAAGCCATGGCTTTTCCGCCGTCTGCCTGTTATTATGTTAACTATTGGCATTGTTCGCAACCTTATAATGGTAAAATAAACTTAAATAAAATGCTAGACTTGATCGCACTAACTTGCTTTTGTAGCAAACAACTAGAATGTCGCTAGACTAGACTTATTGACGGTGTATAGTAATACTTTAATATCGTTGGCGAAGAAACAATAAAAACAAGTTAAAATAGCAGTTCTGAAAATGTTTGATTTAACACAAGACAACTTGGCAAAAAGTTATAAATAATTGATTTTTTCTTTGATTTTATTTTTTGGAAAAAAAAATCTTTTTATACAAATTTGAATTGCAACATTTTTCGAATAACTTTTAAGTAACAAACTGTAAAATTACGAAAAAATAAATAAAGCCAATAACGATATATTCGGGAATATCACAAAACAAGTAAAAGAAGCAGTAAATTTGGACTAAAAACTCCAAAATGTTATTGAATATGTTCCAGGAATTACGGATTGCTGGGTATAGCTGATCCCAGCACCACACGTCCCGACTCAAATGAACCAGCATGACTGGTCCCACATGTACGAAGTTTTGTGGAAATCGTTACAACCATTTTCGAGAAAACTTCATAAAACAAAAGCGTTATAATATGGCAGCTACCCGTTCTATAAAATAAAATAGGTGTTTTTCTTTTTTAGTTGAGAGCAGAGCCTGAACTGTCAAATAAAAAATTGTGTTTCTTTTTTACCTCTGAACGTTCAGAGCTTCAAATTTGTGTTTCTTTTTTAGTTCTGAACGTGTTCTGAGCTTATTCAGAGTGCGCTCTATGAGCTCAGAATAAAATAACTGAGCAGACCGAGTTGAATGCTGAACACAAGCATTTGATAGGTGAAATTGAAAAACAAAAAGTGACAGCTTAGTGTTACGGTGTGTTTCAAAAATAATTCTGAGCGCTCAGAACCAGAACACGCTTTGTTCAGAGGATGTTCAGAGCATGCTCGATATGCTCGGACTCTGTTCAGAACTCTTTTATGAGCTTAAAAAGAAAAACGCCTAATGTTGTATATTCTACGGAATCACATAAGAATGTTTCACACGAAATGTGAAGAAAATCCACCAATTCGCATATGCTCTATCTCGAAAATCCCTTTTTCTTCTCCTATATCATCATATTAATAATTTTTATTAAAATTTCGATTGTTTTCTTCTTGCCACAAACCTATACACTCTCGCCCAATATAGCAAGTAAAAATGGAAAGTCGGGATAAACTCGGGATATTCCGTAATTTGGGACATGGTTCAAATATCTGCACTGTCGCGCCAAAACCGGGACGTCTGGCAAAATGCTGCACACTTTGCGCCGTCGGCGCTGCTATGACAAAAACAAAAATTTTTTAATTTCTTCAAGTCATTATTTTAGATTTGATGAAAACTTGGCATTTTATTTTATATGGGAACGTGTTGATATTGTATGCCATCGAAACCAGCAAACTTTATAAAAATTCAACCAAAATTTAAACAATACCAAATCAATGATATTAGTATTAAATTCAAGTTTAATTTGTCATTCATAAAATTATACAATTCCTAATTCCGTAAGCTTATCTCTTTGAACTTTGATAAATGTAAAAATACGTTAACTTAAACTTATGTAGGTTGAGCGGTATATACATTATGATGGTTTGAAAAGGTGAAAAGCGCCTTAAGTATGAAAATTATCCTAAAATATCTTTATAACCTACAACCTAACCTATGTGTACCTCTTTCTTTATCTTTGGGTTAAACAAGCAATTTTATGCTATCAAAGTTTGAAATTAATTTATTAGCAACTTTATAGGCTTAGTAAAAGAAAATATATTCAGTGAAATTATGGACATCTCAACAGAGAAGGTTGAATGAATTAATTTAACGCCAATGCCGGAGTATGTTTTTATTACGACATTTCATTGTGGGTCTTAGCGAGGCAGCTATACCTATACATATTGCATAAAATATACATAAATCCTTGCATTTAAAATAATCTTATTATGTGTAAAACAAAAAAAAAAGAATCAAGAGTTTGTTAAAAATTTTATTTTTGAGATTGGTATTGAAGAAGGTTTGTTTTTGTTTTTTTTTTTTTTTTTGCGAAAAAACTCTTCCAAGACATTACCCTACGATGTTACCGAAAATTCTCTTCAAATTTTAAATTTTGAAACAGAACATATATTCAAGTTTGTTGCTTAAATTTTGCTATTCAAGTTATTTCCTCACATGAAATATTCAAAAGTATACATTTTTGAATTTATTTCTTGGGAATATTTATCTCATTCACAAAAACGTTTGAAGATGATCTTTAATGATCATGTCTTCTATAAAACTTGTTAAATTCAGAATTTTAAAATGAAAATTCTCCATTACCTACCGTATTTTTGTTTTGTTTACTGATTGATATCCTTGGCCATACAAAAAAGAACCTCCATCACCTCATTTATTTCCCTAACCCAACCGCACAATCTATTTTGAAAATCTTGCAAAAGAGAGAAAAGCTTTATACTCGTACATTTAGAAGCACTGATGCAATTGTATTAATCTCATTCTATTAGGAAAAGTTTGATTTGAATTATACTTACAGATGTGTGGCATAGATTTTTCCATTATTTAAAGCATTCCAATATTGCAATACACTAATTGATTCAATTGACAGATTGAAGTAGTGCGAGTTGGAGTTCACGTACGTGTACGAGTATACAGAAAGAATTTAATGTTGCATAAACACTTTTTTTATTAGAAGCATTATTCGTTTCGATTTATGTAAATCACAACAAAAACATGAATGTTTAAAAAGTAGCCAAGTTCTTCTAATACAAAAACTTTTGCGTAACAAGTCAGCCGTAAAAAGTAATGAGATCTGTAAGTACGCCAAGTTCTAAGTTTATTAATGTAAAATATCAAATATTTTAAGTAGAGTAATGTCGAAGAACCTCAAAATTATTAGAGACATCTATTATTTAATTATAACTGACTTAAATTGAGTTGGTTTACTTGGCAAGTTTTCTTTTTTTACCTAATTATTCAATTTTGAAATGAAAGCTTGACATTATCTGTAAAATAAAATTTATCCGAGGTCGATATCTTTATTCATTCTCGAGATATGGTGGACGAAAAAAGTACCCCGAACGTACGTATACCTACACACATACAGACATCTTGCTAAACACGACGAATTTTGATTCCAGAGACCTCAAAACGTGAAGATATGTCAAAATTTTCAATTCGACAAATCGTACCATATACAATAACTTTCAATAGGAAGTTTAAAATTAAGTCAATTACTATAAATTCATTATTTTAATGGCTTTGAGAGTAAGAGTTCAAAATCAATTATGCCATATGCTGATTTATTTGATAAATATGAATTTATGAAAAAAAAATTAAAAATCGTTGGAGCGGTTTTCTTAAAAAATAATTTTTATACATATATAAAATTTTTCACTCATTTTCAAAAATAAAATCTAGTAGGTATGCCAACATTTAGTATTTAATGAAATACAATCTTACACAAACTAAAAAAAAATTCCATCAGCTCGTTTTCAAGACATTGAATTTTCAAAAAAAAAAAAATTCAATATTTTTTTAAGAATACAAAAATATTTTTTTTGAAAATTTGTTTATGCAAAATTATTTGAATTGTGTATAAAAATTTCGGCTGAAATCGGAGCAGCCGTCAACGAGAAATTTGAAAACAAGAAAATCGGTTCTATGACACGTACCGTTATTACCCGTTATTTGTAAAATTTGTTTTCATCAAAATATTGACCATAACGTACATTGTAAACGCACATCTTTTTATCAAAATCCTTGCAGCCGTTTTAGAGGAAAATATTCTTTTCCATTTTGGCGAAATAAAAAATAATGGCAGGTACCGTTATTTTTGGCCCTAAAAAAATTAAAAAATGTCTGGGCATATAAGTCAAAAACACTATAACTATACCAAGTTTGAAGAAAATCCCTCCAGCCCTTTAGGCCGTGCAGCCTAAATGGATTTCTGTTTCGCTCAAAAAAACAAAAAAACTTTAACCCCAGATATTTGTATGGACTCTTTTGATTCTTATTTCTTACAACAAATGAGACATGTGTGCCAAGTTTCATCACCATACCATTGAAATTTGTTAATGTTTTGCTCGTTTCACTGAAAATTTTAGTCATCATTTTATGAAAAGGTTATAACTTTTTCTAGGGAAATTATATTGAAATTATTTTGATTGCATAAGATTGGACATTAAAAATTACCCTAAGGTCTGTGCCATATGCTTAGATTATACCAAGATAAATATAACGAGGTTTGATATACTTCCACCTTCCCCTCTCCCCGTTTTGAAAGCGATCATACAAAAAACTAATACATGGATAAAAATGGACTTCGGATATGCTGTCAAGTATAAAATTCTACGTCGACGCTCATCTTAAGATTTTATGAATATACATTTTTAAACCATTATTTTCTGACGAATAAAAACCCTTATCTGCCGAGGGTAGTTTGGTCCCCCCGCGTACAAGGGTAAGGGAGGGGTCAAAAAATTAACATATTCCTATGGGATCAAGTATTCTAAATCCAACGAAACATTCCACGATATCAGCCGATGTCTAGTTCCCGATTTATATGCTAATTTATGTGAAATTTTGTGTTGAAACATGTTCAGAAGGAAACCGTTATATCTCCGGTCTGCCAGTGTTGCTACCGTGGCAATACTTCTTAAAAGTAAATTTAGGATGTTGTGTCCCTTAATTCGTCAAGAGTATTTAAGGGTATGATTCTGGGGTATATTCTAAAAAAAAAATTGTTCTACAGTAAGAGCATATCTCCAATTTTGATATCATTTATCGGCAATTTAAGAAAAGTCTTTCTTTGGGGTACCCTGATCCATGTTGCCGGTAATTGCGCCAGAAGTACTTATTTTTAGAAGAAATACCAGATTTTGTAGTTGCGTTATGCGTTTAAATAAATTTGATACCTTGTCTCAGTCTAAAGATATCCAGTTTTAAGCCTGTTTCATTTTTCTTGCCCATTCTAATTTTTTGACTTTGGGGTAAATTTTCTCCAAAAAATGTGTAATCAACATGATGTTTTAATAATTTTTTTGAATGTATGTAACAATACTTAAAATAAAAGTTTATATCAAGTTTGGCTAAAAACCCATAGATTTTATGATAATTTGGAAAACCAGCGGCAGGTAAAATTTAATGCTATGAACAAAAAATGCTATGTGTGTTTGTCAATAATTTTTTATTATATGTGTGAACTAAAACAATTATAACAGGTGTAAAAGTGAGTCCTCTTTGATTTTGTATGCATGATATAGCCAGTTTTTATATTTCACTGATATTGATATTTATGATCCTAGCTACTGCATCACTTCGGAGAACGCTTTGAGCATGCGCTCTTCTAATTCACTTTAAGTTGCTATTTTGGTTGAATAAAAGATTTATTTCATTCTTCCCCATTCAAAAATATCCAATATTGTAATACTGCTCCAACTTTTTCCTATTGCTCGATTACTCTTCATCTTGTCAATTTTAAACCTCTCGAGCAAAGTGGGCGGAAGCACCATCAAGTTATGAATAAGATGAAGCTAGTTGAACCTATGAAATTTCCGTCAATAGTTCTGGTAAATCATTTTGCAACAACTGCAGATAGTTAGTAGAATTCAACTTAAGTGGCTACTGAAATAAGCATTTTTTCAAACCAACGAATGTCAAAGTGCACTCGTTATAACTGATTTAGTAAGAAACATACTTTAAAAATTATCTAAAACCACACAAATAAATTTTATTCATAGCTTTTCGAGCTTAAAGCTAAAAGAACATTTTTTTTTAATTTAACCTGCCGCTGTTTTTCTATTTATTTTATATCATAAAATCTATGGGTTTTTCGGCAACTTTTACATACATTCAAAAAAATTATTAAAACATCATGTTGATTACGTATTTTTTGGAGAAAGTTGACCCCAAAGTCAAAAAATTAGCATGAGCAGGAAAAATGGAACAGGCTACAAACTGAATATCTTAAGACTTAGAAAAGATGTCAAATTTATTTAAACGCAATTATAAAGACTGGTATTTATTTTAAAAATAAAGGCCTAAACGAAGATTCTATCGTAAATTCTTACGGCGCAATTACCGGTAACATGGATCAGGGTACCCCAAAGAAAGACTTTTCTTAAATTGCCGATAAATGATATCAAAATTGGAGATAGGTCCTTACTGTAAAACAATTTTTTTCTTAGAATATACCCCAGCATCATACCCTTAATTACTCTTGACGAATAAAGGGACACCCTGTATAGTACCTACATATGTATATCGCAAGTCAAAAAAACGTGTCACTATTAGAAATAAACAAATATTTTGATAGAAACAAAATTATTTATAACGGTTATTAACGGTACCTGATGTCAAAGAATCGATTTTTTGATTTTCAAATTTCTCGTTAACTACATACATATATACATACAACATACAATTTTTTAAAAAAATATTTTTTTGGATTTTTGTTTGAAAATTCAATAAAACGGGCTAAGGATTGTTTTATATTTTGAGTAAAATTGCATTTCAATAAATACTAAAAGTTGGAATACTAAATTTTATTTTAAAAAATGCTTAAAATATTTTATACATAAAAAATTGATTTTTAAGAAAACCGCTTAAACGATTTATCAATTTTTGTTATCATAAATTTATATTTATTAAACAAATCACATGGCATACTTGTTTCAAGGCTCTATTTATTTAAATGGCTGAGCTATTTAAAAAAAAAAAAAAACTAATTTATAAAAAAATTATGTAATAATTTACATACATTTTTTGTTTATTTAATAATTAACATTTGACTTTTTACGAAATCATTAAAGTTGCGATAAAGTTGTTAGCTACGAGAACAAGTTGGTGTAATCCAGTCGTACAGTCATTTTTTTTTTTTGTGTGTTTATTTTTTATAATTTTTCATATGATTTTTCAATTATTGGTTCATGATTTTTTCAATCAATTTTTATGTTTTGTCTTGATTTTTCATTTTCTTCATTATTTTTCATTTTGTTCATTATTCTTTCATTATTTTTTATTTTGACAACTTTTTTTTAATTTTTGTTTTCATGATTTTTCATTTCTTACATGATTTTTTAATTTTTCATATAGGTACGTTTTTCGTCGATTTCAAGGCAACATTTAATAATTTCACCGCAAGAGATTGAGTTATTGTCACATGTCTCGTAAATGGCAAAACCAATTTTATTATAATTTTCGCAAGTAAGTAGGTACTAATAATATATTAATCCAATATAACAAGGAAAAAAACAATTAGCTACAAAAATCAAAGAAACAAATTATTTTTTTTTTTAAGCTTTAGACTTTCTTACGCTTTTCCATAACAATGCATTTATTCGATAAATAAATTAGGCCAAAATGTAGGTAAGCACTTTCCCATTAACTTTAAAATTACCATTAAAAATTGAATTCTTTCAAATATTGATATTAATTATATGAATTTCCCATTATTTTATGAATTTCTGCGGTTCACACATTTCGCACATACATAAACTTGGTGCCCCTCCTAGCTGTCACCCGGGGCAGCAGTTCTGGTTTGCCCCCCATCCCCCGTAGTACCGGTTTTGTTTTTGTATACAATGTACGCGCACTCAAAGGGTTTTTTATACCCTTAAGATGCGCTAGGAAAAAAGAAAGGATTAAAGAGGAGATACCGATGCACATTGATTTTGAACCTTTTAATATCAAAATGGAGGGGAAAATTGGGCCAGGGAAAGTATTCCACATTCGGGTAGTACGGCTAAGAAAAGAATCTCTATATTTGACAGTACGTCCGAAATTGCGCTCGAGGGTAAACTTCTTCATCTTCTTCTTCTTCTTCTTCATTAACTGGCGATTGTCATGATCTCGAGGGGGACCACAACTCTCCCACTCAACTGTTTCACGTGAGGTTTCACTTGTGGGGTTCGCCGGGTTGACCTCAGAAATCGTCGATAGGCCTCCCGGTTTTGGATTGCTCCATGTCTGAGGCCAACTAAATGCAGGTGTCGCTGCATTCATCCAGGAGTTTTTGCGCCTGCCTTTCTTCCGCGATAGTGTTGGATGGTCTTGTGCTATCGCCTTTTGAACTGGGTTCTCAGGGTAAACTGGGCTCGAGGGTAAACTGATGTACATTTTTGCTAGTTTTATAGTTATCTTTTTAAAAAATAAACCAATTGTAAATAATTTTTGGGGGTACTTTGACACACTCCAAATTTGATGGCACTTTCTGCAGAATATTTGGTTTAGGTAAATTTAGGATAGCAAAATGCATTTAATTTTATGGCTTACTTAACTCAAAAATTTCAATTTTCTTTTAGTTTAAAATTTTAAGAAACATTATAAGAAAACAAACCTAAAGAATAAAATGCTTTAATTTCAGGGCAGTTTGTAAGATTCTACTTATCAAAAGCAATTCAGTGCGTTTTCGTTTAAGCATTGAGTTTATTAAAACCTAAAGAAACGATTTATTTTACGGTTATCCTCTCGTTTCGCTTAATTGATTTCATTCTTTACAACAATATTTCTTTTTGCAAGTATATTTTTTTTTTTTTTAATTTTTAATTATATTTTTAATCTCATATCATTTTCACTCTTTAAATAAAATAAAACGGCACCAACTCTTTAAATCTTAGTAATTTCATTAATAATATTGTATCCACAACATGAAACAAAAAAAAAAACATAAAAGAAAATGTGAAAAGATAATATTTATGGTACAAGTTTTACGAGGACGAAGAGTACGACAGAGTGGGAACTTTTATAATTATTTGTATGTTTATTTCTTTCCATCCTTACGTTCCATTTAAGGACGAAGTTATTTTTTTTGTCTTCTTTTTCTTATACAACCCCTACAAATAATTAGCTGTGAAAATAAGTTTTGCAAGATAACTGATTATGGACAGGACGAAAAAAACTTAAAAAGAAAAAAAAAAAAAATGCTGACGTCAGAGCTGTAATTATTTAATGGAATTTCAAGTGATGGATGCTGGTGGTAAAATACATATTACACTCTTTTTTTTCTGTGCCGTGTTTCTTGTGCCCAAATCGAATGGCATTTTTTTTTTTTTTCAATTTATTAATGGTTGGTATGAACCGGTTAAATTTCGAACTTGCATCTGCATGCAAAAGTGAAGTTAATTAATTGCGATATGACAGTGAAATATCAATTTTATTTTTGACTCATATTCCCAATCCACATGAGATTTACTTTTGGAGTAAAAACCAATAAAATCTTTTTCTCTTACCCAATATTTTTTGTTTCAACTTTTTAAATATCTGTGACTATTTTATTATTGATTAAATAAAGTATAAGCACCAATTTCCATATGGCTTTATAAAGTTTTCCTTCCATTTGCATCGCACCTTAATCTTCGAAAATCCTTTTTCAATTTATCATAAAAATCAACTTGTTGATCATCTTACTACCCCAAGGTCTCTTTGAATGGACGACGTGAGAGAACACAATTATTATTATTATTATTATTAAATTAACGCTTCGAACTTTTCCGAAGGATCTAATTAAAATTTTATTGTATCCCACTTTATTATAAAACTACTCGAAGCGTATAGTAGAATAATAGAGAAGAGGAAGTCTGAGTGATTGATTATTATTATTTGGCATTAATGGGATTGTAAAAAAGTAATTAATTTATTTTTAGACTGACTAGCATTTTCTATGATTACTATCGACTACGGGTATATCCAGTGACAGGTTCAGCGAACGCTTCGAGGACCAAACTCACCTCAAATACAAACGCATCAACACTGTTAGTTTACCTAATTAAATTTTTCCAGCAGCTGAACTTAATTTGTTTTTGGGCTATACGGTGTATACGGAATGGATATGTCAGCAGCGTTAACGATTAGGTTGATCGGTATAAGCGATGCTTTTTGTATAAACCTTACCTATAGGTGGTACACAAATTTAATTTTGCTGATTTGGTTTGATTAAGTTTCGTCGATCGAATCGTTCATTCACTCTGTCATCATTATACGACTGCTCTAGAAACAACATGACGTTGACTCATGATTATTTGAAAATACATTATAGGTTCAGTATTAAGTCAACCGTATTATTGAGTGTCCTGCAAATAGAAGGTTATTCACATTATCTACTGGATAATGTGAATATCCAGGAGATGTGGATGAAACTTTACTGCTTATTGCAGGTTTTTCGTCAATAATTCAAAATAATGTGAATATCCAGGAGATGTGGATGAAACTTTACTGCTTATTGCTGGTTTTTCGTCAATAATTCAAAATAGATATAATTAAGTGATGTATGAATCAAGCTTTATATTTCTTTAATTTTGCACAATTTGGTGAATTTTTTGAGCAAAACTTTAAAACCGTTGATAGTCAGGTTTGAATGGAACGATTCTGTTGAAAACTGTTCAGGCTACACTTTGAACTAAGTGTAAGCAGCTTCAACTGTAATATTTTATATACACCTAGCTTAGAGTTTTGTTTGTATTTACTTTAATTTCGTCTTGAAAATATTTTTTCATTCTCGACTTATTGTTCAACTGAATTAAATGTTTAAATAATTTGTTCTAATAAACTTTTATACAAAACGAAAATCGACTGCAACTTTAATTAATCATTGGACTATCAACAGGTTATGGGCCCAGAAAGCTAAATAACGATTAATTAATTTGAAATTTTGTTAAAAGAGAATATTGCAAACTGAGAATTGAAAAGAAATCAAAATGGATACAAAGCTAAGTCTAGAAAAGTTATCGGAGTCTGGAGAAGGAAATGGAGATTTAAACTCAATCTTTTGTTGCGCATGAAAGAGATTTTGAAAATTGCAACTGGTGAAATATCGAAACCAGCCGAAGCAGTTGCTGAAGCAAGTTGGACAAAGAAGGATATAGAAGCTCAAACAATTATTGGTTTAAATGTAGACGAGAAAATTGCACTAAAAATAGCAACATGCAATTCTGCTTCTCAAATGATTGAAAGATTAGAACAACTCTATGGTCAGAAAAATCAGAAGTCCACAACAGTATTACAACAACAGTTCTTCAGTTACAAGTATGATGAATCAAAGTCGGTTGCAGAAAATTGTCTCCAAATAGATATACTTGCTCAGGAACTTCGAGCAAATGGTGAAGAAGTCAAAGACAGTTGGATTATGTCAAGAATTATGACGGAGGAGTATAACTTGTCAGCAGTAAGTTTGAAACTTTGGCATGAGAGACTTGCACATCAAAATATTTGTCATGTGAAAGAAATTCTGAAGAGGAACAAGATTCATTACATCGATGACTGGGAAAATAATGTTTGCAAAGG
This sequence comes from Melangyna quadrimaculata, assembly GCA_949320155.1. NCBI lineage: Eukaryota > Metazoa > Arthropoda > Insecta > Diptera > Syrphidae > Melangyna > Melangyna quadrimaculata. The sequence goes on along the minus strand of OX439485.1, from coordinate 171,408,839 downwards.
ATGTGTGTACGGAAAACAACATAAAGTGTCTCATCCAAGTAATGAAGTTATTGCACAAAATACACTCGACAGAGTCCATGTTGATCTTGGTGAAATGAATGTTCGATCTCTTGGGGGAGCCAAATATTTCTTACTGTTCAAAGATGATTTTACTCGATTCCGAACTGTTTATTTCTTGAAGAAAAAGTCTGAAGCAGTAGAAAAGCTTAATATTTTCTTGAATTTGGTTGAAAATCAATTTGGAAAAAGTGTCAAAGTGCTTATGTCAGATAATGGGAAAGAAATTAAAAACGCAAGAAGTAAGAAGATTTTCGAAGAACTTGGAATATTTCACGAACGATCAGCTACTTATACTCCACAGCAAAATGGCAGAATTGAAAGAGAGATGCGTACCATAGTAGAAGCAGCAAGAGCAGAAATATATATCAAAGAACTTGGAACATCCCTATGGGCAGAAGCAATCAATTATTCAGTGTTCACAATAAATCAAACTGGAAATAGTAATGTTGCTGGTAAAACTCCTGCTGAGTTATGGTTTGGTCGCAAAGTAAATCTCAAGTCAATGAAACCTTTTGGATTCGAATGTTATGTTCTAATTCAAAACAAACAACGTCAAAAATTCGATAAGAAGAGCAAGAAAGGAACATTCGTTGGGTATGATATTGAAGAACATGGATATAGAATCTATTTTCCAAATGAAAGGCATGTCGAAGTCTCGTGCAATGTAATATTTGATGAAAAACTATGTCATGATAATAAAAACAGAGAAAGTCAAGAAAATTCAAAAATTAAAAAAAAAGAACATCAAGAACATCAAGAACAAGACAACTTAGAGAATCGTGAAATCGATCAGCCAGATCCAACAAATGAAATTATACTTGAAGAAGAACAACAACAATGTCAGGAGGAGTTTTTTGAATGTAGTGAAATTAATGAATCAGAGTCTAGTCAAGCAACATGTAACCTACGAAATCGTGAAAACATCAAGCCACATCCAAAATATAATGATTATGTTTTAATTGGTGATGTTGAAGATATCTTAGTTGAAAAAGCACTTAAAGATCCTGGATGGAAAAGAGCGATGCAAGAAGAAATCAAAGCACTGAATGAAATGGAAGTATGGGACCTAGTTAACTTGCCGAAGAATCGAAAGCCACTTACATGTAAATGGGTTTTACGTGAGAAGGCAGATGGACGTCAGAAAGCAAGAGTAGTTGCTAGAGGTTTTAATCAAATTCAAGGGATAGACTACAAAGAAACATTTGCCCCGGTTGCAAGATATGCAAGTATTCGTCTACTATTGAGCCATGCTGCCAACAAAAGGCTTGAAGTGTATACATTTGATATAAATACTGCATTTCTTAACGGAATATTGAGTGAAGAAATTTACATGTTACAACCGGAAGGATTCGATGATAATTCTGGAAGAGTTTGTCGTCTCAAAAGAAGCCTCTATGGACTGAAACAAGCTCCAAAAGACTGGAATGCCACGTTTACTAAAACCTTGAAATGGCTGCAGCTAAAAGACACTGATGATGACCCGTGTGTTTTCTATAACGAAGATAAGTCTATTATTCTTGGAATATTCGTGGATGATGGAATTGTTATCAGTCATAGTAAAAAAATGATTCAACTAATATTGTCGGAGCTAGACAATAACTTCAAAATGAAAACAACAAAACCAAAAGAAGGACGATTATATTATCTCGGAATGGAAATTCATCTAAAAGAAAATGGAATACTAGTAACCCAGCAGAAATACGCACAAAAAGTACTAGCTCGTTATGGATTTAAAGAAGCATATCCAGTTACAACACCCATAGAGCCAGGAATGTTAACTGAAAAACAAATTAATGACGGCCCATTAATAAACAAGCCTTATCGTGAAGTCATTGGAAGCTTACTTTATTTATCAACTGTATCAAGACCGGACATAAGTTTTACAATTAATTACCTGAGTCGACAAGTCAGCAATCCTAAAAGAAGCCACTGGAAGATGATAGAACGTGTTCTAAGATATCTGAATGGAACAAGTAATTTTGGAATATTCTTTGGTGGTGAGGCCAAGCTGAAAGCATACACAGATTCAAACTACAGCGGAACAGAATCAGATATGATTTCAACTAGTGGTATTCTTGTAGATTATGGAGGACCTATAGTTTGGATGGCTCAGAAACAAACAGTTATTTCAATTTCGTCAGCAGAAGCCGAATATCGTGCAGCAGTCAGTGGAATACAAGAAGTTTGTTGGATTAGAAGAATAATGAAAGAGCTAGGAATTGTTATGAAAGAACCTACTGATTTATTTATCGATAATAAAGCAGCTATCCATATGCTTGAAAATGCTGATGAAGGAAAGGTGACAAAAGGAAAAAAACATATTGAAATACGCCGGAAATTCGTTAATCAACATATTGGTAAGACAGTTAATCTTGTTTATATCAATACAAAAGAACAAGTTGCCGACATCTTCACAAAAGCTTTGACCAAGAAATTATTAGAATATTTGAGGCTGAAGCTGCTTAAGGAGGAGTGTTGAAAACTGTTCAGGCTACACTTTGAACTAAGTGTAAGCAGCTTCAACTGTAATATTTTATATACACCTAGCTTAGAGTTTTGTTTGTATTTATTTTAATTTCGTCTTGAAAATATTTTTTCATTCTCGACTTATTGTTCAACTGAATTAAATGTTTAAAAAATTTGTTCTAATAAACTTTTATACAAAACGAAAATCGACTGCAACTTTAATTAATCATTGGACTATCAACAGATTCAAAAATTTTAAAATGCAACACAATACGCCCTCGCTTACTCTAAATTTTAATAATTTTCTTTTTAGTTGTCCCAATTTCTTTCAAGTTATTATAAAAAAAATTGACAGAACTTTGGACTAAGGTGCATAAGAAGAAGACAAATGAGAACAGTAAAAAAAATTTGTTTTTGTTTTTTTTTTTATAAAATGCATACATTACAAAGGAAATTTAGTCTAAAGGGACAGGCATAACGTTCATAATCATTTTTAAAAACCGTTTAAAGAAATTTATCAACAATCCTCTTTTTTCTAAATTTGACCATTTTTGAAATCGCAATATCTCGCAACTGATGTCTTATACGATAAAAAGTGTCATTATATTTTTGAAGAGAATATAAGAAAAGCTTATGTCTTCTTATCGGGAGTCGTAGGAAAAAAAACTGTTCAAAATGGATGACATGATCAACAAGTTTTGTTTCAAATACTTTTCGATAGCATATAACATTACGGAGTTGTATGTGAAAAACTGATACTTTAAACGATTTGGCAATGGACTTTTCGACAGCACTTTTAATGTTCTTATAAAGACATGTCTTTAAAAAGTTTTGTTTTGGCAGCGAAAATTGAATAAAACACTATTTTTTAAAAAAACATGTATTCAACCCTAGGAGCACGTTGCGAAGTAATAATTTAAAAGAAAATTGTACCCGATATTTTAAATACTTGGTCATATAGGGGCATTTTCATAGTCATTTTAGACCTGGGTCTAACTTAAACATAGCTTTAGTTGAATTTCCAGACGTTGATTCTATTTTTTTAAGGTCATCATTTCAAAATATTTGAAGCTATTTGTGTAGTATACCAAGTTAATTATCTTATAAAAATATAAAACCAACAATTTGTAATTAAAATCGGTCTGTATTCATTGAGCCAAAATTGTCTTAAGCTGTAGTTTAGTTAAACCTGGGTCTATCTGTGACTATGAATATGCCCATAGTGTTTATTAAATAAATTGAAATACACGACGAGGTAAAAGACGAACCAAGATCATGTTTCTTAAAATTATTTTTTTCCCAACTAAGATTTTGAAAATCGAATGATGTTTAAACAAAAGACCGTTTCTTTGTATCATATTTAGTTCCATTGCCAGAATTTTCAAATTTCCAAATTTTCGGTTGGAACGCGTACGTCGTAAATAAAAGACTAGACTGCATAATTCATAAAGTTAAATCAATTTATATTTTATAGTAAGTCATATTTTATAATGCTAATTGTTTTGGTGCTTTAATTAATTTTCCTTAAAATTTTGCATTGTATTAAAAAGTAAACATTTATTATCGTTTTTCTCAGGATCAACTTAAGTGGATTTGAGATGTTTTTCGTAAGGATCCTTTATATGGGAAACACAAACAAAAATTAATTTGAGATTTTTGTGTACGATTATAGGTATAATAGATTTTTCAAAATTTTTAATTTTGAAAAATCTGATTAAATAATCGTACTCAAAATCGCACGGTTTACTTTAACAAAATAAAAGCATTACTGTTACTCATATTAAACTTAAATATTTTTAATTAAAGCCTTTTTAGAAATTTGTTTTGTATTTTTTTTTCATTTGGCTTAGAGTGAAATTTTCATTATGAAAAAATTTTCCAATTTCACAAAAAATGGCCTAATTTTTTTTTGGAATTTTTTTCATTTTAGTTTAGAAAAAAGCCCTCAAAATACGCAAAATCAGCCCAAATCGTAAAAATTATTAAAATACTTATCTTATTGCAAATTAGTTACGTGCAAAAATCATAAATTTTTGTTTTCGTAAGGGCTAGCCACGAGACGAGAAAAGTCCCGATCTCGGTCTCGCATGACGAGGACGAGACGAGACTGGCTTTTAAGCATCCGAGACGAGACTGTATATTTGGACGGAAATTTACAGAGTGTCTAATAAATTAAAAAATCCAATTTCAGTTAAATATTTATTTTCTTCTGCACATGTTCAAACTATAATCGAAAATGTTTCGTTTCAATATTCAACAAGTTGGCCGGAAATCGTATTTTTCGGAGACGAGACCGAGACGAGACTTACAAAAGTCTCGCAAAGTCTCGTCTCGTGGCCAGCCCTAGTTTTTGTTTGTGTGAGATACCGGGCTACCTGTTAACTTGACCTCAATTTAGCAGGTAACCCCCCGTTTTTCGCAAAGTAAAAACCAATTGATAACTTTGTTCGTAACAAATTTGCAATAAAGTAGTTTCAAACCACAGTACACATATGTAAGGTATTATCAAGCGCAGCTTGTCAAATTTCAAGATGACTGCCTCTTGTGTAAGTACACAAAAACAAATTTGTGGTGATTGTTTAAAATTCAATTTTTTTACTCTTGATTTTGACAACATGCGCCGAACTGAACAAAAATGAAAACACTAGTGACCTGCAATATATCTATAATATCACTAGCGTTTTAATTTTTGTTCAGCTCTACGCATGTAGTCAAAATCAATAAAAAATTTGAATTTCGAACAATCACTACAAATTTGTTTTTGTTTATATTGCATTTAATTGTTTTTATTGCATTTAAAAACCTTCACTTGGATTTTTTTGGTAGATTGGCCTTTTGTTTGTACATTTTGCTTGGGCTACGTGGTGGTAATGTTCAAGTATTTGCGGCATGTTGTATTTAGTTTTTTAATCATAACCTAAAAACTACAAGGAAAATATTTTTTTTATATTTTTTTCTGAAAGGTTTTAAGGCCAAGTATAACCGGCTGCAAGATTATCCATTATTTACTGGATCCCCTGTATATCTACATAATATAATACTTAGTTGTTACTTAATTGTAAACCGGCATTTTCAAGAAATATCTTATTGATTTTTGTAGACTGACATTTCTCAAAAACAATTTCTAATAGTAGTGATTTTCCACAGGATGTCGTAATTTGAAAATTTAAAATTTAAGAGCAGGATAAGAGATCAGGTGAAAGCTTACCTTCAGGAAAAGTTCAAGAACAATTTATGTGATGTTTTGTAGATTTTAGAACCCTTTAAAAAATCATTCACATTCCTTTTATTGAGCGATCAATAAAAACGCATTTTTATGAATTTAGTCAATACATAATCGAAAATAAAATAAAATACCTAATACAGCTGTAATGGATAACAGAGAATGGTCATACTGGTCAATTTTAATATTTTGGTATAGCGCGAAAACAAAGCCGAATTTGAGAATTTAACTTAAGTCACTTTTTGTAGGAATTAAGATTTGCTAATAATATTGGTAGTTTAACAAAATTATAAATAAATTAAATCAGGGAAATTTAATAAAAACTGACCTAAAGAAAGGTCCAACAATCACAGATGCTTGCTGATAACTTCTTTTTTGAACAAAGTTTTACGCAAGACATATCAAAACGAAACAAAGTTAATGCTGAAGGCTTTAATATGACGTATCGAAAATAATGTTTTGATATAAATTGACGCAGATATACATAATGGGGCATATTCATAGTCGCAGATAGACCCAGGTTTAACTAAACTACAGTTTAAGACAATTTTGGCTCAATGAATACAGACCGATTTGAATTACAAATTGTCGGTTTTATATTTTTATATGATAATTAACTTAGTAAACTACACAAATAGCTTCAAATATTTTGAAATTATAAACTTAAAAAATAGAATCAACGTCCGAAAATTCAACCAAAGCTATGTTTAACTTAGATCCAGGTCTAAAATGACTATGAATACGCCCCAATATCTATTTAAAAATCACATTTTTTTTTGAAAAATGTACAGTGTGACTATTTTCTCAGAAATGCATGGGTGAATTTAGTATAATAATAATATATACCCGTGAACGCAATTGTCCTTACTAAAAAGTATATTTAAGCGCGCATAATGTAATTTTTGTTCCATTACATTTTAAAATTGAATTCTGATGCATATAAAAATGTCTTATAATTTGTTCAGAGGATTCTTTTTGAATGCCTCTCTACCTATAACGTCATACAGCTATAAAAAAATAAATAAATCGGGTGGCGCAACGGCTAATGAAGAACCTGGGCATAGTGACTAACAACTCGCAACCATTCCTGTGTGCGCGTGACAGGAATGGAAAGGACCTAAAATTGTATGCATTTTAAGAAACACTTAATCATGACAAGTGATACTCTTGGAGGATTTGTCAATTCCTCGCAAGAGGCAGTAGCCCTGAAAAAAATCATACATCTATATAATGATAAATTAATCCTGAAAATATATACTTTTTTTCTGAATTGGTGGGCTAAGTGTCAAATATGCCATAAAAGAGCATCCAACAATCCATTTTGGATAGCCCATCCATCCTTTAGTCTTAACTTTACCTAACTTTTAACCAAAGAAGAGATGGATATACCTCTAGACAAAGTTGGCTTCCTTGTTTAAGTCATTTTTCTTCGTCAATATAATCGTAATTGTGTTAACTCACAAAAAAAAAGAAAAAAAAAAGACATTTTTAAGATTTTGACCCGTCATGAAATGTTATAATCCAAATCGAGTCCAAACCATATGCACAATTTATGTATATTCCTTCCCCTTTATGTAGTGCAAATGTAAAGGATTTCCATTATCTATGTTCAACTGAAAAGTTCACGTGTCATCTAAATGCCACCGTTTTGCTTCACATGCGTTTTGAAATCGATAAAACCAATTATTTGTTCCTGACACGTTCATCATTATCATTATGGAATCACATATGAAATAAATAAAATATAATCATCAGGATGTTTTAATTATTTTTACCTAACCAATTCTATTCACACAACAAAATAAAAAAAGAATTCATCTGTGTCTGTTCATTTCATAACTTGTATAGGAAGAAGGAATTGGGACAGTCACGTTTCGAAATGTCATCGATACCGAAAATATCCAAAAGGGTTAAGTCGATTTTAATGAACTTTGCAAAATTTTATTTCAATAATTATGATGTATGAACTTTTCAGCAATTCAGATAAGAAAGTAATATTGATATAGACCTTAGGAAAAAGGAAGTCAAAGTGCTCTCAAAAAAATCCCAAAACCATTACAAATTAAATGAAATTCCAATTTAGGAAATCCCTGCACCTAACATCGATAATTTCAATAGATCTACTTCAAGCTTGGAATAGATTAAAATACTTATCCGGAATAGAAACAAATTTCTCTAAGGGCAATTTATCATAGATTTTTTTTTTGTTCAACCAGAACATAAGTATAAAAAAAAAGTTAAGGACCCTCGAGGATTTTCGATTTATTTAAGACTTTCGATTTCAAATTGAATATGCAGAATTGTGGATGTTATAGAGGCGACGTAAGACGTAATATAGTACAACAGCATGCATACCGGATACCGAACACCATTTTCAGAATTAATGTAATGAAAAAACGTGCTCGGAATCTTTTTTTATTTTTTGCCCGCAAACAAACACGTTTTATTGATAAACATGATGAAGATCTATTCATTTGAGGATATTCCATCTGTTTATTTCTTTTTTTTTTTTGTTTTTATCATTTTTATTTTTGAATTATGGAAACTAAAATATCCAAACGATTAGGATTTGAACTGAACCCGAAGGAAATATGAAAATAAAAATCGATGCGTTATAGGTACTTGTGCCACCATATTTTTTTGTAATCAAAATATCCTTATTTCTTGTTGGTCTTTTTTTGATAAATACCTCATTGGATTTTCATATATTAAATGATATTATTCGGAATTTTGTTGTTTCTCCTTTGTTTCCTATGAAAAGGATATGCAAATGAGTATGAATTTTCATTGTTTCATTTTCTCTGTTGGTTTTCTTTGTTTTTTTTTTTGTTTTGGTTGTATATGTATATAGCCCTAGGATAACATTTGCAAATGGATTTTTCGTCCTTTGGTTATTTTAATAATATTTACGATTACATAATTTATGAATTGGGATAAAATAATATGGACATACTATCATACAATGCATGTTATTCATAGAAATTGGGAAACGGTTTACGTTTAACAAGAAATAAAATTAAATAATGTACAAATTATATGTACATATACATGCGAGTACATAGCGGAGTGGGTGTGTTTGTATATAGAAAATATTTAATTTGATTTGATGTTCAAGTAGAGTTTCCGGTGTCCGGTCACCGGAAACATAATGATTATTACTAGGGATAGAAACGCCTGTTCAGTGCCAGCAATTAAATACAACGGTTGCAAGGTTATCCATTATTTACTGGACACCCTGTATAATTTCAACACGAATTTTTGAAAATGCTCTGCATTCCAGTTAAACCTGGAGAAATTGGCGAGTTAAAAGTTATATGCTCGCTTTTTTATGTTACAGTCTATTTCATACATAAAACTACAATAATTTCATGCTTTGAAAGTTGATGTAACTGTGTTATCTTAGTGCTATTATGCGTTTATTAATAGGACTGAATACTTTTATTAGCCGCACCTTCCTTTTTCCTACACGTCGGTTTTTAAGTAAAATGTTTCAAGTTTTAAAGTGCTGCCTTAATGATGGTTAGTGAAATCTTCAAGAAAACAAACAGTCTTTGCATTCTATATTACTGATTTTCAAAAGGAAATCAAAAAAAAAAAATCCTCCTCCTTTACAAGCATGATTCACATTCAATTTAATATACCTGCAACTCGCATAGCAATCCTTTTGAATTATATTCCTTATCTATTCCATGTTTAGGTTAATGCTTTCACCACAAAGAGATTACTATCATCCAAAGAATTCCATATAAATAAGTTACATATCCTTTTGAAATGATTCAAACTTGACGCTAGGTTGCATGCAGCTGACGTTAAATCAAATCACAAACCACAAATTCTGGAGCACGTGTGCAGCGTATGGAACCAGTAAATAATGTAGCATCTTATTATTTCCCGAAAAAAAAGAAAAAGCGTTAACATTAAATCTTCCGGATGTTTTCTACTATTTGTTAACGAATGCCTTATACAATATACAACAAACGTACATCATTGATGTAATAAGATTTGAATTATTTTTTGCATTTTATTTAAAAAATAGAAGCCCGCACGGAAAGTGACTTGAGATTGAAACATTTGTGACAAAAAATGGAAAATGAAGAGGTGAAACTGTTAAAATGGTTTCAACTTTTAAGTTGTTGCGGTAAATTTTACCACAACAAGTTTCACTGGCCTATTTCTGTATCCATAATCCATTTAAACTTCATTTTCTATTGTGGCTCCAAAATGCTCTTAGAGTCAGTAGATACCTGGGTTCCATCAACCGGAGACCTGCTCTAAAAGTATTTTGGAAAAGCAATAAACACAGGTATTCGATCCTGTTCCAAAATACGATACTTTGTTTTCCATGCGGACGGACGGTCTCAGGTTGATGTGCCGGCGGGTGAGCTGAAGAAGTAAGCAAGTCAGGCGGACTCTTACTTAAATCCTAATAAACAAAATATCATCCTAAATTTAACTTAACTTATCAATGGTATGGTAATATGGGTCATTAACGCTTAGTGTCTAACTTTTGAAATTCTTAATTCTAGTTTTAAAGTATTGAATTGTCTATAGAACAACTATCGGAAGTTATTTAATAGAGTAGGGTTCACATTTTGAAAAATATGCCTTCCTTTATATCTTCAAAAAAATGTAGAATGGTTTCAATCGCGCTTCGAATCACGCGCGTATAGTTTTTTGGTAACTGAGAAAATGCTCAGAATAAGCTTCGTCTTGATTTTAATTCTTTTGATTTTTCTCGAAAAATATAGTTTTGAATGGGTCTGAACTCGGCGTAAGGTTCGGCAAGTTTTGGAATAACATCCAACAACTTGCTGAATCCGTGCATGTGAGCGTGAGTGTAAAGTTTCGCTGAGAGTCAACAACGGAGGTTTTCTGGGAGCGAGGAGTCTTTCCAGAAAGCCGGTGTCCCGTGACCGACAATCACGAAAACGTATGGCTGAATGTATGAATGTGTGGGTGAATGAAATGGTCGAGGGAAGAAAGTTTTGTAAGCTGGGAAAGTCACTCTATTGAGAGCTAACTCAGCGACTAATGGTGAAAGGATTCGAGGAAAAGATCAAGAAAAAGATTTTGTAAAGTAGAAAAATTAAAGTTGGAAAACAAAAGATTGGATTGAAAGTGGAAAAAGTTAGAGGAAGAAATAAAAGATTCGAGGAGCGAGGAAACCAGGTTGGAAATTCGAGGAGATAGAGAAAAGAAAAACAGATAAGTAGAGTTTGAAGATTGGTACAAATCATTTTATTTAATTGTTTTTTAATTGAATAAACTTCCGCTTAATTTTGTTTCAAACCCAATTAATTTTTGGGACGCTTTATTTATTCCTTTTTGTATGGTGTTAACGGCCCAGATTTACTTTGTTCTTTTGCGACTAAACGGTTGCCCGTGAGCCATCAAATCGCTATTTTGTATATCTATACTTTAATTAAAAAGATCTTGGGTTTTAATCCTGCTTGCAAGGTTTCCCAAGCAATTTAGCTTCATTAAAAACTCTTTTAAAAAGTAAATTTGTTCTTTAATTTCAATTTAAAAATTCGTCGTTGTTGTTTGCTTCAAAAGGTTTGTGATTTCCTTTCTTTCAAAAAAAAAAATCACTGGCGCCCATTCTGTGCAAGTACACCCTGTACTTCACATTACCTTTTTTTTTCAATTTACATTTTTTTTTATTATTCTTTTATTAATCGAATTCGATTACTAAAATCATTTCTTACTGAACCCACCCCATTGCTGAGCTACTGGGTGACAGCACTACATATGTGTTGTTGGTTGTGAGTTATTAAACGCACCCACTTCATTCTGTTTGACAGATTGTCATTTCATTTTGTTCGCGACGCACGCCGGTTAGTTAATTTTTAATTTTATACACTCGTTTGTGAAAAATTTGTTTTGGATTCGGAAATCCATTTGTGTTTCGTGGATAGTAAATACACCATCATAAAATTATAGTTAAATTCATCCTAAAATCGCGTTTATAAATTTCACAACAAAGTCACAATTTTAAAATAACAATTTTTTTTAAAATAAAAGCAAAATTATCATTTTTATAAGTTGACCCGCGTATGCGGGTAGAAGAATGTCAGAAGAATGCTTGAAGAACATATTAGGTTATGGTTTTTGTTGCGGTAAATCTTACAATAACAGCGTATTTATTAGGTTTCTTTGACGGTAGTCTAATTATTGATTCAATATAGCTTTGTACGGCCTTTAGTCCATAAAAATTGGCATTTCGTCCCGGCGTTCTCACTTGGACTCTTCAGTTGACAGTGTGGGCCTTGTCAAGACGCAATTTTTATTAAGTTCAGTCCAGCTTACATCAAGTCTTCTACTTGGCTGATGTATTTCAGTGGTATATAGAATTTGTATTATAAAACACACTCATATGTAAACAATGCCAGGCCACGGGTAACAAAATTTCCAACAATTCTTGATTAGAAATTCTAATTGGGTTGGATAAAGTTCACAATTGATTTTCGCAGTAAAATTGATGTAAGCTGGACTGAACTTAATAAAAATTGCGTCTTGACAAGGCTCACACTGTCAACTGAAGAGTCCAAGTGAGAACGCCGGGACGAAACGCCAATTTTTATGGACTAAAGGCCGTAAAAAGCTATATTGAATCAATAATTCAACAAGTCCAATTAAATAATGCTAAGTCTTCTACTTGGCTGATGTATTTCAGTAGTATATAGAATTTGTATTATAAAACACACTCATAGGTAGTCTAATTAGACAGTGTCCTTATGTTTAGTTCTAAATTACATATATGGAAATGTGTTTTTTTTTTTATTTGCATAAAATATCACTTAAGGCAAATTTCAGACAAACTATTCCATTGTCAAATGTTGATAGCTCTAAACCAACCACGAAAAATGCGTTTTTTTGAGCTACGCAAACAGAGAACAAAAACAAAATAAACCAATTAAAGATCTTTTAAGCCACATACTGGTAATAAATAAATGAATTTTCATTAATTAAACTACTGTCCCTGTTCGCGTGATTCACACATTAAACCAAAACCTACATTAGAGTTTCATAAAAATGCTTAGCCGCCACACCATACCGCACCGCAGTATTATGTAGTCTATGATAATTTTAATGCCCACAAAGCAAATAACTAAAATAGTTGAAATTAATGGTTAAACATATTTACATAATATTTGTTTGTACGTACTTTGGTGGTGAGAAAAAGCTTTAACCAATATAGGTAATTAAAATGAAAACGACTAAATATTATTAAATGTAGTGATTTCAATTATCATATTAGATTTTTGGTTATGGGCATATTGAAAATTTGTATTTCTATTAATTCCACAGTTAGATTTTTAAAGGTTTTGGTTATTTTTAGGTGAAATACAAGTTTGAATATACTTCGATTTGAATAAATCAAAAATAAATTGATGAAATGAAATAATTCTTTAAATTGTATTTGTATGGCCCTGAGGGATATCTACCTCAGCACCGACATTTCTAACATCATAAATACCTCATTTATGAATAATTGAGCGCTAAATCATTTCAATCAAATCACAATATAACCAATAATACAAAAGTGTAAAAAAAAGTAAATTTTCACACCCATAATAAGAAAACTAAAATGCACGACTGGATCGCATGAACTTGCTGTAGTTAACAGCTAGAATGTTCCTAGAGATTGTGTTATTGACGATGTATGTATGTTAATGGTTTAAAAATGTAATGTGAACAATTATTATTAAGGGTATTCATGCAACGTCGTAAAACACTAGATAAGTTTACGGTTTGGTTACAAAATTTTGAATGGGAAATGGTTTACACAATTTGGTTAAAATTATCCATGGACTTTGATGGGGAAAATTAACCAAATTTATTTGGTTAAACTTATCCAAACATCATTGTGACTTTAAGAATTAGGCGCGTTCGTAAATCAAAGGGCACGGTAGTGCCCTGCCAGGTTCTGGCACTACACCCTTTTTACAGGATCAAACTCAGGTGATTTTCGACCCCCCTCTAACTTCAGTACCAATAAAGTCAGAAACTTCAAACACGCAGCATTTGCTAAGCTCACCGGGTTTAGGCAACTCACACCAAATTTCAATTCTATAGCACTAGGGGTTTCTGAGATATAAGACTGCAAAAATCGCAAAAACCGTAACTGACTCACTGACTGACTGACTCACTGACAGATCATCAAAATTATGGAGCACTTTCCGACATCGTAGAATCTTGTAATTTCGCACAACGGTAGGCCCTGTAGTGTATACAAAGGAAAATGTCGAAAATTTTAGATTTTCCATTCAGGGGGCGTGGTTTCCGCCCGTTTTCATAGAATTGATATACATTATTTGGAGCACTTCTGATTGTCGTGGAATGATGAAATTTAGTACAGCGGTAGGGCTTAAAGTGTAGACAAAGGAACAGTTTTAAAATTTGATATTTTACATTCAGGGGCGTGGCACCCGCCCATCTGAATAGAATTGATATTAATTATGAGGAGCACTTCTGATTGTCAAAGAATGATGAAATTTGGTAGAACGGTAGGGCTAGAAGTGAGAGCACATGCAAAATTTAAAAATTTGAGATTTTAAATTCAGAGGGCGTGGCATCTGCCCATTTTCGCAGAATTAATATCAATTATATGAAGCACTTCTGGTTGTCGTAGAATGATGAAATTTGGCAGAGCGATAGGACTTGACATGCAAGCAAAGGGAAAATTAAAAATTTGAGATTTAATATTCAGTGGGAGTGGCAACCACCCATTTTCACAGAAAAAAAAATAAATCGGGTGGCACAACGGCTCATGAAGAACCAGGGCCTAGTGCCTAACAACTCGCAAACCATTCCTGTGTGCGCCTTTCGACAGGAATGGAAGGGACCTACAATTTTATGCCGAATTCGAACGGCTAAACGAGAAGCACTTTTTCGTGACAAGTGATACTATTGGAGGATTTGTCAATTCCTCGCAAGAGGCAGTAGCCCTGAAAAAAAAACTTTTTTTTTAGTTTTTAGGTGGATGCGGCTGGGAAGCGATCCCAGATCTCCAGCGTGACAGTCGAACGCACTAACCATTACGCTACGGGCTAATACCCCATTTTCACAGAAATAATATTAAATACATTGAGAGTACTTTTGTTTGGTACAGAATTATGAAACTTGGTATAAAGCGGTTCGTTTTCAGGCGTATACAAAGAACAAGTTGCAATTTTAAAATTTTTCGTGCAGGGGCGTTTCATCTACCCACTTCTTATCAATTATTATGATTTCAATGGAGCATTTCTAACTTATTAAAATTGGCAGATGGGTAGGGACTTGTTGTATATAGAAAAGGCATAAATTAAAAACATAATTTACTTATGAGGCTCTCATTGGGCGTTTATTCCACCCACTTTTCCTGATAAAAAGAACCTTTGCAAAAAGTAGTGAAATCACAACAAAAACATAAATGTTAAAAAAGAAGCCAAGTTCTTCTAATATAAAAACTTTTGCGTAACAAGTCAGCCGTAAAAAGTAATGAGATCTAAAAGTACGCCAAGTTCTAAGTTTATTAATGTAAAATATCAAATATTTTAAGTAGAGTAATACCGAAGAACCTCAAAATTATAAGAGACATCTATTATTTAATGATTACTTACTTAAATTGAGTTGGTTTACTTGGCAAGTTTTCTTTTTTTACCTAATTACTCAATTTTGAAATGAAAGCTTGACTAGTAAACCAACTCAATTTAAGTCAGTAATCATTAAATAATAGATGTCTCTAATAATTTTGACGTTCTTCGATATTACTCTACGTCTACTTAAAATATTTGATATTTTACATTAATAAACTTAGAACTTGGCGTACTTTTAGATCTCATTACTTTTCACATCTGACTTGTTACGCAAAAGTTTTTGTATAAGAAGAACTTGGCTCCTTTTTTAACATTTATGTTTTTGTTGTGATATTATTTACATAATATGTATATCTCACTCAGAGAACTAAAATAAAATCTGACCGTGTTCTCTTACTATAGAATCGCGATTAGTTGGCGATAAAAGTGACTTAAAACGTTGTTTATGCAAGAAAAAATAAGTAGGACGTCTTCATTTAATCAAAGATTAGGAAAGCTTCTTTTCGTAAACTATTAAGGTATAATAATTAAAGTTCTCCCCAACCAATCGTTGACGACGACGAAACTACATCAACATCGGGGCGCAAATCAAGAAACCGACATTATGGGCGCACTTGGTATATGATTTTTTTGTTTTCGCTCATTTTCGTCGGAACACTACCGTAAGCCTACGACTATAGTAGTGACATCGTGTATCTTACAATTTTTTTTATCGTTGCGAGACATTCGGCTCCGATTTCGCATTGGTTCGCGAGAGGTTCTTCATTGAAAAATAACTTCGAAATCTAAGCACGTCTAATGTGTCACACACCAAATCGGCCAAATAAACGAACAGCTGATTCAATTACACAGCATTTAACCAAATTAATAAAAAGGTCGTTCATGCCATTTTTTTTTGTAAGCTTATCATTTTACAAAATTTATAAGCTTACGACGTTGCATGAATACACTTATTATTTAATAACTTAAATTCCAATCAATTTCTTGAACTAATATTAACTTATGAAAACAATATTTAAAAACCATTGGAACGGTTTTAAAAAAAAAAATATTTTTATAAAATCCGAAAAAACATTTTTTAAAGAATTTGAAACGCGAATTTAAAGTGATTATTTATACACGAATACAAATTCATCATCAAAAAATTTCATGAACCCGTTTTTGAAAAATCAGTTTATGGAAGGTACCGTTATTTTTGAATTTAGAAACATGATTTTTTTAAATGTTCTAGAAAATTACATAAATAAATATATTTTTTGTAACTATTTTATGCCAAGTTTTAGGAAAATGGACCAAATAGTTTACCAAATTTCGGTTCATAATAATGTTAAAACTTTACAAAAGCTTCACCGTAAACAAATTCCTTAAAATCAAAAACTAAAAAAATTGTTGTAGTTAGAAGTACCAAAATTATTTTTCTTTAAATTACAAAAATGGAGTATTTCCCTATTTTAATTATCATTTCCGCATTATCAGTCATTTTTTGAAATTAGAACAGTGACAGTGTTGCCGAACCTCACTATAAATCATCATTGTCATGATTTCTTACCATCAACTCATGAAATCATGAATTCATTGGAATACTCCTGATTTTTAATTTCTCCTTAAAGCCTAGTACGCTGCTGATGCGAAACGAAAAATCTCATACAAAAATGACACAACGAAATCATAAACGAGAAATTTTGTTCTGCTTTTCGTTTTGCAGTACGCTGTTCAATGAGCCAAATCGATAATTGTAGCAGTTTATTTGAAGAAGTCTAGAAGAAATTAATTGACCAGACCATTAATTGTGCGCGGAAAAATGACATTTGAGTGTCATTCGTGTTCGTGTTTGTATTTATTTTTTTCTTTTATTACAGCATGGCTTAGGTATAAATGGCGGCCACGGGCAGTCTAGCCCATAGCCCAATTAGCGCTGAAGTGCGCCGTTTTGATAACAGCATGGCTTTCTGTGATTGTTTTCGCTTTGTGTTTTTTTTTTTTGTTGTTGTTTGTAGTTAGTGACACCTTCAAAGAGAATTTTGTCGCTGTGGTTTCCGTAAACATTTCGCCGTCGTGTTGGAGACCAAATAAAAATCTCGTTTAGCATCAGCATTCAGCACGTACTAGGCTTAAGCCTAGAACTTCAACACCAAGAAATCAAACATTTTCTGATCAGCTACTTATATCGAAGGGAATTTTTTTTCCGAAACAGTTTTCTATTATTATCTTATTAAATTTCCCTCGAACAAAAATTTTTATGAAATCAATTTTCGGAACTTTTAAATCGCTACCAAGGTGCTTAAAAAAAGATATAAATATTATAACGATATTTTATGATTGTTATGGATTTCAAGTACGTGTACAAAAATCAGTGCCAACTTAAGTGTTCTTCGCCACAGCAATGAACCAAACATAGCGCGTTGCACTTGTTTAACATCATGTTTCTTATGCTAAAACTGTTTGACAGATTTGGATAGAACTTTAGAATTTCATCTCGTAATACTCTCGACTATTAATTTGATTCCAAATTTTTAGCAAAATTGGACAATTTCTTACCTTATTTATTTTGAGTGCTTCAAAATTACTTTGTTTATTTTTTTTTTGTTTGTTTATTTATGGTTAGATAGCAACACAAATATAATATGCATAAATTTAAAACAATAAATATCGTCTTGTAGAAAATTCTATAACAAACAAATTTATATGGGATGTTTTTTTCTAAATTGCATATTTCTAAAGTCAGAAAGGAAAATATCAGAAAAATAAGTTGATTTCAGCGTTTTTTCACTCTTGCATTTTTCCTGCATCGCGGACAGATTTTTCGAAGTATCAAACTTACCTAAATATTACACTAACATGCCCCAACAACATATCAAAAATGTAGAACTACATCGCTAAAACAACAAAGTTATCTTACTAAAATTTGTCCATAACATCGTTTTATTAAAGGCTTATATTGCTTAGCCTAACAAATTTCCCACAACATTATTACATAATCGTCCTTTTCCTAGCTTTAGCCAAAATCAATAAAAAAAATATAATCATATGCTAAACAATCCAGCAGCATGTTTCAGCATCAGTATTAACAATTTGATTTGACACTTAACACTTGTATTATAGGATTTAATAACGATGTCAGCATCGTGATTTATAATATTTTCCATCTTGTGTATATGTACATAGAATATAATACATAAGTGCTGCGTGCTCTCATGGGATATGTATATGTAAGCAAAGCATGAAAGGATGTCATATCCTTTCCCTCTTGTTGACTATTAAAGTCAATTTGAGCCCCCAATGGAATATAAACATAATCTGTAACTTTTATACAAAGGCACATGAGTTGTTATAATATAAAAGATGTGAATATAACTTAATCTGAGCAATCATAAAAAAAAGAGATTCACAAAAACAACAACAAGAAAGAAAAAAAAAACTTAAAATGGTAATTTTATTCTTTTCAGTTAATTTAATCTGAGAGATAAAGTTTTTTTTTCAATTTTACATGAATATGAAAAGCACATACATACATAACATGCAGAAAAAATTTAAATATTTAATCGTTCCATTTAGTTAAATAAATAAAATAATTTCGTGACGTGACAGCTCGTAGGGACTACGGCTAACAAGTCTCATCCGTTATTAGTCGACAGGAGTAAAGGGGATACGGGTACGGGACCTTCGGTTTTCTGCCGAACAGGAACTGCTACGTTGAAACTTGAAAGGACCTTTTTTACGGTAATAGCCTTGGCAAATTTGGCACTTCCTGCTGTTTTATTTATTTGGAATCGGTAAAACTCTCAATGAATATTTTTCCGCTGTGTTTTAAGCCTCGTCGCTGCTGATGTGAAATGAAAAATCATAAACGAAAATGAAAAACGAAAAATTTCGTTGTGCTTTTCTTTCTGTTCCACCAACGAAATTGATTTACCAGATTGTTTTGACAAGTCTCCACTCTCTTTTCGCACAGAATTAATTGCCTGGACCATTTATTGTGTGCGGAAAAATCAAATTTGTGTTTTGTTGGTGCTTTAAGTGTTTCTTTCATTACGTCATGGCTTTTGTTTGATTTTTTTTTTTCGTAAATTTTGTTTAATTTATTTGCAATTTGTGAAACTCTCCTCGAATATTTTCCACTGTATTTGCGTAAGCATTTTGTTGACTTTTTGGAGACCGTATGAAAATTTCGATTGTCATCAGTAGCGTACTAGGCTTAAGTAAGAATTTCATTGTTCTGTTGGAGACCAGCGAAACGATATTATTTATCTGCGGCAATTCAACAAGACAAATTCTAGTGAAAATTAATCATGGAGAGTTTTAACAATTTAGAAAAAAAAAAAACGTAAAAACCACAGAAAGTAAAGAACAAACTCGAATAGAACTCAAATCTCATTTTCTTCATACATTCAATTAATTGTCCAGATGATTAATTGTGAGCAACAGAAGAGTGGAGACTGGAGACTTCTCCAAATAATCAACTTCATGAGTCGAAAATTTACTGCACGGTGAAACGCATGCGAACGTTCTGTTTCGCATAAATTAAATTTGATCTTTAGACATTGATTTTATATTAAACAAAAAACTACAGAATTTAGAATTTTTAAACAAAACTTACATAACAAGGATGAAAAATTCCAAAAAAAGAGGTTTTAATATTTTTCCATGGTAAATTTGACATGATGAAAAAACGCCAATTAACAGCCAGAAAATGAAATGCCAAAGGCGTCAAGTAACCAAATCAAAAAAAAAAAAAAGAAATGAAACACAAACCACGAGCTACTTCAAGCCAAAATAAATTAAATTTCACCTCTTGTTGCGTTAAAAAAAAAAAAAAAAACAGTGCTAGCCACTTGCTGGTTGAAACCGCAAACTTGTGGACGTGCAATTTTTTCACAAACACGTAAAATGATAAAGTATCCATATGCAGGAAGGATGCCATAAAAAATAAAAAGATATTCCCATTCTGCAAAAAAAAACAAATGCTCTGTTTTTTTTTTTGCATTCATGATGAAAGCTGTACAAGGTGCAAATTTTTATCATCGTGTGTATGCAATGTACACTTAGGTATTATAAAGATACACCACCTGTGATGTTGTCATCGTTCTGTAACAATATTTTGCCTAGAAACATCATTAGAATGTCATGTGGAGGATGTTAATGCAATACCACTGCAGCAGCAGTAGCATAGATATCTAGAGTAGGTAGATATGGGGAACAGGGCAAAAGAGTTTTGTCCTGCAAACAAAAAAATCAAACAAAAAAAAAACTGGAACCAACATAAGGGAATACGAAAAGGCTAACTTACAAGAATGCTAGAGACACGTCCTTGTTAGGGGGATAAACATGAAACATTCGTCGACAACCGTGAAAATCGTGCTTGAAATGTTTTCTTTTTTTTTTGTTCGGTTCGGTTCGGTTTTGTTGTTTTTTGTAAAGCCATACCGTTGGCAAGCATTATCCTTGTTGAAAATTCATTTATAAAACCTTGTGCGACAACGTCAACGCGGTGGCGGTATACATGCCGTTAGAATAATTATGAGCTAAGGGTATACAACTGATGCATGTGAAGGGAAGCTATACTGCGCTTATGTTTTTATGTTGCACTTTTTATTTTTGATTTTTTGCATAAACATTATGTGACCAAAATTTTGTTTAAATGAAGTTAATTTTTTTTTAGGTAGGTACATATAAGAAATATTTATCTATGCTGGGAATCAAAAGGAGTTAAGGATAAGCTGTCTTATATCTGCACGTTTCCGATAGGGCTTTTAAGAGATACAACGAAAATTATACATCTTTCACATAAGGTGCTGTACAGTCTACATGTGCATGAGTAAAAATGTATACATAACATAAGTTAAAACAGATTGTTCGCACTTAGGGATGGGCCAAACTGCTAGTTATCGGTAACTGTTACGAACTGTTATTGCTACTTCCCAATACCTGTTAAAAATACCTGTTACTGAAATAACAGTTAAGAAATCAAAATTCTCCTGGAAACTTGAAAGATCGAGAAATATTTTTTTATTCTAATTTATGTTTTTTCTGAACTGTGCTTTCACTTATCAGTGATTTCAGTTGTTGTTTATTACTAATTTAGCTTGTCTTTGATTCTACTTCTTATTATTTCAGAGTCATCACGTTAAGTCAACAAGAAATTCTAGTTTGCAGAGTTTTCGCATAAATTCTACAAAAGTTTCAAAACTGATTTAGCTTAGAAATTGTATGAGCTATATTGCACTAAGCGGCAACTGAACTTCATAAAATTTTATACAAATTATAATGAATCGCAGTTCCGCGTCAAAAATATGACACCCGGGCGTCAAAAATAAAATGACGCCCGGGCATCAAAAATAAATTGACGCCCGGGCGTTAAAAACAAAATGACGCCCGGGCGTCAAAAATAAATTGACTACCGGGCCTCAAAAATAAAATGACGCCTGGGCGTCAAAAATAATATGACGCCCGGGGGTCAGAAATAAAATAATGCCCAGGCGTCAAAAACAAATTGACGCCCGGGCGTCAGAAATAAAATGACGCCCGAGCGTCAAAAACAAAATGACGCCCGGGCGTCAAAAATAAAATGAAGCCCGGGCGTCCAAAAAAACAAAATTACGCCTGGGATAAATCAGTAATTAAGAACAAATTTTTGGTAAATAAACACCATGAATCTGGATCACTAATGAGCGAAATCACTGTTAAGCTAAATCTGTATTGAAATTTTTGGTGAATTTACGCGATAAATCTGCAATAACTGATAAGGATAGTCGCAGTTGAGCTAAATCAGTAATAAAGAACAACTTTTTGACCGCTTTCACACAAGGAAACTGTGCCAGAAACTAGCTAGTTTGTCGGCGAGAAGGGCGAGAGCGGAGATTTTTTTCTTTCCCTTACGCCCTTCTCGCCTACAAACTCCCAGTTGCCGAAAACTCAGTTTCCTTGTGTGAAAGCAGTCTTCTTTTAATTTACACGATGACTCTGAAATCACTAATAGAACGAAATCACTGTTAAGGTTAGACCGCACTAGGCAGAACTGCACTGCAGCGAAACTGCGATTCACATTAATTTGTATGCAATTTTATGTAGTTCAGTTATCCGCTTAGTGCGATATAGCTCATACCATTTCATACAAATAATATTTTGCCGCGTCCTGAAGTGCAGTTCCGCTGCAGTTGTGTGTGGTCTTACCTTTAAGCTAAATCAGTATTAAAATGTTTGCTGAATTTACGCGATAACTCTGCAATAACTAATAGGCAGAATCGCAGTTAAGCTAAATCAGTAATAAAGAACCACTTTTTGTTGAATTCACACGATGACTCTAAAATCACTTATAAGCGAAAACACTGCCAAAGTTAAAAAAGTATTGAAATTTTTGGTGAATTTACGCGATAACTCTAGAATAACTCATAAGCAGAATCGCAGTTAAGCAAAATCAGTAATAAAAAACAACTTTTTGTTGAATTTACAGGATGAATCTGAAATAAGTAATAACAACAAGCAAAACCACTGTTAAGTTTCTTGAATTGTCACAATAACCCTTAAATTACTTATAAGCAGAATAACAGTTTGGCAATATCAGTTTTTAACAACATATTTTAGTGTAATTAACGCAATGTGTCTGAAATCAGTTATAAACAGATCATTCCAAAAAAGCTAAACCATTAACCATTATAAATTTTCAGAAGGCAGAATTGAGCAATGTTTTACACAATGCCAATAAGCATAATCACAGTTTAGCAATAATATCAGTACCGAAGAAAATGATATTACCAATTCTGAAAAAAAAAATTATCAATTTTATATGTTATTCCAGTAACAGGTATTTTTGTATTACAGTATCAATACGTTATTGCTACTTTCCAATACCTGTTACTGTATACCTGTTACCGAAATAATGACCCATCCCTATTCGCACTTGCACTAGGTTTATCTTTATTGATGGTTAGGCGTTTCGTAATTATAAGGCTTAGCGCCCACACAGGGCCGTAGCGTCCATTGGGGCAGACGGGGCAATGCCACGAGGGGCTCGAATCGGTATTAACTTTGTTAAGTTAACTTCGTTCAGCTCAATCCCACTTTTTGAGTCATTGCAATTTAAATTCAATTGACGAATAAAATCTAACCCTAATCAGCTCGAACTGTAGATTTTACGTATAAGCTCACTATGTAGTGAATTCAATTAACCGATGCAGGTTTATCCACTAATATTCAAGTATTTGTTGCTTCTTTTTGTGTATATGAGACCCTTGAAATATTTATTTGTAAAATTAAAATAAAAGAATTGGGAGAAAACTCTAAAAATATGTCTTCATGTTCATGGTTAGCGGAAGCTCATTGCCATTTTGTTTTTAACGTTTAATCCTTTTTCACACCTAACTCTCGTAGTTTTATTCCAAGTAATATGGCATACGCATACTTGTAGCAAATTAAATTTTCTACAAATTATGTTTTGTAACTTTGTTCGCTTGTTGCTATGGCTTAAAAGTAAGTACATTTTGTTTAAAAAAAAAGTTAGGGTTGATTTTATACATGCGTCATATTCTCATATTTCTTCTGTTTGTGTCATCTGATTTTTCGGCTCAGTTACTTTCTATCAGGTCAACATTAATTGGCAACTTTTTTGATCATTAAAAATTCTTCACTGTCTTCGTGCTATCCAGATATATGAACCGCTCTTATAATGTTTTTAACTATTCCTGTTACCATAGCAAAATATTTTCAAAGCCGAAATTAATAAAAATTACTTGCAAAGCACCTTGGAACAAACAAGGCTAAGCAATTTATCATTGATATCGATCAAAAATCTAAGAGCACAGCAAATAGATTTGAGGAAAGTAATAGCTTCTGCAAAATCCAGAATAAAAATTACTACTAACTACCTAACATTTTATTTCGTTAAAACACATTAAGAATTTTTTGTTGAAATTTATTTAACCATTATTTAGGCAGTCATTCAAAAATAGGGTCCCATATTTGGTTTTGCCAAGGGGCCCCACAAGCTGTAGCTACGGCCCTGCTCCCACATGCAACTTTTAGGCTAATCGTGCACATGCAACTTTCAGTCACGAAACAGTTTGGTTGCTAAAACGAATCTCATGCTCTTATATGAGAGTCCGCGCACATGCAAAAACTATTCAGTCACCGATTGAAGCAACTTAACAGTTTGTGTTTTTCGAGACAAACTAAACGATCACCCCAAATTAGTTGCATGTGGGCGCTTAGGCTAAGATGATTTTGGTGGATTGTAACCTTTTTAGTGGTTGATAGGCTTACAATAACAAATTCTAGGTAAGAACTATTATGTATAACTTTATTAAAAACTCAAGTGACTTCAACTTCAATATGCGTTTTACCCAGTTACGACGTGACAAGGTAGACTCGTCAGTTAGGTTCTGTCATCTTCTTCTTCATTTAAGAGGCGATTGTCATGATCTCGAGGGGGGACCGAAACTCTCCCACTCAACTGCTTCACCCAAGGTTCCAGTTGTGGGGTTCGCCAGGTTGACCTCAGAAAAAGTCGACAGGCCACCCAGTACCGTCTGTGAAGTTGGCAGGGCAACTTTCACGTAGAGTAACAGTGTGAAGTTAGCAGGTCATATAAGTGTATCTTGAGAACTAAGCATGCTAGTTATTTGCAGTAAGGCTCAAAATTTGACGTTTATTTTGCATTTCAAGAAATCTTAGGTCCAAATTTTGAAGTCCTTATTTTTAAGAAATTAAAAAAAAATTGACTTTAACATTAAATTAGCAAGTCAAGTTTTTTATCTCGAGAACTAAGCATATGCTAGGAATTTGCAGTAAGGGTCCAAATTTGCAGTTTATTTTGCATTTCAAAAAATTCTAGTGAAGTAAGCATCAGGGCAGTATGAATGTTTTTTCAAACAAAAGACTACAAAATTTGAAGCCCAAATTTCTTGAAATGCAAAATAAACTACAAATTTGGAGCCCTACTTCCTTCTTGGTTCTCGATATTTACTATGTGACCTGCTCACTTCACTGTGAAGTTAGCAGGTCACTCGATTACACCCACTATTTGGTGAACTGCAAAGTCAGGAATAGAAATGCAATATAAATGCAAAAAAAACTGCAAATTACTGCGTTGGTCCCGTTACTCTACGTGAAAGTTGCCCTGCCAACTTCACAGACGTCTCCCGGTTTTGAATTGTTCCATGTCTGAGGCCAACTTAATGCAGGTGTCGTTGCATTTGTTTCATCCAGGAGTTTTTGCGCCAGCCTTTCTTCCGCGATAGTGTTGGAACGTCTTGTGCTAATGCCTTTTGAACTGGGTTCTCATGGCATCTTCTTTGTACATGACAGTTACAGCTAAGTTGGTCATGCTGTATTTTTTCCAAGATGGTATTTTTTACGTGATTCTCTTGCTTCTTATTCGATCACGCTTTGTCACTCCTGCTGTCATGCGAAGCATCTTCATTTCAGATGCCGTTAATTTACTCTCAATCTTCTTGTTCATGGTCCAACACTGTGAACCGTATGTAAGCGCTGGACGAACAACTGCCGTGTAGAGCTTAAGCCTAGTACTCAGTTCAGCCTAGTACTCACCTCTGAGTGGAATGAAAAATAAAAGCGATTTGAAATTCACGTGAATAAGCATTGTGAAACCATAATTAATTATCCACGTGAAATTTCAGTCCTCAGTTTGAAAATTTTAAGTTCTTACTTTGAACGAAAAAAATTATTTGATTTGTCTGACAGTTTAACAGAATCTTGAAATGCTTGAGAAGATTTTTTTAATTCCATAGTCGGTTTTTGGCTTGTCGGTAACACTTAATATTCAAAAATAAATGATCATAAGATTCAAAATAATTCTTTAGGCTTTTTTATTCAATTATAAAAATTTTTATTTTAATTTATTGACAAATGTCACACTTTTCCACACTCCAATTATTTTTCCTAGTGGTCGTACGTTAGGAAATGTAAATTATGAAATGAAATTAATTTTGAACCGGTTCATATTTCGCTCTCACATTTTGGGTGCTCAGCTCTCGTTATGAATTTCATCGTTGTGAAATAAATGTCACGTTTATATAGAAATTTCATTTTCACTTGAACTGAGTACTAGGCTTTCAAGTGAAAATGAAATTTCTTTATAAAAGTGACATTCATTTCACAACGATGAAATTCATAACGAGAGCTGAGTACCCAAAATGTGAGAGTGAAATATAACTAATTTCATTTCATGATTTTCATTTCCTAACGTAAAACCACAAGAAAAAAAATAATAGAGTTGTGGAAAAGTGTGACATTTGTCAATAAATTAAAATAAACATTTTTATAATTGAATATAAAAGCCTAAAGAATTATTTTGGATCTTACGCTTGTTAATTTTTGAATATTAAGTGTTACTGAAAAGCCAAAAACCAAACTATTGAATTAAA
Organism: Melangyna quadrimaculata; assembly: GCA_949320155.1. Lineage (NCBI taxonomy): Eukaryota > Metazoa > Arthropoda > Insecta > Diptera > Syrphidae > Melangyna > Melangyna quadrimaculata. The sequence goes on along the minus strand of OX439485.1, from coordinate 171,382,131 downwards.
ATAGTCTTCTCAAGTATTTCAAGATCAGATAAATCAAGTTATTTTTTTTCATTCAAAGTGAGATTTGAAAATTTGCAAACTGAGGACTAAAAATTCACGTGGAGAATTAATTATGGTTTCATAATGAATATTCACGTGAATTTCAAACGGTTTTTATTTTTCATTTCACACAGAGGTGGGTACTAGGCTTTAGGGGGCATTTTTCTATCACAGAAGATGGCAGAGTGTTTCCGCCACTTCACCCACCCTACGCTTACACGATGTTTGATGTCGTCATCACAAGATCCTTCGCTATTGATCATTGATCCAAGATATTTAAACTTTTGCAATGTTCCATTCAAATAGATGTCCGGAATAGGCCCGTTTTTTTTCATTGTGATTCTTTTACTCTGAAAAGCATCTGTGGTTGATTAACCCGAAACGAACCCGCACTGGTCGTCAGATAGCCGTATTATTTATCGTAGGCGGCCATCCAATATCCGCTCAACGATCTTCATGGCGAGTGACATCAGCTTGATCGAACGGTAGCTGTCGCAATTAGGTTCTGTCATACCCTTCTCAAACGCAAATTGAGTGTAATTCAATAATATTCAATCATTCTACTTTAAACATCACATTAGTATGTTAATTTTATTAATTTTTTCATCTCAGTGATTTTGTAGTATATTCAAATTTTTACTATAAAATTTGCTTATTAATGGTGAGACTCGTCATTTTTAAATAAAATAAATCCAAATAATTACAGTTAGTTTTATCAAAAAATGATGTAATGAGGCATGTTTTAACAGTCGTCTCTCAACGTGCTCTATAAATCTAGTATTTGGCTTCGTGCCAAACTTAATTTTCAAGGTTTTGATTAAAACTAAAATAACGATTTTTTTTTTTTTTATATTTAGCGCGTGCAAAAGGGGTTGTGACTACCCTTAAGATGATATACACAGCACGAGCGATTAGGTAGATTGGAGGGGATTTAAAAGGAGATACCAATGCACATTGGTTTTGAACGTCTGTACATCACAATGGGAGGGGAAAATTGAGCTGGGTAGAGCATTCCACATTCGAGTAGTGCGACTGAAGAAAGAATCTCTGTACTTAACAGTACGTCCGAAATTGGGCTCAAGGGTAAACTGATGGGCATTCCTAGAAGCGCGAGTATTACGGTTGAATTGTTTAAGGGGAGGAATGCAACTGGCTATTTCACTAGAGCATTGTTTATGGAAATAACGGTAAAATAACGAAAGACATGACACATTTCGACGGTACTCAAGAGATGAGAATGTTTCCGTTATATTTCTTTCACCTATCATTTTAAGAGCTCTCTTTCTTAGTTCTATCCAATAAACTCAAGTGGGTTATTGGAGCACCTGCCCAAATGTGAGACTTATACTCAAGTTTTGGACGAATAAAGGCTTTGTAGATCACAGCCAGATCAGAAGGGGAGACAAATTTCTTGCATCGACGGAGAAAACCTAAACACTTAGCAGCATTTTTGGCGGTGTCAAATATGTGGTCGTTCCATAAAAGGTGGTTTGTGACACACATACCGAGGACTGAAAGCTTTTCGGTTTCCTCGATGCAAGTGCCACTCATGGATAGTTGCAAGGGGGGTGGGTTTCGTTTTAACGACAGTAGACAGCATTGAGTTTTTGAAGCATTAAATTCTACACGATTTTTGATTCCCCATTGGACAATGCTGTCGAGATCAGAATTTAATGAGCTTATCATACGCTGCCGTTCGAGTTCCACATCCGAAGGACATGGATGTGAATCTAAGAACGAATATGAAAAGCTGAGGGTACTATCGTCAGCAAAACAATTTAATGGATTAGAAGTTTCAGATAAAAGATCGTTTATGAATATAAGGAAGAGAGTCGGAGACAGAACGGAGCCCTGGGGCACACCAGCATTTGTTTTGTGAATTTTAGACTTAAAACCATCCAACACAATTTGTATTGAACGGTCCGAAAGGTAATTTCTAATCCAACGAAGAAGAGATTCATCGATACCAAATGCACGCATTTTCGATAAGATAGCTTGATGCCAAACTCTATCAAACGCTTTTGAAATATCAAGTGCAATAATCTTACTTTCTCAAAAACGATGTAAAGATTTGTGCCACTATTCGGTGAGATATATCATCAGATCACCAGTAGACCTATTGCTACGAAAGCCGTACTGCCGGTCATTAGATGATGAAGCCCGCCCATGTGATTGGCCGACAAAAGAAATGGGAGAGCCTGCGCGCACAATTATTTGCGTGGTTAGGTATTTATGCTGGGCAAGAAACCGAACCGATGATATTTGATTACCAGCAGCGAAATTAAGTCCGATTATAGAGCATATTTTACTTATATTTAATGATATATGTATGAGCTTCGTCTATAACAAATATCTTCGGAACTGATGTCTTTAATTGTTATTTCACTATCATTTTCTATTTTTCTATTCACATTAGCCACAATACTAACTAAAACTGTATTAAAGTGTTAAACACAAAAATGCATTTTATCCCAGTTTGAAGTTTACCACAACGAAAAAACTTCTTCACCGTACTTGTAGGACCAAACCACATCCAAAAATAATAAAACCATTCTTGGCCGCTCGCACCCAATTTCCATACAAATTTGCCCATTCTCCTTTGTTAATAAACATACAAAAATAACATTAAATCAATTTTAACAACGAAGCTCAAAGTTCAAAATAAAAAAAAAAACTCAAAATAAATACTGTTGTATATGGTATTATGTATTTTAAATAATTATTCACAAATAAAAATAATTAAATGCACAGGGTTTTTTGAAAGTACGAGTATTTTTTGTTTCGTATTCGTTTTGATCAAAATTATAACGAAAAATGTTTGAAAACATTTTAATATTTGCCTTGTCAGTTAATAATAATAATAATCATCGGAAGGCATAATTGGAATTTTCCATTGTTTCCATAGTAAATCATAATAATTATGTAAATAAGGGAATCCTAAAATAATTAAACCAACAAATTAATAGGACATTATTTAAGCCACAAAAGGACCTTTCATCCCCATCATCATATTTTTTTAACAACGAAACAAAATAGACTAAGAGCCCAGGGCCGCCAGACAAACGTTATTTTATCAAAGTTAAGATTTTTTCTGCGAACAGATACTTTGGTAGCTAAGAACAAATGGACACTAAGAATCTTCAATCCGGGTGCAATTAAGAGGTAGCGAGTGTTAAAATTGCATACAAATGTTGCAACATTGCTTTATTTTATCAAAGCTGAATTTTTGATATGTATTAGGGGATGGTGTCATTTAATTTATTTGACACTTTCCAGACATCTACAGTGGGACCTAACGTGCGCCAGGCACTTAAAATCTGTCAAACTAATCGTGCCATTTACATAACAGAATCAAATCAAGATTTTATGTTTTCTGTGGGCAAATATTCTACACCTAGAGCGGGGCCTTACATCACCTTAAAACTGTCAAAATAATAATCTTTTGTTACTAAAACGTGATTTTTTTTGCTTATTTTAGCTGTAGATGTATAGCTGATGGGGAATTATTTTTAAACAGTTGCCCATAAAACATATAAATATTAGCTTTAAAACTACAACGTAAATGGCACAATTATTTTGACATATTTTAAGTGTCTGGCTCACGTTAGGCACCACTGTAGATGTCTGGCAAGTGTCCAATAAAGTTAATGACACCATCCCCTAAGACATATCAAAAATTCAGCTTTGATAAAATAACGCAATGTTGCAACATTTGTATGCAACTTTAACACTCGCTACCTCTTAATTGCACCCGGATTGAAGATTCTTAGTGTCCATTTGTTCTTAGCTACCATAGTACATATTCGCAGAAAAAATCTTAGCTTTGATAAAATATCATATGTCTGGCGGCCCTGGGCTCTTACTCCAAAATATACACAGTAGACAAAATATAATTTTGTTTTTAATAAAAGATGATAATAAAAAATCCCTAAACCGTACTCATCATTTCATGAGCTTCGTCATTCGTGTACACTGTACTGTACAGCAGTCAAATGGTCATTCCAGTGAAATTACATAAAGATAGGGGTATTTATCCCCACATCAACAACAGAATGTTAAACTTGCTGAAAGAATCATTCGTTGGTTGGTCTTCAAAAATGAAAACCATCATCATGAAAATAAGGAAGAAACATTTTGCGGAATGTGTTTAATTTTTATGCATTCATCACTCTATAGTAAATTTATACTCATTAAATATGTAGGTATATATAACAGTCGTTATCTTTATATTTAATACATATAACGGTTTATTGAGGTACTTTTGAAATGTTTATTATTATTATTATTATTATGGAAGGTAATTAATCAGACAAGTATCTTTTTGCTATATACGAGTATATATGTATGTTTATGTATGTTTAAGTATATTTTTATCAAAATCGTTTTGTTTAATGCTTTTCACTGGTTATTAAACTTACATAACTTAAAGTTAGCTAAATAATCAGCTTCGAGTAAGGTTTCAGTTAATGAAATAATAACTTCTATGATTATTCTTATATGAATGACAGACATTTAAAGATATTTGTTTTTCGAATTTTAAACAATTTAAAAAAAAAAAACAATCTTGGTTGACTCTTAATGCCTCAAAGGTGTTTTTGTTTTAGTTTCACTAAATAGAAGTATAATTCGATGACAAGCTAAGAAGGTATGAGGGTCCAAAATGAGGGGAAATAGACCATCTCAATTACGATTTTTTTCTTGTATTTACCCAGCCTGTACGACCTTATTCCTTTAAATGTATCAACAATTTGCTAACATTGGTGCCAAGAGTAATCTTGAAAAATGTCAAACTTCTGGTTGATTTAATTCCAACATTTAGTTCATATTGCCCCATAGTACGACGGACGACTTCTTGTCGAAAATCACTTTTTTTTACTTCTCCATCACCGTATGATTAAAAACTCAATTTTAGTTTGACTCGAAATCGATACTTTCCTTATAGAGTATGAGCCCGCATAGTTTGACAGATTTGAAGTGTCTGGCTCACGTAAGGCCACACTATAGATATCTGGGAAATGTCAAACAAAGTAAGACATATCAAAAAATCAGCTTTGATAAAATAACGCAATGTTGCAACATTTGTGTGCAACTTTAACACTCGCTACCTCTTAATTGCCCCCGGATTGAAGATTCTTAGTACTCATTTGTTCTAAGTATCTGTTCTAAGTATCTGTTCTAAGTATCTGTTCTAAGTATCTGATCGCAGAAAAAATTATAGCTTTGATAAAATACCGTATGTCTGGCGGCCCTAGGCTGCTTGTCTATTTTAGAGCAAGTAAAAATAAAAAAAAACTGTGACAAGTAAAAATTACGTCCATAAAGATAGAGAGCTGAAAAGTTTACAAAGATTAATGTATTTATCTTAAAGTAAAAAACTGTAATTATGCTTATATTGAAAATACAAAACAAAATATTCCTTATTTTCCAGTTAACCTCCACTATCTCCCCTTATCCGTTCTTTTTTCATTAATTAAGGTTAACTAACATCTGTATACATCATTTCCAATCTCTGCTGAAAAATATTTGTCTTGAAATTTTGTCAGGCTGTTGTTTTAATTTAATTAAAAAAACTAAAAAGTTTTTTTTCAGGGCTACTGCCTTTTGCGAGGAATTGACAAATCCTCCAAGAGTATCACTTGTCACGAATAAGTGCTTCTCGTCTAGCCGTTCGGATTCGTCATAAAATTGTAGGTCCCTTCCATTTCTGTCGAAAGGCGCACACAGGAATGGTTGCGAGTTGTTAGTCACTAGGCCCTGGTTCTTCATGAGCCGTTTTGCCACCCGATTTATTTTTTTTTTTTGTTTTAATTTTACAAAAAGCAGCACCTTTTGCAGACTATGTAATGTATATTGGGTGTGGTTGGGCTTAATTTTGTTTTGCATTTCTGGATGCCAATTTCTCATCACAAATTTCAAGGTCAAATTATTGTTCTACAACTGAAAACAACTTCTACCTTTGTTATACAAATTAATTAAAACCCTACCTTGGTTACGGAATCGTTATTTAAAATTCGTAGACTAAATAATTAGATTTGTATTCCACTCTAAAATGTTGTTTTAAGAATTAATAGTAAACATACATACCTACTACCTCCAACAATCCAATCTTTAATAATATTCCCCCAGTAAACTAATTTCTACGAAACCCACCTTTTGTTTGTATTTCTAGACGAGTATATTCCTTTAGAATAAAAAAGGAAAAAAATAAACAAAATTTACCCACCCACATTATGTATATACTCGTACATAAATACCAAAAATGAATAATAAATGCCAAAGGATATCCATCAGGTTATAAAAATCCACTGGAAGCAGCATCTCACTTATTCATCCTGTTGAATTCAGATTCTGAACGAAGGTTTTTTGTGTGTGTGTGTGTGATTTTTTTTTTACTCTGGCATTGATTGTTTATGCAAGTCGAAGGTTTTGTTTGTAAAGTAAAGTTTTCCAGGGAAAATTTTACCCTCGAGTATCCTTCAAGATAGAGAGTGTCCTTAAAGTAAAAATAAACACTCGCACATAAAACTCACTTAAGTGAATTTTGAGAACCATAAGACATATATGTAAGTTAGGTTGGTATATATCTTGTTATAGAAAACATCACACACTACTTGTGAAAACTTAGACATTCAATTATAGATATGTCTATATAGAGAAGTCTTGGATATTCTTTCCACATCTTTTAATATCAGTTTATATACACCTTGGTCGGTCGGTATTCATCTACTTCATAACTTGAACAGTTTTCAAATTAAAGTCTTCTGAAAATTAATCGAATTTTAACACGCAAAATTGGACTTTGAAAATTGGTTGAAGATGTATGATGTTGTATGTACATATTATCAAGTGAGAGTACCAATTTATTCAATTTCAAGTATAAATTCATAGACACGACATACTACTATTTGTAGGTAAAGGAAAGTACCTATAGGTATCTTAATAAATGCAAAAGGATGATATTGCTTGTCCTTATACCTGCATTCATCTTTTAATATGCCTATGTTTGTACCTACATAAATTGAAATTTCATTTTATCCCAAGGATACCTTATACATTTGCTTTTCTGCTTGATGATAATAATAAACATGACTTTGTTTGCAAAGTTATTGAATGTCAGAAAAATTTTCAATAAACTTCCGAAGAAGAACGACAACTGAAAAGCTCTTGCTTATTGTAGTAATAAGTGGAGGTTTCATTCATCCAGACTTTGTGTTTTCTAATAACATTTGAAAAAAAAACATTTTCAATACAAGTTCAGGTGTATTTTCAGATAGTAAAGGAATTTATTAAAAATGAAAAAGACATACATACAATTTATTTAGAGATAAGGGTCTTCCTCAATTTACAAAAGTTATTTCTTAAGTCGACTTCGTTATTTCAAAGTCAATATTGTTTTTAAAGAAAAAGTCGAATCTGCTAGTTAAATGTTACTCGAGTTTTTATTTGAGAGTGTTAGAGACAACTTTTTTTTCAAAAAATGTGATACAAATAGAAATAAAATGCACGACTGGATTGCAGACACTTGTTCTTGTAGCTAGCAAGTAACAACTTATATGTTTGACGGTGTACGTACCCATATTTATAAGTCAATAAAAAGATGTTAATTTTTTGTTAGGACGTTTCGAACATGTATACACAGAATAGGTAAATGGCTTTTCAAATGCAAAACACCATTTTTTTTCCTACTGGTGAGCGAAACTATGATTTTTTTTGATAGTAATTGATTGATTGCAATTTAGGCTAGTGGATTTAGAAAAATAATTCAAAAACCCTTGGCCTTTCCCACTATAATTGGCTCTTAAAGTGTTTAACATAGAAAACCGTTTTTTTTTTTTGTTTAAATGAAAAGGTGCACATTATTAAATTAAAAACGTGCTGGCCAAAAGAAATTAAACAAAACTTATTATACAAAAAAAAAATATTTAATTTACCAATTTTAGTAATTGATACTACCACCCTTTTTCGTGAGAACCTCATAATTTCGGTTTGCCATGGAATGATATTCTTCATCAGGACTTTATTTGAAAAAAATTATAAAGAAATCGAAAGAAAACGGCCATTTGTATATTTTATAGCTATCACATATTAAACAAATGGAATTATTTAACTAATCATTACCATTGAAATTAATTAAAAAATAAATAAAAGTTCAACTGACACGTGTAAATCATAAAACCACACACAACAAACACAAAACGACTCCTCTTCTCCCACAACCACAATCAAATAATACGGTGCCATCAAATAAGTTTTGATTAAACGAAATATTTTTTGACTAACTTCGTAGTACCGAATTGGAAAATAATGATAAAATCAAACAATACAATGACAAGATATTCGGGAATATTCCAAACACAAGGCAATTTGCTCAAAAAAAACCCAAAACTTTATTTCCGATATTCCAGATTAAAACTTTGAAAACATTTTTAGGAAACAATTGTGGAATACAAATTTAAGGTAAATTTTGATATGCAGATTAATAATTTAATTTAAAACAATTATATTTTCGAAAAAATGAATTTTCAAAATCAAAAAAATTGATATTATTTTTTTCTTTAGAAGCTTCTGTGTAAATAAAATTAAATCGGTTCATTCAATAATAAGAAAGTTGAAAATATGAAAATGGTTTTGTGTGAAGTTAATAACAACGCAAGCCAAAATGACTTTTTTACTTGCAATATACATACGTAATAAAGGTATGGTGACCATATTTCTGGGAGCAAAACCAGGGACACAAAGTGCAAATTTATAAAATAATATTTTGCGGATCGAAAAATTAAATATTAAAACTTCAAGTCTTTAGTCAAGCATAAGAAACAGCTGCTCTAAAAAATAACCTTCACGGCCCAATTCTGCAAGTGTGAATGAATTTTCGTGTACGCTGCATACCTATACTTTTTATTCCTGCTCAATAAATGTGTCCATAAATTTGCACGCCAATCTAGAGTCTATAGGGATGGTAAATATTCATGTCCACTTGCAAGATTTTTCTGCGTTTCTCACGCATTTTGAATTTGGCTCCTTGACAACAGAATTTGTATTTAATTGCATAGTCCAAAATTATTTTGTATGTACAATTGCCTTAGACCTTTGAAATTTTGAAAACTAAGCCCCAAAATTCTCTAACCCCAGGGCCGTAAGAAACAATTCCTGTCGTATTAAACATTCACGCTAAGCCTTACACCCAGTTGTTCTCCAATTGTTTAAGCCTCAATTGCGTTTCTTTCGTCATATAAGCTAAGTTTTTGGTGTAAAAAGTTGTTGAATTTAACATGTTAAGCCCCAACCACGTTTTTTGTAATTATATTTTCTAGCTTTAGTCCCAACTTCGGACTGACAGTCCCTAGACTTAAGCCCTTTGGAATAAGGTTATTTCCTAGGGAGTTATTTGTTTAACCCTGACAACGTTTTTTGTCTAATATTCTCAGACCATATTAACCCCAAGCTGATTTTTCTTTTCAGTTTTCTGGGTTTTGTTTTAAGGCAAAATTGTCGTTGCATGAAGCATGTCCATTATTCATAGCCCCCCACTTGTTGTTTGTCGAATTCGCTTCAGGCTTAAGCTTAGGGCTTAGAAACAAATTCAACATGTAAATTGTTCAGCCCCAAACACGTTATCTTGTCCATCAAATTTCACACCTTAACAATATTTTAGACGAAAATAAAACTCTACACGTTGCAAAGTTTTGCTTTATATATTTCAAATTATTTTAGTACTTGGCTGTGGGGGGGGCTTTAGCCCCTATAGCCACCCCCCTGGATCCGCCACTCAACCACACCAAATTGTATTTTTTTCGGGATGCAATGATGACTCATGGAGTACGTGTGGATTGCTGCCTGACCAATACCGCATACTTTGTTTATTGACGAAGCCATTCAGCCAGAAATGAGCCTCATCGCTGAAGATGATTTTTCGATGAAAATCCGAATCATTTTCAAGTTGTTGCTCAGCCCAATTCACGAACATACGACGCTTCTGGTGGTCAAGCGGCTTCAGTTCTTGCATCAATTTAATCTTGTAACGATGTAGGCCAAGATCTTTTCGCAAAATTCGCCACAACGACGTCACAGAGATGCCCAACGCTTGAGAACGACGTGTGAAAAACACATTTGGGCTTTCTGCAACTGAAGCCTCAGCGGCAGCAATATTCTCGACACTACGGGCACTTCTTTATCTCACTGGCACAGGAACATTTTATACTGTGCCTGTGGATTCAAATTTTTCCACTAGACGCTCAATTGTTGATCTGCTAGGACGATCACAAATTGGACGTAGCACTCTTAACGTTGAGGCCACTGACACCAAATTGCGGCAGTAAATTTTAATAATATCGGCTCGTTGTTGGCTCGTATATCTTTTCATCATAAAATGGCAAACCTTTCTGAAGTGAAATCTCAAAAGAACGGCAAGAAATATGGCGTTGTTTGCTGTCCCTGTTGCTCTACTTTTGTAGCGTCTCTGTTGAAAAACCATATAGTTTCTAAACTTAAGAAAAAATTTTGAGCAAACAAACTTATCAAACAACTGAGATTCTTGTTACGCTTCGGTTTTGGTTCACAAAAGCCAAACATGCTTCTACTTCCGGCCAGAGGTACATTACTTAGAATTACTCAACTGAATATTTCAAGTTCTTTTAAAGATCTTTCCCACTGATTTAAATATTCGTACAAGATAAATTAAATTGAAAGATATTTTCCTTATTTCTTTTGGTTTATTAATTTTATTTTGACTTGTTCAGTCAAACAACAAAAAAAACAGAAAATTTTCAAATACGTCCCGGGTTTCTTTAATAGAAACCCGGGACAAGCTTTTGAAATACCGTAAGCTTAGGGCAAGTATTGGATTCGTGCAAAAAATCGAACTCGAGATAATAATTTTCCCTAACATTACGATGATAGAGAACGCAAAAAAAAAAGGGTTTCGAAATTCTGTCTGTCTCGGCTCTAACGATTTTGAAAAAAAAATTACGAGGTACTATAATTACTACAATTAATATTTTGATAGAAAAATGTTTTGTATAAAGGTTACAGTACCTGTCATACAACCGATTATTTGGTTTTCAAATTTCTCGTTAACGGCAACACCGATTTTAACCAATTTTTGTATGTAAGAGGTCCTTTATAGTTTTAACAGTTAAGCATACAAAATTTTTCAAAAATTTTTTTTTTTGAAAATTCAATATCTTGAAAACGGGACATTTTTTTAATTTTGTGAAAAATTGTATTTTATTTAATTCTAAAAGTTGGCATACCAAATTTCATTTTTAAAAATATTCAAACATTTTTATATACAAAAAAATAATTTTTAAGAAAACCGCTCTTACGATTTTTGAATTTTTTTTTTTTTTCATAAATTTATATTTATCAAATAAATCAGATGGCGTACCTTTTTTAGTTCTATCTGTTTTATCTATTTAAATAACAAATTTATAGTAATGTGAATGTAAGAGGTCCTTTGTTTTTAAAAACTTTTTTTAATGGTATCATATTACTTTGGAACCAATACATTATGCAAGTTTGTACGATCTAGTCGTGTCCATTTTGTACTTGTTTAATATTCTAGAAAGTGTTAACAAAAATCACTTCTAAAATAGACCATAAATAGTCTCTAAATAAAAAAACATACGTGGTATTTCTTAAATATTCAAGTGGGCCCTGCATGTCGACATTACATGGCTTAGAATCTAAAATATGAAACATACCATATATGGTTTTTTTATTTAGAGTCCAGAACATTATGGCTCATTTAAATTAAATATTTAAGTCATCACTAAATTTAATTAATGGTAAGGCCCCTTGAGTTTTCTTTAAAAAAAAATGATTTTTTCAGTTTAAAAAAAAAACTGTTATTTCAGAACATTGGGATGTAATACTATTTTATTTTCTTAACCCTTAACCCATAATAACGTATAACCTATAAGAACTATTTTTCGAAAAAAAAAAAATGTCAACTAAAAAAGAGCCTTTGTTTTGTTTGTATCAAAATCGTTGCAGCAGTTTGCGAGACAAATAAACTTAACTACACTGCCTAGCTTTTTGGCGCACCTTATATTAAGCAAATACCCAGGTCAATATTTGAAATAGGTTAGACATTTCTTGTATGTTTGAGTGTTATGTATAACTAATACAAATAGATTTTCAAATAAATTGTTATTCGTTGCTTCTGCGCTCAATTATTTTATTATTTTAAAAAGATATTGGTCAAATAAAATTATCTCCTCAAATTTCATTATTTTCAAAATCTGCCTTAAAAACTGAATTTTTATTAAGTTGGTGGTCAACATGTTAGAATAAAGCCCAGTTGCACAATATCCACTAACCTGAATAAATGGAAATTATGTAAGTTTCCCATACTGATTGGTCATGGCTCATGGGAACATACATATAGGTGCCACTTACCAAACTGTGAAATTTATGCTAAGCTTACACTTTGTAATTGAAAGACGCGAATTGACACACTTTGACAAGACAGGTTAGCTTATTATCAACGCAAGCAAAGAAAGCAGTAGTATAGGCAAGGTATAACCCACCTTTCGTCTACTAGAACTTATGAAACCTGGACCAGCAATTTATGAACCCAAAATAGTATTAATTATTATTTGCTGCAATAAAATACAAAAAAAAAACCTTTACTTCTTTATTAACTACTTTTCTACCACCAAATAAATATAAATTATAAAATATCCATCCCCAAGGATATGTGTGCAAGAATTATTTCTTCCAAATTACCAAACAACACTCAAAGTTATTCTTCAAGTTCTAACTGCTGCTAAACACTACACAGCACCATCACCGCACTGCTATTATATACACCAAACCAAAAACCATCGAATTTTATTCCTTGGAATTAATTAAACGCCTATTGGCAGTATTATGGGAATAAAACATCTGTTGAATATTGATATCCGTGGTAGAATAAATTCCTATACCACATACATACATACTTACATAAATATTCCTGATGGTTTGTGGGTTTGTATATATAATTTGTTTTTGTTATTGTTGTTGTCGGATCCGGATCCTTCTTTGCCTCGAGACGAGAACAAGGGTGAACATTGAACAACAACTGATAGTTTCCGCAAATTGATGGGCTCCATCGGCTAGATATAGAGGTAAAGGAGGCTTGCGCGATGTAAAGTTTTTTATTGCAACATTCAAGCAGTGATGTAGTGCTACTAAAATAATACTTGACGGGTGCGGTGGCGAATGTGGCGTTAGTTGGTGGCTTAGATGTATCGATAGTGATCTAGAAACACATATTTAGAGTTTTTTGTTGTTAGAGTCCTTTCGAAAAGGAAAAGCTTTGACGAAATCGTTTTGTAACAGGAGCAAGAATTTGCATTGTGAAAATAACTTATTTCAATTCAATCGATTTTGTATAGCTGCATAAATAATAACGAAACCATCAATATTTTATTGGCAATTCGTGTCCGCGGGACGTTAACTTATGTGTTTTATTTTTTTGCTAAATGATAGAAGAAATAGAAAAGGAGTCAATTTAACGCTTGTTTTTTTTTCAACTTGTTATAGTCGAGGATTTATACGGAAATAAAGTTGAATCAATCGAAATTGAATTCTAACTTTAAGAGTCTTGATCTAGATACATATATGAATTTTTATACATTATGAAGCTTTCTTAGTTTACACACTGTTCATCCTGAACTTCAAAATTAGAAAACTTCATTTTGGAATTGATAAATCTTCTGACTATGGGATCATCTTTTCCTGATTTCTAATGTAACTTATGACTTTGCTGTTGTGTATTACAAAGAATTAGAGACTCTCGTACTTACTTTGAAACAAACCATATCCAAATCCATTTCCATTTACTCCACAAAACAAAATACATTCAATTCCTGGGTGATAGATAACTTTTTGCTTTGCAACTAAGTTAAAAAAAAAAATAAACTATTTATTTTTACAAAATCCACATCCATTTATTTTTCCTTATATTTTGTTTAATACAATTTTGAAATATTTTGTGGTCAATTTAAAACTCTCAACTTAACTTAACAATTGTAAAGTATATTTTGAATAAAATATAACAGAACAACAAACGATGTGGGTTAGAAAGTTTTTTTTTATATTATTTTTCGAAACAACTACTATGTACAGCGCTTTAACAATATCCCATTGGAACCATGTAGCTAGGTTTAACTGCATTGCTAGAATTGTTGGAAAGTTCGGTGGTACACAACAGGATATTATGTCATATATCATGAATGCAGTCAAAACTGTGAACAAACCACAGGATAGTTTGATATTTAATGAACAAAACACTGTAATAGGGTTAAAAGTTTTAATGGCTTTTTTTTTGTAAAGTTAAAATATATTTGTGAGTTTGGAAAAAATATTTTTGGATAACCTCTACGATGAGATTTTGATTTAGACGCTTGACCATTTGGCCACCCGTCTTGTGTAAGACTTTGTTAGTGATATATCAACGTTTTTATTTTTAATTTTAAAACTATAGCTTTTGGTGAAACTTCTATAAAGTGTTGCAGTTACCACTGTATACCAGATTGCATTCAGCTTATGGAATTTATTTTTCACTCAAATACCGCTTTAGTAGATAATATTTTTTTTATTTCGGTCATTCGATTTTTTTTTTTTGGCAAAAAACTGGTATGCAGTATTATTGAAACTATTCTAGGGATTACATTTACGAAGTTTAATCAAAATTGGTAGAGCTGTTTGTGAGAAAACTCGATAAAACCGAGATTGGTGTATAGCAGCTACCCGTTCTAGTTGAGCTAAAATAAAAATTTGAATTTCTCCTCTGAGGAATCACATGGAAATGCTTCGTCTATGCATTTTTCGGCGTCCGTCCGTTTTCCGACCGTCTGTCCGTCCGTATGCCGACCCTCCATCCATTTTCCGGCCGTTTTCGGTCTGTTTGTCTGTGCCTTCTGATGTACATCGAGCTTAAACTAATAGACAGATTTGCTTAAAATTTGGTGTGAAGTATTTGTATGTGATTCCTTAGAGTTGAAATTCAAATTTTTTATTTAAGCTCATCTTAAACGGGTAGCTTCCACATTCTGCCGATTCTAACGATTTTGATTTAACTTCGGACATGTAATCTTTACACTAGTTTAAATTTATTGCCAGGTTTTTGGCAATAAATTCCAATAACGGAAATAAACTTTTGTTTGTTTTTTTAAGGAAATTGCCCGTTTTCATTATTTTGCAACTCGGTACTTCTAAGTTAGTCAACAAATAGGCTGAGTTCCGAAATGCATCAGATGCACATTCGATGCAAGGTCATAAGTTTCAAAACTCAAACGTGAAAATGTTTACAAAGTAGCAAGTTTCTAAACACATCTGATACGCAGTCGATGCGCATTAACTGCGCATTAACTGCGCATTTTCACCACCTCTTTCCACTTCTAACTCTGCTAAAACCACTGATCCTTCCTCTTCTACTGTTCATCCCCCAATCTTTGACCCAATGATTCCCCCTTCTGTGAAACTTATCTCTCGACTTGGCGACCTTCCACCTACTTCAAATGACTTAGATGGACGTTATATGATGTCTCGTTTACGAGATAATAAACTTTTCGATAACGTTCGTCTTTACCTTGCGTAATTATACGACAAATCTGATTCTGTTTGCATTAAAGGCAAAACTAAAACCAACCTGATTGTATCAATTCAAAAAGAAGGCCTGCCAACAGATCCTACCAGCCTTCATAAGATCTACACCCACTTCCATGAAGGCTTCGATATTTCTCCTGCTACAGTCTCTAAGGATCTTGCTGCTTATGCTTCCCATATAGGCTCTAAACGCGTTTTTCACCTTCAAAGTACCCGCAACACCCTGAAAAATTATTATCGACCCTAACCTAATTCCTATTTTCACTCCTATCCCTTCAAATAGACTTCCTTTACCCCAATATCATCCTCCGAAATGCATGTCTCTATATTACCAAAATATCAGAGGACTTCGTTCCAAAACCTCCTCCGTCTTTCTCAACTCACATAAGCTCCCCTTTGACATCTTTGCGCTAACTGAAACAAATTTGTTTGCTGATATAAACGATAACGAGCTTTTTCCATCACATTTTAATATCTTTCGTGTCGATGGTTCCTCGAATTATACTGAGACTTGTGGCCGTGGTGTCTTACTGGCAATTCATAATCGATATGATTCAACACTATTTAAAACCTCCCTTTCTACCTCTTTTGAGTTTGTTTGTGTCAAATCAAATATTTCAAAAACCTCACTCTTCACCATTTGCTGTTATATCCGACCTTCCCAGCCTATTCAATGCTATCATCTAGCTGTTGATGCCTTCGATTCCATCTTTGATGCTGCTCAACCTTCCAACGTCGTCATAATTGTTGGTGACTTTAACTTTCCCAATCTTCAATGGGTCCTCTCTGATGAAGAATCTTACTACATAGCCCTAAATCCCACATCCGACAAAGAAATTCTATTTACCGATTGCCTCTCAGACTTAGATCTTTACCAATTAAATGGTGTTAAAAATAATTTAGGTCGGCAACTCGATCTCATATTTCTCTGATGCTGACAATTGTGTGGTATCCGCTTGTGATCATCTGCTCTCTAAATTAGACTCGTTCCATCCTCCTCTTTTCCTTTCTTTTTCTTACGAGTTTTCCCAAAAACCCAATCTGTCTGAAAATCCACTTACATTCAATTTTCGGAAAGCTAACATCCCTAAACTCAACGGCTTGCTTAGATCTGTTGACTTCAAAAGCATCACACTCACCGCTGACATCGACATCGCCCTCTGCAATTTCTACTCTATTGTTTTTAACTGCCTTAATTCCGCTGTCCCTGTGATTCAACAAAAAAGCTCAAATTCATCTCCTCCCTGGTACATTAGTGACTTGCGGTCTTTAAGAAATAGAAGCAATAAACTCTGGCGGATTTAACTAACATCTCACTCCGTCGTCGATCTCTCAAATTATCAGAACGCTAACTCTCTTTTCTCTGAACTTTGTGATTATCTTTACCAGGATTACCTGAGTCGAATGCAATCTTGTATTATAACAGACCCCAAAAGATTCTTTCATTTTATCAATGCTAAAAGAAAATCTGATAGCTACCCGTCTACCTTAACTTATATGAACTCTAGCTCCGATGATCCCAAAATAGTCGCCAATTTATTTTCCCAATTCTTCCGACAATCTTTCTCTGATACCGACCTTCAGCCTGACTTAGAATACTTCTCCTACTTAAAATCTTGCAACCAAACTTCCTTAAACTCCATTACCATTTCATCAGAAGTTGTTGAAAGCAAGATTAATAATCTAAAAGACGATTATTCTGCTGGTCCTGATGGGGTCCCAGCCATAATCTTGAAAAAGTGCTGCTTACACTTAGTTAAACCCTGACTGCTCTTTTTCAACTTTCACTCTCGCTTGGAGTTTTTCCTGCTCTTTGGAAAAAACTCTTTTATAATCCCTATCCATAAAAAGGGACCCAAGAAAGAAATTTCCAACTACCGCCCTATTGCTAAGTTATCATGCATCCCTAAGCTTTTTGAAAGTATCGTCTATGATACAATGCTGTTCCACTGCAAGCTTATAGTCTCCCCAAACCAACGCGGTTTCGTCAAGGGCAGGTCTACTACTACTAACTTCTTAGGATTTGTTTCAGGAAACTTATGCTTTCTTGAAAACGGTAATGAGGTCGATTTTATTGCAACCGATCTTAGCGAAGCCTTTGACAAAATTTCCCATTCTTTGATCCTTTTCAAGTTGAATGCCCTAGGATTTCAACCCATCTTCCTTTCATGGGCTCAGTCATACTTAAAAGATCGGCAGTATAAAGTAATCTTTAGATCCTCTGAATCTGATCCCATCCTTGCAACTTCTGGCGTCCCGCAGGGAAGCCACCTTGGCCCACTGATTTTCATCTTGACTATCAACGACGTCGACTGTATAATAAAAGACGCTTTTATATCACTTTACGCCGATGATAAGAAAATCTTTAGGTGCATAACATCCCCTGCCGACTCTATTCTACTACAAAATGACCTTAACCGATTTTCAACCTGGTGCCTTAAAAACTTTCTTGAGCTCAATGCTAACAAATGTCAAGCTTTCGCCTTCTCCCGTAAGCGCTTTCCACTCCCTCCTAGGACGTATTTTATCCCCTTGGTTGATTCACTATGCGATCTAGGTATTATCTGCGATAGAGAATTGAATTTTCGTTCTCACATTGATAAATCCATCAAGAGATCTAACTCCGCACTGGGCTTTGTAAAACGATGGTCAAATGAATTCTCCGACCCTTATGTCACTAAATCTCTCTATACCACATTTGTTAGGCCACTCCTCGAATATGCAAGTCAAGTCTGGTCACCTTATTACCTTAATCACTCTCAGCGAATTGAAGCTGTTCAACGTAGATTCCTTCGTTTTGCCCTCCGCGGCCTTCCTTGGTCTGATGCACATAACCTGCCTCCCTACCAACATCGTCTAAAGTTAATTAATATGGACTCCCTCGAATTTCGCCGGCGAGTGGCTGCTATTGTCTTCACCCATCAGCTCTTAGCTGGCAATATCGATTGTCCAGCTCTTCTTCAAAAAATCTCCCCGCAAACAAATTCCAATAATCTCCGATCCATACCTCTGTTCCAAGTCAAGTTTCACCGAACCAATTACGGTAGCAACGAACCTATAAACCGTATGCTACGTACCTCTAACAGCGTGCACAACCTATTCGACTTCCATCTAACCAAAGACAGCCTCAAAACCTCCTTTTACCGTTCCTCGCACCCCTCCTAGCCATAATCTTTAATTAAGTGTAAGTTTTAAATGTTAATCTTTAAGTTAGTATGTAAGTTTTTGCTTGTATTAAGCTAATAAAGTAAAACAATGTGTTGGCGGGGGGAGAGGCCTTTCTCCCCTCTCCCTATGGGCGTTTGTTGCTATATATTTAATAATAAAAAACTGCGCAAACTGCGCATCAATAATTTTGTTGATGCTATTATTTGACATTTTTGTTTAGAAAGACAAAATCGCCTGCATGTCGGCTTAGTCAAGTTTTGAAAATTTGTCTTTCTTCGATAAATCTGGAAAACTCCTGCCTACATACATACGTTTGTTTGTGCTTCCAAAACGGACATATTTTACACATACAGAGGTGTTCAAAATAATAGGGAAAGCAACTAATTTGTAAACATTTTAGAAAATTATACGACCGAATAATTTTTAACTAATCCATGCAATTTTCGATTTGTATTTTCATTTTTGCATATTCCTCCAAAATACTTCTTTTTTTTATACCAAATTAGTTTTTTTTGAGTGTTCAAAATAATAGGGAATGTTAAATTATAAGTGTGTGAACTAGTCAAATTTAATTAAATAGCAGTCAGTTTTGAAATGAAAAAAGTTTTTGTGGTTTTTTCAATATTCAGAATGGCCTCCTTTTTTGGGAACACATTTTTGGCATTTTCTTACCGGAATGGCATTCCATTGCTTCTGTATTTCAAGCCATACTTTTGTGGCTAAAGATTTTTTCAGACCCACCCACAAATTCTCAATCGGGTTGAGATCGGGGCAGCGTTGTACTAAAGTGACCAATTGGGCCATTTGGCCCCAAGATTCTTATTTTGGCCCAATGCCCCGGGCCGTCACAAAGTGGCCCCCAAATTCGTAATATTCAGAATCTAATGTAACTTATTTTGCACATAACTTTAAAATTTTAGAAATCGATAATTAACAAGTAATCGATATTTACTATCATAGCCCACTCAATAATTACAAAAAAAAAGGCTTAAATCGCAAAGCGCGATGTAGTTATGTATTTTTGATATGTTGTTGGGCCATGTTGGAGTAGTCTGTATCTAAGTTTGCAGCTTCAAAAAACGGGTGCTCGCTGCAGGAAAAAAGGCAAAAGTGAGAAAAAAACGATAAAATCACCCCATTCTTTATGACATTTTCCTTTATAATTTTGGAAATATGCAATTTAGGATAAAACCATCCACTATAAATTTTAATTTTAAAATTCGATCCAAATCGTTCTATTTTGGCAAGAAATAAATATAACAATATTTTATTTTAGTTAAGGGTTTCAAGCAATTTAATTCTGCCTCCAGAATTGATAAAATAATGTCTAAGATAGGTTTAAATTATTTAAAAATGCATAATTAATCTTGCACTTATGTAAAAATATCTAATGTTGCTTTTTATAAAAAAAAAATGGATTAAATTACAAAAATAATAAGTACAAGTATAAAAATACGAAATATAACCTGTGTTTTATTCGATTATTTTATTAAATACGCATAAAGTAAGTGGCCCCAAAAAAGTTAAAATGGCCCCAAAAATGGCGCCAAAATTTTTTTCCCCAGGAACAACACTGATCGGGGGACTGAGATGACCAGGGTACCACATGATTCGATGATTGCGAAGCCAAGCACTCACCAATTTTGAACAGTGCTTGAGATCGTTTTCTTGTTGGAAATGCCAGCTAAGTGGCATATTGTAGTCAGCATACGGGAGCATTACCTCTTCCAAAATATCACGATATGTTTCCTTGGTCATGATATCATGAATTTGAAAGATCGGTCCAACACCAAACCAAGAAAAGCAACCCCACACTATGGTGCTACCGCCTCCGTGCTTCACCGTGTTTTTTTTTTTATTTTGTTAAACGGAAGTGAAACTCCTTTCCTTGAGGTCGCCTTACATTTCTTCCGCAGACATCACTTCCGTTTTACAAACAAAATGGCAAAGCTCTAAATATTCAAAATATAAAAAAAAAACTCCGAAACATTTTTTGTTGTTATACATTTTTTTCTAGTGGTTAAAATATAATTTAAGAAGTTAAACAAGCGATTTGCTCCTTTTAAAGTTAAAAGAGTGGTTTAACGTTAAACTTTACTTTATGTCGTTTAAAATTACCAAAGAGCCGACTCTCGCTTTTAAAAAAGTTTTTTAGAGCCGACTCCCATTTTAAAAGTGATTTGGAGGCGGTTTTTATTGTTTAAAATTTTGACGCAAAATTTTAAACATTGCTCGTTTAAGGAATAAAACCAGATCTAGTTAACGTAGTTGTTTAGTTGTGACCCCTTGTTTGACTATTTTAAAATTTGAAACACTTTAAACAACTCTTCTGACTAAACTGGACTCCGGTAACAAATTAAGGTTGAACAGGCACAAATTTGACAGATGAAGAGAAGAAAAACAACAAAACAAAAAATGTTAAAATAAACAAACAAGTTCAGAACAAATTATTTTAATATAATTATATGTGTTTTGATTGAATGTTTTTGTTCTTTATTTAGTAGAAAAGAATTCTACTCACATTATTCCTAATTCTAAAAAAAACTCAACCGCATAGACAAAGTTGGGACATCTTTGTAGGTACCTACGTGTATGTTGGTTGATATGGCTGTGGAATTGATGTATGTTCTCATGTTTTCGCAGAAAAAGGCAAAAATTCATTGCCACCGAGCTCTTTAAATTCTTTACTAAATACCCACTTTTCTTTTTAACAAAGCTCTAAGTATACAAAAAAAAAAAACAAAAAATGCGGAATTAATTTTACCAATGTACGCTTTTTTGTTGTTATACACTTATTAACAAGTGGTAAAAGTATACTTTAATAAGAGTTTTTAGAGCCGACTGCCATTTTAAAAGTGATTTAAAATTTTGCGCCAATACGTCTATATTTAATGTTATACAATTTTAACTATATGCTCGTAAGACCTCAGGTCTTTTAAATGCAATGCACGGCAGTAGTTAGAAGGAATAGAAGGAGAGGAAAGATTTTGATGGCACAGTGGATTAAGAATTAGATGTTAATTATCTTATGAAGTTCCACAAGTGGGATCCAGTTAAAACTGGGGAATATTGCAAGGAATTCTACCTAGACTAGGGCTCGAATCCACACGTCCAGGTTAGCAGTCAAACACTATATCCACTGTGCCATGCCACCCGCTGTTTTGAAAGCCATTACCTACTCTTTGTCTTTTGAATCATCAATTTGGTAATTAATTTTAAGCAAATACATAACTTAACCTTATTAGGCCTTTATTTAAAATTATTAAAAAATACAAAAAAAAGACCCTTATTTACATAGTTACTACATAAATACATTATTCTTCCCCATTACTTCTCCAAAGTAAAATAACAGTAGTAATTTATGTTTAAATCCTTAATGACTCCTTTCATAAATCATACAGTGATTCTCCTTATTTAAACTTCCCAAGAAAATAAAATACAATTTAAGCCGCAGATACAGTGTTTCTCCGACAGTAAATTTAAAAAAAATATCCAGTTCCATCCCTGCCTGCCAGCCACCCTACCAAGGTATACATATATTTCAGCACGTTTCACAACATTGTTATTATTCACACCTGCGTGAGAACATAATTAGAATTACATAGACCGACCATCTCTGCCACAAGGAATACTTTGTATTTGTATCACATGAATATGCAAAGGATGTATTCTCAGTAAGACTTAAAAAATATTTACCAACCGAAGAAGAATATGATTAAGCTTTTTGAATTTCTTTTAAAAAAATCATTGCACGTTTTTTTTTTTTTTTTTCTTCAAATTCAAATTACAAAACCTAATTATAATTATTATTACTCCTCATGGATGTTTGACACAAAATTAAAGTATATTACAGTGCATTTTGTGTTGACCTTTTTACAGCAAAAAAAAATAAATAAGAAGAAAAATATTAAAATAGCTCGAGGAAGGAAGGTAATATTTATAAAAGGGCAATTTCAATTTGTGCCTCCTATTGAAGTTTTACAACAACCACTTCATCAATCCAAGTGAAAGTCTTAAGTAGCTCATTTGAAAAAAAAAAAAAAAAAGAAATACAAAGTTTTCTTTCTCTGCTGCTGATGGAGTTTAAGGAAGTCATTCAGTTCAAGGATAAGGAAAAAGTTTTTCCATTATAATTTTATTCTAGTCGCATGTTGGTTTTATATACTATACTATGTATATTTTCTTTAACATCATTTAGTGGTTTTGTAACTGCGGTGAATTTGTTGAACCTTTGAGGTTTTCAATGGTTTTGGGAGCATTGTTTTACGAAAAATAAAAATAAAAACAATATGGTTACAATTTCTTTTTGTTTATATAAAAAAATGTTTTTATTCTAATTGTGTTTTAAAAACAAGATTTTTTTTATTTTTATATTTTTTGTGAATTTGTTTTAACTAGGTTTGTTTGTGATTTTATTTCTCTTTAAGTAGAATTTCAGGGTAAATAAATAAAAAGTTTTATAATACTCCTATATACTTACTTGAAAATTACTTACTTTAAAATTTAAATTATAATGAATACCAAAAATACACGTCATCATATTTCTATTAATTTTGTAAAGGTGAATTGATATCACTTTCAGCTTTCCGATTTTCTAATTTTAAATCATAATCCGTTACTAACTATTTATTTATTAAAATTCTTGAGGACGGGTTCCGATTTTATTTATATTATGCCTGTTTATTTTGTGTGTTTTATTCCAAAGTCCTTTCAATTATATTTTTTGGTATATGAACTTTGGAAGACTTGTCTAATATGTGCAGAAATTCAGAAAAAAGGAATGGACCTTATGTATTGATACAAATATGTATGGCAAAAAGTATATGAACTTTGGAAGACTTGACTAATATGTGCAGAAATTCAGAAAAAAGGAATGGACCTTATGTATTGATACAAATATGTATGTCAAAAATTATCATTAAGAAATTTGGTCAAATAATCATTTATAAGAAGCGGTGTTTGCAATATCCGTCCCGATTTATATAATTTCTTAGTTTTATGGAAGCAGTTAAAACGAGCCGCAGCTGAAACTGCCGCCCGGCAATTTTTTTTTCCACCCCTACAATTTTGTTCCCCCCTGGCAAATTTTTTGCCACCTTGACAATTTTTTGCCACTCTGGCATTTTTTTTGCCACCCTGGAAATTTGTTTACCGCACCGCCAGTTTTTTTTTTTGACATCCTGGCAGTTTTGTGTCGCCCCGGTAATTTTGTTGCCATCTGGGTAATTTTTTTCCTACCCCGGCAATTTTTCTGTCCCCGGCGATTTTTTGCCACCCTGGCAATTTTTTTTTGCCACCCTGGCAATTTTTTCCGCCCCGGTAATTTGTTTGCTACCCTGGCAGTTTTTTTTTGGCACCCTGGCAATTTTTTGTCACCTCGGCATTTTTTTCACCAACCTAGCACTTTTTTGCCACCCTGGCAATTTTTGTGCCACCCGGCAATTTGTTTGCCACCCTGACAATTTTTTGCCACCCTGGCAATTTTTATGCCACCATGGCAATTTTTTTGCTCACCCGGAATTTTTTTGCCACCCTGACACAATTTTTTTTATATACAATGTAATTTTCTCTAATTTTGTAGTAGACCGTACCGAATTAAACCGAATATGTGTAAAACGAGCTTAACAATCTTCTATTGTAGCATTACAAACTCATATTTTTGTATAGTTAGCTTACTGTCAGAATAATCTGTTGTAATATTTTTGTAAATCCTATTATAGCTATTCAGCAAGTGATGACTTATGAAAAATTTACGAACCATATAACAAACAATAGCCAGCAATAAAATCAAATTCCTAGAACGAACATCCTTAAACGGCTTTTTTCATTTAATAAAAACAGACAGACATACAACGACGACGACGACGAACATCCAAAATAAAATGTAGATAATAATAGAACCTCAATATTGTCAGGAAATAATCGTAAGGCGATTGATCGAAAAATAATGACCAGATAGTGTGAGCGAATTAAATTGTTCAACAGATGTGTGTGTTCACACATTAAGCTTAAATAAGCTCTGCAAATGGATTATTTGCTTCTTTCCCTGAAGAAGCAAAAGAGAATAGAATTCCTGTGTGGCTCCAGCAGCTTCAACATCGATTTGAGATAAGAAGATATTTATAAAGCCATTGATTTTAGGAATTCTCTAGAGATGATATTATAAATTTATTTTCGAAACACTTTGGTATTTTTGTTTTTGTATTACTGGCTGAAAAATCTAATGAGCTTTGGATATATTTTTATTGTTCTGGTGGTGGTTATGGTGCTGTTGTCCATATTATATCCTTGTTTGCTGTTTTCAAAATTAATTTATTATATCTCTTTAGAGAAACGTCTTTATAAATAACCCTATATTTCTAAAAGAAAGCAATAACAATCAGCACACATTTTGTATAATAGTCTTTGGACAATAGGTATACACTGAAAAAAAAAAACAAATAAGTAAGGAACAATCTTTAAGCATTAATTCAATTCGAGCTAAATTTTCAAACATATTTCAGCCCACTTTCGACATTTTTTCTTACAACAATACTTGCAATACATTACATAACAAAAAACTTTATCAAAATTATTAGAACGATTTCTAAGAGAATTACAAAATTTTAACTACTTTAAAACATAATAAGTCATTTAAAAGCTTAAGTGACCTCAACTTCAAGATGTGTTTCACCCCGGAGCTCATCAGTTAGAATATGGTGGTAAACGAAAGGAGGCCCTGGGCGAAATGCGCCTTGAAACAGATGTAATTTTATCATCATAGTTTCTATTTTTCGGTAAGAACTTTTTAGTTTTCATAAAAGACATTCGTTTTTCAGAAAACAATACAAAGGAGAATGGGCATTTTTGGGTGCGAGCGGCCACGAATGAAATTAGTGTCAAATGAAAGGTCTGCTACGAGGGAGTAACTTTCAGTATGGGCATTTTGTTGCAGTGCATTAAGGAAAAGAGATATGAAGACATTTGCAAATGCATTTTTCAAATGCATATTTTGGGGAGGTGGCATTTTCAAAAACTATCTTATGCGTTATCCTTATTTCAAAATGTCGAGTGACACAATACGTACCAGGGCAAAATAGCCCGCGGGGTTTTTACTGGCCCCATATACGAGTTCAGTAGACAACAGTAAGAGATTACTTATTTCATCGCAGGTTTATCAAAAGAGGAAACCTACCGATACTTTTAGTCAAATCGTTAAGAAAACCGGTGACGGAGGTAGGACATGCTTATTTAGGCTGTTTCGGTGAGAAATGCACTTTTCCTATTGCATTTTGGTCTAAATATACCTAGTTCACTAGGGATTTCTATAAGAATGGAGTAAATTGTATAATATTTGTGACCTTTTATCGATAAAGATTGATATAACTTTTTGTGGGCTATAGGTCACCTATAGCCCACAAAAAGTTATATCTATATGAATGGAGTATCAAATGACATATCTGAGATTGCCCTCTTTACACGAATGTAAGGCTAAAACATGCTTTTTTTGGTTGATGACGCAGGTCAGAACGGTTCTCAATGGCTTCGGAACCTAAGAAAGTTCTGCAAGACTATTTGAATAGAGCTTTAAATCACATGTTAGAACGACGAGTAAGTAAGCAATATATCCAAGAGAAAGACATTTGGTTGCTGCGTATTCGAATGCAGCCTAGACATGTTAAGCTCTATTTTCTAGGAATTATTATTCGTCATTTGGATTGGCCGACAAAAGGAATGTGAGAGCAGCTATTGCACACTATTACTGTTACTGTTTGAGTGGAAGGCGCAAAGTCGGATGATGCGCGCATATTATGTGCGTGGTTTGGTATTTAGGCTGCTCAACAAACCAAACCGATGATATTTGATTACCGGCAGCGGAGTTAAGTCCGATTATAGAGTATGAGTAGGCACTATTATTAAAAGAACATGTTTTTAATATACCTAGATTATTAGGTATACAAAGTATGCAAATTGTACTAATATTTAATGATGTATGTATGTGCTTTGTCTAACTCATGTCTTTAGCTGTTATTTCACTTTCATTTTCTATTTTTCCACTCACATTAGCCACAATACTTACTAAAACTCTATTAAAGTGTTAAACACAAAAATGCATTTTATACCAGTTTGAAGTTTGCCACAACGAAAAAACTTCTACACCGTACTTGTAGGACCAAACCACATCCGAAAATAATAAAACCATTCTTGGTCGCTCGCACCCAATTTCCATACAAATTTGCCAATTCTCCTTTAAATTTATCTTGAAGAGAATAATTTAACAAAAATAAAGTCTAGACATATTTTTTTCAGTGTAAAATCTTAAACTCTTTCTTCAAATAATTTGTGTAAAACTTAATTGGAATTTATGCAACACAAAATCTACTCTGCAATAAAACTATGTGTCACAAACTGACTTTTGAGATGTGTGTGTGTCTCATATAATACATAGTTTGTATTTCAACTTTATTCGATTTCATTAGGAAAACCTAATTGCTCCTTTTATTCAAATTTATTGCCAAACGCTTAAGTGATTTAACAGCATGCAAAGCAAAGGCACAAGGCAGAGGCAAAGGCACAGGCACACCATCCCAGCCAGCATAACGAAATGCAATTTTCTGCAACAGTAGATAGCTTGTAGATGGAATATAGGAATAGAGTGTTGTTGGTAGTACTATTGTTGTTGTTGTTTCTTTTGCAATTACAACCCAAACCCAAAGAAAAAAGAAGAAGAAATAGAAATCTAGGCCCTGAGATGGGGCAACTCACGATTGAGCTATAATTTTGGTTGTCTCCATCAACTCCTTACTGAAGTTTATCTCTGACATTTTATCCTACTTTATATAATGAATAATTTATCTACTTGATACCTCTTTTCTGATGGGAGGTAGGTTAGGTTGGTATGTATAAATGCTGGGTTTGACTTCTGAAGGAATTTTCAAGTAAGGAACCGGAATATTGTGATGGGACATGTTTACTAGATTGTTGGGTCTTATGTACTATAGATGGACTTGTATAGATAAAACTTTGGATTTACTTGTTTCAATATATCAAAATGTCAATATGAATTTTGAGCTTCTACGGTTAACCTAATAGTTCAGGACAGTTGCTTAGAAGCTTGGTTATAATGAATTTTAACCTTACATCTTACAAGATGATTTCAGTTTTAATCTTAAGACTTTTAGAGGAAATGGTTTAGATTATGCAAAAATGTATGACTGTGTCTATTTCCACATTATTTTTTCTTAACAAAAATTGTAACCTATACAAAAATTATCTGTTTTTATTCTTATGTTTTCAATTATTCTCGAAAAAAGCTTTAACATAGAATAAACTAACACTCCTCAAATTAGTTAAATTCGTCTAGAATTTCCTTTCTTTGTGCCATCAGACTATGGAACTCCCTTCCTATAATGATAAGACCAAGTATAGAAATAATAAAGTTTAAGAAAGTATTATTTTTGAATTTTCGTTAAAAAATATCTCAACAGCAATTTGAAAAAAAATAAAAACTTCTTAAATTAACAAAAAAAAAAAATACTAATTACCGTTTAAATGTCTAAATAATTTTTGCTTCAATACATCTTTAAGATATTTTTTCTTAAATTTAAACTTTTTATTTTTTTTTTAGGTTATTTATAATTTGTAAATATTTTTTTTATTTTCATTCATCCACCTTACACTGTATTATCTTAGTACCTACTATAAAAGATAACTCTTACTTGTACACCATTTTTAATAAATTGAAATTGAAAAAAAAAAATGTATGATGCGAAAACAAAATTACAGAGGATGAGTTCCAAAATTTAAAACAAACATTTTTGATGCGGCAGCAATACGCTGTTCATACGCATCAGCTACTTAAGAATGCTGCTTTGTAAACATTTTACCTTGTATACATTTTGCAATTCGGAAGTCGGAGAGCAGACATAAAACAAATCTTATGTGACAAGTATTCACGTATTTGAAGCACAAACATAAACGTATGTATGCAACCGTTTTCCGAATTTGTCTAAGAAAGACAAATTCCCAAATCTTGAATAAGCTGACAGACAACATTATTCTTTTCACTTTTTCTTTCCCCTAAAAAAATACCACAATATTACTAAAACTAAAGAATTCTTAACAATACAAAAAAAAACTTTTGCTTACTGCTAAGGCAATTTTTTTTCAAAACTAGTGTCAAATAAAAGCATCCAAAAAATTATTGATGCGCAGTTTGCTCAGTTAAAGCTTGCTGCTTTGTAAACATTTTCACGTTTTTTGAGTTTTGGAACTTATGACTTTGCATCAAATGCGCATCTAATGCATTGCGGAACTCAGCCAGACTTTTACCAAAATTTACTGAAAAATTCGAAGTTTTACCGGTAAATTCTGAAATTGCACAACTGTACACGTCCCTTTCAAGCAAAATCACGGACCAAAATTTCTCGGTTCACTTTGGAATCACTTGGGAATCCAAAAAAAACTGAGTGTCTCACACACATTAACAAATTTTCTGTGTACGCATGTAAAAATAAGAACCAGAATCGAGAGAATTTTTTTATGCACGGAGAAATAGAGAGAGTACAGTCATTTTGTTTTAATTTCCACCACCTTTTTTTTTAGTTCAGTTTTGTAGGTAGCGTGGCGAAGACCATTGCTTTTTTATCTTTTTTTCTTGTGAAAACTTTAAGAAATTTCCAATCAAAAATACAGGTTTTATGTTAAGTTGTGGAAAAATATAATGTACCTTTTATAATTGATAAATAAAAATAAAGTCTTGAAATGAACAGAATTCTGTTTGTTTTTTTTTTTGTATTCAATATAGAAACTCGACTAGATGGGGAAGATTCATTCATTTTTATTGGTCCGTTTTGGATTCCATTTAGGCTCCGTTTTCTCGGAGTATGGTGAATTGGAATACTCTCTCTCTCTCTCACAATACCTTCACATAATAGCTCCGTGGTGATTCTAATTTCCATACTAATTTGATCCGATTTGGAATCGTTTTGAATCCGGTTTTGAGTCCGTTTATGAACTGGTTTCGGATCCAAAACGTACTCGCTTGCTTGAAGGGTCTTTATGAACAGCTGCTATTACCCCAATTTCTTAGTACACTTTAAAATCTAAAATATCGCAAATAGTTTCATTGCTAGTCTCTTCTTGCTTTGAAAAGTCATTGTACTGAAATAAATGGAAAGTTTAGCCCAGGAAAAATGAACAAGCAAATGGCCAATCTGCTTAAAAAAATACAAATAAGGATTTTAAAAGGCAATTATCTTTATTTTGGCATTACCCATACTGTCGCAAAATAGGCCAGTCGGCAGAGAGAAACATGATTTTTTGTAATGCAAAAACATACCGCTAACATTTTTATGATTCCAATCGGTAGATGAGTTATCTATGAGCTTAAAAATAAATCGGCGGCGCGGCTGTAAATACTGATCTTCAGCCGCCATCGGCTCATTGTACAATTTGTTTGACAAACTTTTTTTTACTATCAGAGCGTGTAGCACTTTGGTAAATTTATAAATTCACCTTTTGGTTTTAGTTCCTAGAATAGGAACCTATTGCGAAAAAAACTGCAGGGTCAGAATTATATAGGAAAATACCATTATGTTATTTTTTTACCACTTTTCTAATTACTTCATTAAATACACTGTTTTTTTTTTATTGCGCCACTTGAATAGAAACAGTGTGGATTTTGTCTTGTGTAAGTAAGGCAATCAAGAGCCACAACAGAAGCAGATCGAAAAATAATAATTAGACTGACGTCAATTTTAAGCGACTCTGCTGCTAAAATCAAGGCGAAGAGTGGTATTACAGCGAGTCTTAACACTATAATACGTGTTATTCGTGGGTCACAACATTTATAGCGCCTCAAATTGAAGAAAAAAACCAC
Organism: Melangyna quadrimaculata; assembly: GCA_949320155.1. NCBI lineage: Eukaryota > Metazoa > Arthropoda > Insecta > Diptera > Syrphidae > Melangyna > Melangyna quadrimaculata. Next base: position 171,351,467 of record OX439485.1, on the reverse strand, counting down.
CGTTAAATCCAATACAAAGACACAAGATCATCCCAGATAGCCATTCCAATTTTTAAAAACTCAAATTTTTGAATTTTGTATGCCAATCGTTTGTGATTCGTTTGTGACTGTTTGTGACATTAATAAAAAGTTTTGTGACTCGCTAAAGTCCAATCTATTTACATTTGGCTCCTATGGGAATCTAAAAAACATATGGGGAAGCAATTTTTGTGTGGGCATCGTAAGATAACTCTATAAAAAGCTTAAGTCCAAGTTTTCGACCATGGATCCTTTGCAGAGTTCATTGCATAGCAATTTGCCAACACTGTTGTAGGGAAACTTTCAATAATGCCCCCAAGAAGCAACTAATCATGGACGATGATTCAGAGGACGAAGGTGGAAGAACTGTAAGCACCATTTCCTTCCAAGAAGATAGTCTGCCAGGTCCTTCATGTAAGAAACCAAGGTTTCATGCACCGGTACTTGAAATTAATTAAAGCTACGTAAGTTTATATATTGTATTTATGCCTCCAATAATTATTATTTAATTATAATAATCTTATAAACCATAAATAAAGTTATTGTTCAATTACATTCACGATAAATATAGTTATAATAATGCGAATTATCGGAATACGATCCGCCACTCACGATAAAATAAACTATTCCATTTACACTGCACATGCACACGTGATACACACATTATTCCATTTAAACACTGCACCATGCGATACACACACAAACTTTTGTAACTGAATAAATGATTTCGATTCTACGTTTGATGATGCGATTATGAAGCTTTCAATCGCTATAGTAACTAAACAATTGCTCGGACAAAAAATATGTTTGGGTAAAATTGTAGGCGATAGTGCTTTCAACAAGTTTTAGAAGAAAATTTTTGCGAAACACTAAACGAAAAAAAAGTATTTGACTTTAAAAAAAAATATGAACTCCATTTTTTTTAATTTGTTATAACTCGCTAAATACACAAGTTATAAAAAAATAAACATGGACAAATTTGTAGAACGTATGTTTCTCTACAAAAATGTATTTTTAGTTTTTCGTTAAACTGAAAAATACTGGTTTAATTCATGAAAAATAAATTCACTTTTTAAATCAAGATAGTGGCAACCCTGCAAGAGGTTGGTGGTCGAAAACTTGGAGTTAAGCTTTCTGTATGATACTCTAACAAACTCAAAACAAAAATTGTTTCCCCATATGTTTTTTTTTTTTTAAATACCTAAATATATTGGACTACTAGTTATTTAGTTATTTACTCCGTTTACATGACAGGATTCGACGATCGAATCGGATTGATATTTCGATCTAGGTATACGACTCCCTGAATCGAATTCAAATAGAATCAAAGTACACTTGAAGTGACACTTTAACTTTACCTTGTGCGTGCGGAAATAAGTTTATGAATATGGTAACTACGAGAGAAAACTAAAAAACAACAAATCAAAACAGAGCAAATTGAAATACACACACTTAAAACTCGATTCTTTCATTTTTCAATCCAGGTCTACTTGTATTTTTCGACTCGACTCAGCTCGCAAAGTGGAATCAGATCGAAAAATCCTGTTTGAATCCGACAAGGTGTATATAGAATTAAATCCGACTTCAAGTCTGATTTAATTCTCCAAGTAAACGAAGTAATTAACAAATAAAAAAAAGTACCAGTTAGCCATTTTTTTTTTTTTTTTGAAAACTGTAGTAGTATAGACTTTTTTACACTCATTCGATCAGAAATCGTTTGTGACTTTTGAATATATATATCAATAAAATCATTTGTGACAACGTAGTTTTCGAGAAAAATTAGAAAAACTGATTTCAATTCACCACACTTTCATTTTGTTTATTGTTATGGGCGGAGCCATGCATAGGTTAGTGCTGGTGTATATGTACAGTGTACCTGATTCATGATGCTGAGGTAAGTTATTATGCTTTGAGGTGAGCAACATGTTGCAATGATAATTAAGTATAAAATATTAATTTTAAAGATAAAACAGTGTTGTTTCCACTTCAAAGATGGGACATGGAGTTTGTGGCTACCTAGTTTGTTTGTGACAGCCTATTTTCCGAAAACTCGTTTTTCAATGGAATGAGTATTAATTTAAACCAGCCATTACGAGTTTTTGGAAAATAGTCTGTCACAAACAAACTTGGTTGTCCCAAACGATTTCCTTGATGAATTCCAATTTTAGAAACAATTTTCAATGGAATGATTATAAATTTAAACCAGCCATTCATTTTTTTTTTGTTAATTCTTTAGATTATAGTGGTTCATAATAAAAATATCTGAAAATCCTAGAAACTTCCTTCTTTTGTATATATGCAAAAATAAAAAAAAATACGAGTATGTAACTAGGTATGTAAAAAAAAAATCTTATGTAAAAATAAAACAGAAACAAAAAGTAGACAAAAAAAAGTACAAATTACAGTAATGATAGAGTAATCTGGCTGGCGCTTTGCAAACTTTTGATTTGCAAACCCATGCTTTCATTGTATTTGTATGATGTTGGATCTGGATGATGATTTATATAAAGGCTGAAAAACATTTATGGATACCAACAAGTTTTCAACAATTATGAAAATATCGTTGTATGGCAGCTACCCGTTATATATATGGTCCAGTGCATTTCAAAGCAGTTTGTTACACGATACAATTTATGAAAAAGATAATCGCAGACCATATCCTGGACATGGTCATGGACTGGACATGAAAATGCAATATGCACCATATACATGGAACATGCAAGATGCAAGATGCAAGAAGCCAGAAGGAATATCAACATGCCACATGCAAAATGCAACATGCGACATGCTTTATACAACATGCGACAGGCAACATGCACCATGCGACGTTCAACATGCAACATGAAACATGCAATATGCAACATGCAACATGCAACATACAACATGCAACATGCAACATGCAACATGCTACATGCAACATGCAACATGCAACATGCAACATGCAACATGCAACATGCAACATGCAACATACAACATGCAACATGCAACATGCAACATGCAACATGCAACATGCAACATGCAACATGCAACATGCAACATGCAACATGCAACATGCAACATGCAACATGCAACATGCAACATGCAACATGCAACATGCAACATGCAACATGCAACATGCAACATGCAACATGCAACATGCAACATGCAACATGCAACATGCAACATGCAACATGCAACATGCAACATGCAACATGTAACATGCAACATGCTACATGCAACATGCAACATACAACATGCAATATGCAACATGCTACATGCAACATGCAACATGCAACATGCAACATGCAACATGCAACATGCAACATGCAACATGCAACATGCAACATGCAACAAGCAACATGGAATATGCAACGCAAACGTGCACGCAAACGTATGCGTGCACGCGAACGTATGCGTGCACGCAAACGTATGCGTGCACGCAAACGTATGCGTGCACGCAAACGTATGCGTTCACGCAAACGTGTGCGTGCACGCAAACGTATGCGTGCACGCAAACGTATGCGTGCACGCAAACGTATGCGTGCACGCAAACGTGTGCGTGCACGCAAACGTATGCGTGCACGCGAACGTATGCGTGCACGCAAACGTGTGCGTGCACGCAAACGTATGCGTGCACGCAAACGTATGCGTGCACGCGAACGTATGCGTGCACGCAAACGTATGCGTGCACGCAAACGTATGCGTGCACGCAAAAGTATGCGTGCACGCGAACGTATGCGTGCACGCGAACGTATGCGTGCACGCAAACGTATGCGTGCACGCAAACGTATGCGTGCACGCAAACGTATACGTGCACGCAAACGTATGCGTGCACGCAAACGTATGCGTGCACGCGAACGTATGCGTGCACGCAAACGTATGCGTGCACGCAAACGTATGCGTGAACGCAAACGTATGCGTGCACGCGAACGTATGCGTGCACGCAAACGTATGCGTGCACGCGAACGTATGCGTGCACGCAAACGTATGCGTGCACGCAAACGTATGCGTGCACGCAAACGTATGCGTGCACGCAAACGTATGCGTGCACGCAAACGTATGCGTGAACGCAAACGTATGCGTGCACGCGAACGTATGCGTGCACGCAAACGCATGCGTGCACGCAAACGTATGCGTGCACGCAAACGTATGCGTGCACGCAAACGTATGCGTGCACGCAAACGTGTGCGTGCACGCAAACGTATGCGTGCACGCAAACGTATGCGTGCACGCGAACGTATGCGTGCACGCAAACGTATGCGTGCACGCAAACGTATGCGTGCACGCAAACGTATGCGTGCACGCGAACGTATGCGTGCACGCAAACGTATGCGTGCACGCAAACGTATGCGTGCACGCAAACGTGTGCGTGCACGCAAACGTATGCGTGCACGCAAACGTATGCGTGCACGCAAACGTGTGCGTGCACGCAAACGTATGCGTGCACGCGAACGTATGCGTGCACGCAAACGTATGTGTGCACGCAAACGTATGCGTGCACGCAAACGTATGCGTGCACGCAAACGTATGCGTGCACGCAAACGTGTGCGTGCACGCAAACGTATGCGTGCACGCGAACGTATGCGTGCACGCAAACGTATGCGTGCACACAAACGTATGCGTGCACGCAAACGTATGCGTGCACGCAAACGTGTGCGTGCACGCAAACGTATGCGTGCACGCAAACGTATGCGTGCACGCAAACGTATGCGTGCACGCAAACGTATGCGTGCACGCAAACGTGTGCGTGCACGCAAACGTATGCGTGCACGCAAACGTATGCGTGCACGCAAACATATGCGTGCACGCGAACGTATGCGTGCACGCAAACGTATGCGTGCACGCAAACGTATGCGTGCACGCAAACGTATGCGTGCACGCAAACGTGTGCATGCACGCAAACGTATGCGTGCACGCGAACGTATGCGTGCACGCAAACGTATGCGTGCACGCAAACGTATGCGTGCACGCAAACGTATGCGTGCACGCAAACGTATGCGTGCACGCAAACGTATGCGTGCACGCAAACGTATGCGTGCACGCAAACGTATGCGTGAACGCAAACGTATGCGTGCACGCGAACGTATGCGTGCACGCAAACGTATGCGTGCACGCAAACGTATGCGTGCACGCAAACGTATGCGTGCACGCAAACGTATGCGTGCACGCAAACGTATACGTGCACGCAAACGTATGCGTGCACGCAAACGTATGCGTGCACGCGAACGTATGCGTGCACGCAAACGTATGCGTGAACGCAAACGTATGCGTGCACGCGAACGTATGCCTGCACGCAAACGTATGCGTGCACGCAAACGTATGCGTGCACGCAAACGTATGCGTGCACGCAAACGTATGCGTGCACGCGAACGTATGCGTGCACGCAAACGTATGCGTGCACGCAAACGTATGCGTGCACGCGAACGTATGCGTGCACGCAAACGTATACGTGCACGCAAACGTATGCGTGCACGCAAACGTATGCGTGCACGCGAACGTGTGCGTGCACGCAAACGTTTGCGTGCACGCATACGTATGCGTGCACGCAAACGTATGCGTGCACGCAAACGTATACGTGCACGCAAACGTATGCGTGCACGCAAACGTATGCGTGCACGCGAACGTATGCGTGCACGCAAACGTATGCGTGCACGCAAACGTATGCGTGCACGCAAACGTATGCGTGCACGCAAACGTATGCGTGCACGCAAACGTGTGCGTGCACGCAAACGTATGCGTGCACGCGAACGTATGCGTGCACGCAAACGTATGCGTGCACGCAAACGTATGCGTGCACGCAAACGTATGCGTGCACGCAAACGTATGCGTGCACGCAAACGTATGCGTGCACGCAAACGTATACGTGCACGCAAACGTATGCGTGCACGCAAACGTATGCGTGCACGCGAACGTATGCGTGCACGCAAACGTATGCGTGAACGCAAACGTATGCGTGCACGCGAACGTATGCGTGCACGCAAACGTATGCGTGCACGCAAACGTATGCGTGCACGCAAACGTATGCGTGCACGCGAACGTATGCGTGCACGCAAACGTATGCGTGCACGCAAACGTATGCGTGCACGCAAACGTATGCGTGCACGCGAACGTATGCGTGCACGCAAACGTATGCGTGCACGCAAACGTATGCGTGCACGCAAACGTGTGCGTGCACGCAAACGTATGCGTGCACGCAAACGTATGCGTGCACGCAAACGTATGCGTGCACGCAAACGTATGCGTGCACGCAAACGTGTGCGTGCACGCAAACGTATGCGTGCACGCGAACGTATGCGTGCACGCAAACGTATGCGTGCACGCAAACGTATGCGTGCACGCAAACGTATGCGTGCACGCAAACGTATGCGTGCACGCGAACGTATGCGTGCACGCAAACGTATGCGTGCACGCAAACGTATGCGTGCACGCAAACGTATGCGTGCACGAAAACGTATGCGTGCACGCAAACGTATACGTGCACGCAAACGTATGCGTGCACGCAAACGTATGCGTGCACGCGAACGTATGCGTGCACGCAAACGTATGCGTGAACGCAAACGTATGCGTGCACGCGAACGTATGCGTGCACGCAAACGTATGCGTGCACGCAAACGTATGCGTGCACGCAAACGTATGCGTGCACGCGAACGTATGCGTGCACGCAAACGTATGCTTGCACGCAAACGTATGCGTGCACGCAAACGTGTGCGTGCACGCAAACTTATGCGTGCACGCAAACGTATGCGTGCACGCAAACGTATGCGTGCACGCAAACGTATGCGTGCACGCGAACGTATGCGTGCACGCAAACGTATGCGTGCACGCAAACGTATGCGTGCACGCAAACGTATGCGTGCATGCAAACGTGTGCGTGCACGCAAACGTATGCGTGCACGCGAACGTATGCGTGCACGCAAACGTATGCGTGCACGCAAACGTATGCGTGCACGAAAACGTATGCGTGCACGCAAACGTATGCGTGCACGCAAACGTATGCGTGCACGCAAACGTGTGCGTGCACGCAAACGTATGCGTGCACGCGAACGTATGCGTGCATGCAAACGTATGCGTGCACGCAAACGTATGCGTGCACGCAAACGTATGCGTGCACGCGAACGAATGCGTGCACGCAAACGTATGCGTGCACGCAAACGTATGCGTGCACGCAAACGTATGCGTGCACGCAAACGTATGCGTGCACGCAAACGTTTGCGTGCACGCATGCGTTCGCATGCACGCATACGTTTGCGTGCACGTTTGCGTTGCATATTCCATGTTGCTTGTTGCATGTTGCATGTTGCATGTTGCATGTTGCATGTTGCATGTTGCATGTAGCATGTTGCATATTGCATGTTGTATGTTGCATGTTGCATGTAGCATGTTGCATGTTACATGTTGCATGTTGCATGTTGCATGTTGCATGTTGCATGTTGCATGTTGCATGTTGCATGTTGCATGTTGCATGTTGCATGTTGCATGTTGCATGTTGCATGTTGCATGTTGCATGTTGCATGTTGCATGTTGCATGTTGCATGTTGTATGTTGCATGTTGCATATTGCATGTTTCATGTTGCATGTTGAACGTCGCATGGTGCATGTTGCCTGTCGCATGTTGTATAAAGCATGTCGCATGTTGCATTTTGCATGTGGCATGTTGATATTCCTTCTGGCTTCTTGCATCTTGCATCTTGCATGTTCCATGTATATGGTGCATATTGCATTTTCATGTCCAGTCCATGACCATGTCCAGGATATGGTCTGCGATTATCTTTTTCATAAATTGTATCGTGTAACAAACTGCTTTGAAATGCACTGGACCATATATATAACGGGTAGCTGCCATACAACGATATTTTCATAATTGTTGAAAACTTGTTGGTATCCATAAATGTTTTTCAGCCTTTATATAAATCATCATCCAGATCCAACATCATACAAATACAATGAAAGCATGGGTTTGCAAATCAAAAGTTTGCAAAGCGCCAGCCAGATTACTCTATCATTACTGTAATTTGTACTTTTTTTTGTCTACTTTTTGTTTCTGTTTTATTTTTACATAAGATTTTTTTTTTACATACCTAGTTACATACTCGTATTTTTTTTTATTTTTGCATATATACAAAAGAAGGAAGTTTCTAGGATTTTCAGATATTTTTATTATGAACCACTATAATCTAAAGAATTAACAAAAAAAAAATGAATGGCTGGTTTAAATTTATAATCATTCCATTGAAAATTGTTTCTAAAATTGGAATTCATCAAGGAAATCGTTTGGGACAACCAAGTTTGTTTGTGACAGACTATTTTCCAAAAACTCGTAATGGCTGGTTTAAATTAATACTCATTCCATTGAAAAACGAGTTTTCGGAAAATAGGCTGTCACAAACAAACTAGGTAGCCACAAACTCCATGTCCCATCTTTGAAGTGGAAACAACACTGTTTTATCTTTAAAATTAATATTTTATACTTAATTATCATTGCAACATGTTGCTCACCTCAAAGCATAATAACTTACCTCAGCATCATGAATCAGGTACACTGTACATATACACCAGCACTAACCTATGCATGGCTCCGCCCATAACAATAAACAAAATGAAAGTGTGGTGAATTGAAATCAGTTTTTCTAATTTTTCTCGAAAACTACGTTGTCACAAACGATTCTATTGATATATTCAGAGGTCACAAACAATTTCTGATCGATTGACTGTAAAAAAGTCTATATTACTACAGTTTTCAAAAAAAAAACTGGTACATTGTTTTTAATTTGTTAATGGGTAGGTTCAGAGAACTTAGGGGACTTGCAAGTAATGCAAAATTATAGACTGTGATTGGCCAGCTGTCGAAAGTTCCCTTCATTTGAAACAATTTTTCGACAGCTGACCAATCACAGTCTAGAAATTTGCCTTACTTGCAAGTCCCCTAAGTTCTCTGAACCTATCCAATAACTAAATAACTAGCGAGTCACAAAACTTTTTATTGCTGTCACAAACGATTGGCATAAAAAAAAATTCAAAAATTTGAGTTTTTAAAAATTGGAATGGCTATCTGGATTGATCTGAAGACGCAATATATAAGATTTTTGCAGGAAGAATGTGACGTGGAAGGAAGAGTAGACAAAAGTGATATTTTCTGCCGAAAAACATTCAATTTAGATGGCCCGGACGGATATAATTACTATTTTCATGTAATAAGAAAGGAACTCAGGTTTCTGGAGCGCCACCATAGCCGATAAGGCGGTGTTTGGAACTATAGATCTGGAATTTCCCACATTTAAAATGATGGCAAACTCCTACAAGGAAATATTGCAAGAAGCTTTCCCTGATTTTACCGATGTCTTTGGATCAATACCATGGACATTTTAAAAAGAAAACGCGCCAATCCTCAACGCAAGGATCATTAACAGTCGGATATCCGAGAAAAATGTAACCTTATTCAATGGCCACCGTATTCTCCGGACCTATATATGATTGAAAACATATTGGGATGGATGGTTCGTAAAGTTTACAATTCTGACCGACAATATGAGGAAAAAGAATCACTTACTGTTGCAGTCAAAGACGCATGAAGTGCAATTTCTTTAAATTATATAAAATAACTGCACGATTCAGTCTCCAATTACTTACTTTACTTTACTTTTGATGGCGCTCACAGCCTCAACTAACAAGCCCCTCCAGCCAGCTTTGTCCCTAGCTAGCCGCTTCCAGTTGCGCACACCGAGTGCTTTGATGTCGTCATTCACTTTATTGCGCCACCTGTTACGGGTTCTTCCACTGCTGCGTACCCCATCGGGTTGGATTCGAAGACTCGTCGGGCAGGTGCGTTGCTGTCCATACGCTCCACGTGCCCCAGCCATCTCAGCCGCTGTATTGTATTTTGACCAGGTCAACGTCGCTGTATAGCCCGTATAGCTCGTCGTTGAATCTTCTCCTCCATACTCCTTCGATACATACCGGACCGAAAATCACATGAAGAATCTTCCTCTCAAAGCACCCTAGCAGATTTTTATCCAAATCTTTCAGTGTCAATGCTTCTGACCCATAAAGCAGGACCGGGATGATTAGGGTTTTGTATAAAGTCTCCTTGGTTCTCTGAGAGAGGGCCTTACTACTTAAATGCCTTCTTAGACCGAAGAAACAGCGGTAGACAAGAGTAATTCTTCGCTTGATTTCTGCACTGATGTCATTCTGCGATGTAATAGTGGAGCCCAGGTAGACAAAGTCCTTAACAACTTCGAAGTTATATCTGTCCATCGTGATATTTTGCCCGAGTCGACGATGTTGAGATTCCTCTCTCGATGACAGCATATACTTCGTCTTGTCCTCATTAACCGCCAATCCCATTCTAGCCGCCTCCGATTCAATGCTCGCAAATGCCCCTGCCACAGCTCGCTTCGTTCTGCCGACAATGTCTATGTCATCCGCATATGCAAGCAATTGAACGGACTTTTGATAGATTGTACCACTGGTGTTTGGTGTTGACATGTGCGTTGCGTACAATGGCTTCAAGAACGATGTTGAATAGGTTGCATGATAACGCGTCGCCTTGCCTCAATACTTTCTCAACATCAAAGGAATCGGTGGTGTTCTTACCAATTTTGACGGAGCAGCGAGATTTCTCCATCGTCATTGGCAGGGATGCCGAGACTCGACATGGCTCTGTATAATTCGTCCCTTTTCACGCTATCATACGCGACTTTAAAATCGATAAAAAGGTGGTGTGTATCGATCTGGAATTCCCGGGATTTTTCTAAAATCTGTCGGAGTGTGAACATTTGATCGACGGTTGACTTGCCTGGCCTAAAACCGCACTGATAAGGGCCGATCAGATCGTTGACAAAAGGTTTTAAGCGGTCACACAGGATGGCCGACAAGATTGTATAAGCGACGTTTAGGAGACTAATTCCTCTGTAGTTGGTACATTTCAGAACATCTCCCTTTATATGGATGGGGCACACTATACCGAGATTCCATTCATCGGGCATACTTATCTCCCACCAAATTTTGCAGATGAGCTGGTGTATGCTCCTAGCCAATTCATCTCCCGCTGATTTAAATAGTTCGGCTTGTAAGCCATCCGCACCAGCAGCCTTGTACGACTTAAGTTTGGATATCGCCAGCCGCTCTGCAGTTAGGTCGGGTGGACGGAACTCTTGGCCATCATCGTCCAAGTTCAATGGAGCGTTCTGCCTATTAGCGACATCTTGGCTGTCTTCGCCATTAAGCAGTCTAGAGAAGTGTTCTTTCCAGATCCTCAGCACTGACTGTGTGTCTACTACCATATTCCCACTCTCATCTCGGCAGGCTTCCGTTCTAGCCTTGAATCCTTGGGTGGATCGCTTCACCCTCTGATAAAATTTTCGAACATCTCCCCTACCGCTACAACCCTCAATAGACTCTACCGCCCGCTTCTCGTGCTCTCTCTTTTTCCTCCTGAGAAGTCGGCGTTCCTCTTTTCGTTTCAGCCCGTAGGGCTCCCGGGCCACTCTCTCAGCAGCTCTTGTTCGAGTCTGCAGCATTGCCTGGTAGGCCTCGTCCTTAGATGCATGCGCTAGCCGGCACTCTTCATCGAACCAGGGGTTTCCTTGTATTCGCCTAGTGAAACCCAGCACATCAGAGGCGGCACTTCTGATGGCTTGTTGACAGTGTTCCCACTGGTCCTCTGCACTTGATGCTGGTGGCGGACCTCCTGAGAGATTAAGAGTTACGTGGTCTGCAAAAGTTCTGGCAGTCTCTTGCGATTTAAGTTTCTCGACATCGAATCTTTTCACAGCATCTGCTCTGCGTTGTCGCGTCATGGATATCCGCATACGTAGTCTAGCTACCACCAGGTAGTGATCCGAGTCAATGTTGGCCCCTCGGAACGTTCGGACGTCCAAGATACTGGAAGCATGTCTCGCGTCTATCGCAACGTGGTCGATTTGGTTGACGGTTACTTGATCACGCGACCGCCAAGTCCCCTTGTGTATATTGAGGTGTGGGAAGTAGGTGCTTGAGATGATGACATTTCGCCCCGCCGCAAAGTCTGCCAGCCTGTGTCCGTTGCCGGAAGTTTCGTCGTGTAGGCTGTGTCCTCCGACTATCGAACCAAAGATGCCCTCCTTTCCGAATCTTGCATTGAAGTCACCAAGAATGATCTTCACGTCGTACTTCGGGCACATATCATACGTTGTCTCCAAGAGATCGTAGAATGCTTCTTTGGTTGAGTCTTCTCTCCTTTCATGGGGGGCGTGAACACAAATCAGCGAAATGTTCTTAAATTTGCCTTTGATGCGGATTGTGACCAGGCGCTCGCTTACACTCCGGAAGCCCAAGACTTCTTGCCTAAGTCTTCCCCTTATCACAAAACCACAACCAAAGAGCCGCTGACCCTGTTCCTTCAAGCACCCGCCGTAGTAGATGTCACACGTTTTCAGTCTCCGTATGCCCTCTCCATCCCATCGCACTTCCTGGATGGCTGTTACGTCAGCCTTTAGCCTGTCCAGGTTCTCCACTAATTGTTCGGCTGCACGTGTTCTGTATAAGGACAGGACGTTCCACGTGCAGATCCGAAATTCATTGTCCTTGTTTCGTTTGCTGGGGTCGTCAACTTTAAAATCATCCATATCCGAGGCTTGTTGTTGTTTCGGAACAACTTTTTTTTACGTGGTAGGGAAGTTACCCCGACCCGTAGGACCAGACCCTTTGTATAACTCCAAGGGTAGGGAGCCGGATAAACCGCTCCTTATAGGCCTGAGCTACAAATATGTCGTAGTAGCCCATATAAGGTGTTCACTAAGTAGTTCAACCTAACTGGAACTGTAGACGCCACCGTTAATTCCATCTAGAGAATTCGTCCGCTGCCGCCTCGATGAAAGGAGAAGTGCCTTAGTGGGAACACTCCTCCCCCCCTCTCTCGTTGGCTGTCCCCAACAGCTTTCCACGGGGATTTAAACCCCGTCTCCAGCTGAGGTACTAGACACCCGATGTTCACCACGTGGAGGTGAGAGTAGGAGTTGGTAGACAGAGGTGGGTTTTGATAAAAACCTGTGGACGCTTGAATGCACATAACTACCCTTTTGAACATAAATTCTAACCAACACTCAATTATTTTGGGTGATTTTAACCTGTGTTATATTAATTGAATTCCTGACATTGATGAGTTATTTCTTATTCCTTTTAATGTAAAAAATGATCATGAATCGCTAGTTATAGACTCATTTGCAGAATATGATCTTATCCAAATTAATAAATTTAAAAACGATTTAAATAGAATTCTAGACCTAGTTTTTGTAGATAGAGAATTATGTACTAATATAATTAAAAACATTTGCCCGTTATTTCCGAATACGATTCATCACTTAGCGCTTTGTATACTTTTTAAATCGTATGTATATTTTAAACCTTCTACTGATGAACTACATAAATATGACTATAAAAATGATGATTTTAATTCAATAAATATGTTTATTAATTCATTTTCTTGGAGCTGCATTTTTATGAATGATTCACTTTCTATTGCCTACGATTTAATTCATGATGCTTTATTAGAAGCTATAAACCTATATATTCCTAAAGTCCGAGTCCATAAAAATTCTAAACCAATCTGGTTTAATAAAAGACTAAGTAATTTATCAAATAAGAAAACCAAGCCTTATAAACTTTTTCGGAAGTCCAATGATGATGCTTTTTTGCTTGGGAATTACTTACGTATTGAAAAAGAATTTGATGTTCTTAATAAGTTCTTATATAAATCCTATCTTTATCGTACAGAATCCAATCTGAAGCAGAATAGCAAACATTTTTGGAGTTTCATTAAAGGTAAGAAATGTTCCAATGGGATTCCTAACTACATGCAATACTCGGAGACTACATCCAGTGATCTAACTACGATCTGTAACCTGTTTTCTTCATTTTTCCAGTCGGTTAATTCCCCTTCTTATGTACCTGCAAATTTCCCTCCTATAATCTCTGCAAATCAAGTCAATATCGGTTCCTTAAATTTAAGTTACTCTGATGTTGAAAAAGCTCTACGCGAATTGAATCCGGATAAACAACCCGGCCCCGATGGCATTCCTCCAGTCGTATTAATGAAGTGCGTAAGTTCTCTTTCAGAACCATTAACTCTGCTCTTTAATGCATCTCTGAATACGGGCTTATTTTTAAATGATTGGAAAGTGTCTTTTATTATTCCTATACATAAATCAGGACCAAAACAAGTCATTAATAATTATCGTCCCATCAATAAACTTTCTACCATTCCTAAACTATTTGAAAAATTAGTTTATGAAAAGTTAACATTTATTGTTAAGAAACTTATTTCCCCATTTCAACATGGATTTGTTTCTGGCAGATCGACAACTACAAATCTTGCAATTTTGTGTAATGAGGTAACTAGGCACCTTGAGTATGGGTACCAATGTGACGTCATCTATACCGATTTTGCAGGGCCTTTGATAGGGTAAATCACGCGATATTATTAAAGAAACTTTATGCCGTCGGCTTCCATTCAAATACCTTGAAATGGTTTGAATCATATTTGGTTGGCCGTACCCAGTATGTACGTATAAATGATTTACTGTCTGATCCCATTATCGTGACTTCTGGTGTGCCACAAGGGAGCCATTTGGGTCCATTGCTCTTCTTACTTTTGATTAACGATATCCCTGATTGCAATAAAAGCTCTATGTGCCTTATGTTTGCAGATGATATAAAGTTACTTCGCTGCATAAAATCTTCTCATGATTGTCTTTTACTCCAGAAAGACCTTGACTGTTTATTTAGCTGACTGGTGTACGTCAAACCAGTTGTTCCTAAATGTTTCCAAATGTAATGTCCTATCTTTCCGCCGTAACTTTTCCCCTGTAAATTTCGTTTATACTATTGATGGTATCCCATTGCAAATTGTCGCTGAAAAAAAGGACCTTGGCGTTATCTTCGATCCTAAGCTCACTTTCTGCCTTCACATCGATTTTATGGTGGCTAAGGCAAATTCTTTACTTGGATTCGTTGCGCGTAACTCAAAAGAATTTTCTGACCCTTACACCCTTAGAGCTTTATTCTATTCGTACGTAAGACCTGTACTTGAGTATTACTGTGTTATATGGAACCCATACTATGCAATACACTCTTAAAGAATTGAAAGCATCCAAAAAAGATTCTCCAGATTGGCTGTATTCAGACTAAATTGGAACATTCAAATGCCTATTTATCATACAAGATGTAATTTACTTGGTCTTCAAGCTTTAAAAATTCGAAGGACCTACTTTGAAATAATTTTTGTTCGGGATATTCTTCAAAATCAGATTGTTTGTCCTTTTCTTTTATCATTAATAAAAATGTATGCTCCTTCTAGAGCTCTAAGAGTACATAGTCTATTCGCTGTTCCGTTTCATAGAGTAAATTATGGACTTAATGAACCGATAACACGGTGTATTATACAAGCTAACTTAATTTGTAATTATGTATATTGATTTCTACGATAATCTATGTCGAGATACATTCAGAAAACATGTTATCTATATATTAACTTTACTTCACCTTGGTGGTTAGTTAATAAGTATTAGTAAATTGTAAAGTATCGCATGCTACTTGTATATTTCAGTTAGTGATTAGTTAATAAGTATTAGTAAATGGTACAGTATTGCATGCTGCTAGTATAGTTCTGTAGTCTATAAGAGTATATATTACTAATTTGTATTATATAATCTGCTTGATGATAATAAATAATAAATTTTATTCTCGAAATAATTTTCTTCATATTGTGACCATAATTTTGACAATCGAAATAAATGCATACAATCAACAACCACATTTGCAAACTGACAAATTACAATTATATTTGTATAATATACGGTACATGAATACGGATCTGACCTATTTTTACTTTTCATTTTAATTCTAGGAACCTCAAAACCAATCTTTACCTCTCTATCTCTACACTATTTTCAAAAAGTTTGCATTCTAAAGGAAACGTTACAAAAGTGTTTGCTATTTCAGAACCAAAGGTGAATAAAATTAGATAAAGATAATACCACTACTCATCTCAAGAATGATATAGTATGACTAGTCTGATATATTCCAAAAAATCGGTTCTCAATTTGCTTAAACAACGTTTTGGAACGTTTTGAAGATGTTTTCTTTCATTGAAATAATATCAAAATGGCAACAAAACTCATTAATTTTCCAAAATGCCCTCGAACCACTTTGCTTATTCTGTACATCCATGTTATGTATGTAGATACTCGTCGTCGTCGCCCCATAGAACACCACTCGTACACATTTATCTGAAGAAGAAAACTTAACGAAAAAAAAGAAATGTGTAGTCAAGAGTCACCATTCATTCATTCATACATTCATTCACCAAAACCAGATCGAATTCTCGGATATGTGAGTTGACTTTTCGCTTGAAAAGTTTTAATATCAAATGATGCACGTATTGCAGATACTCATTTGGTATTCCCTTTTCTACATGGTTAATTCGAAATGAATATCCCAAGTGAGTCCTGTAGAGAAATAGTACTCTACACTACATATTATGTGAAGTTGATGGTTGTATAGTGAATATGCGGACGACACGCTGCCACTGTGGCACAAGGCAAGGCACAGTATAAAAGTAGCGTGTAGCACGATGGAAAAGTACCATAGCCATAGGTGAATATACTTACGGGGTCAAAACTCACAAGTCGATATCAGTCACTGAGTTTCACATAAAAAACTGCAGCTCTGCTCTGGTATTATACATGCATATACCTACCGCACCATAATTGGGTTGTTTCGCTTGTGGCCATGAATAAAATATAACTTCGGTTGTCACTGTCAAAGTAGGGAGCTTACATGCATTTAAGGACACACGGATTTAAATGGCGAAAAGCAAGCAGGACTATGGTAATGGTACCGCGTCCGGGTCCGTGCCCGGGCGCCATCCATGCCTCGTGAAGTTACAACATTTTCTATCATAGGAACTCACAAGGATTCGGCAGTGCGAATGACGTGGATAAACACGGCATCGCGTATGCAATCAAAAAGAATGTGTACCTAAGGATGGAATCGTTTTCGCTTTGGTATACATGGTACACTTTGCCTGGAGGTGCATCAGTATTATATAGTGCTTACATTCCCCTGCGAAATATTTTTGGATTCCACTGGTCATTCACGGTGCAGATAAAACTGACGATTTATTATCCAAAGTGAATATTTGTAATGTTCCTTCAGAACACAACAGAAATTCTTTCTCAAATTTAGACTTTATTCAAGATTTAATAATAATGTGGTACCTTTTAACTAACCCTAACTCATTTTTAATTTTCCCAAATATAATTTAGGTTTCCCACATAATTAATTTAAATTGAAGCCATCTCAACGCCTAAATCAAAACAACTCTTGTTTAAGACTGAAAAGTCCTTCTATTAAGCCCAACATTAAAATATTATTCCCATTTAAAGTAATAAATATTTTTTTTTTTTAAGGAAGTCTCAAACTTTTCTCATTTCATGACAGAAAAAAAATCACCCACAACGCAACATTAGAAAGGTATTTAACCGGAAACAAGTGTCGCCGCTAAGTACCTAAGTATTTTTTTTTTTTTTTTTTTTTTTTTTTTCATAAAATACTAAGCTTACCAGCTTTAAATTTGTGTCTTTCACAAAACAAGATATATAATGCCACAAAGTAAAATTCTTCTCTCCATTACCAAATTAAAATAAATATTTATGAGTTCGTAATTTATAATGATCATAGTAATGACTTGGGCAATGAACAGACTATTATACATTGGAAGACTTCAAAAGTTACGTTGGTGATGATAAGCTGCTCGTTCCTTGTCGTTGTCGTTGTAGTTTTTTTTTTTTTTTATTATTTTTAACTCTTAAAAATGAATAATTAAATTGATATCAAGAAACAGGATTAAATTTGCATTTAATTTGTTTTAAAGCAAACGAAAGCTGGGTGATTAGGAAATTTGTTAAATTTGACTTTGTATGTTTTATGCAGACTTCATTTACGTAGTATTATAATACTTTATACATGCCTACTATCATCGTATAACGTCTTTTCGAGTTTATTGAGAGTTCTTTAAATCTTATATATATATATGAATGGATGTTTGTATGTTTGTAAATATGTTATAGACTCCGAAACCGCCCAACCAATTGAACGCAAATACCTTTGGTGTAAGTCCGAGCGTGTTCCTGTGAAGTTTAATTGAAATCGGTCTTATAATTTATCAACCAGGCGAGAAAATGCATTCCCGAAAGGGGTAACTTCAGCAAAATCGAATGATATCAGATAGAGAATCTGTTGCGATTGCAGTTGCAGTTATAGATGCAATTTAACTTGGAAGACATTAAACAGATTTCAAGAAAAATGTATTTTAATGTATTTTTTCAGAAAGCGTACCAATATTAGCAGGGTGCATATGTCAATAAGTAATTGCAGTAAGATTTGCAGCTGCATTTACAGAAATAGCTAAGTAAATGTTAATTTATTGTGCAAAAAAGCTAAAAAAAAAAACAGTAGGCACACCGGTCATCTAAGAAACTGCATAGAATTATTTGAAAATTTGTACAATATTTAATTAAGACCACGCGAGTAAACCTGCATTTTATAAAAGTGGATGGTAGTTGCATTTAACAATAATTCATAACATAAGTTAAGGTGAATAATAGTAACTAGAGTGGGTAGATATTCGCAGGATGAATAGTGAACACGGCTATCCACAAATGAAGTTACACATTTTCTTTAATTATGATTGTGATCTTTTATAAATTTTAATAATTTCCTGTTTTGACTTATAGCGTACAAAACAAGAAATTATTGTTGCACATTTTCTTTTGAAAGATTGTGGTCTATTAATTTTTTCTTTTGCAAGAAGTGAAGCAAGATTCGCAGGGTGTACGTTGCCTGCAGCCATTTACAACTGCAATAATTGCACTTTTAGTTAAAAGTGCAAAATATGCAAATATTTTTATATCCTCCTTACATCTTAGCCTCAACATTTGTACAATTATTCTTTATTGGCCGGGAAAAATTGTTAGTTAAAACAAAAAAAGTCGCGATTGAGAGAAAACCCGTCAGCAAATGGAATCAATGTCTAACATGGTAATCGAAATTACCCAACAACGGGAATATCGCTTAATATCAATTCATATACGCAATAGATAAATTAGACAGGCTGAAACGCCCGACCAACACGAATCACGAATGGGACAAGTTGGAGTTCAAGTTTACCTGTAACAACTATGGCACTGGGCAAATGCTTTGAAACTGGCTGAAACTCTTAGACAACGTGATTCACGCCTTGATCCTCACAAGAAAAGAAAGAGAAAGAATCAATTTTTATTTGGAGGCATCTAACTTCCTCTGCCTGCATTGAGATACAACAAATAGCCACCCGGAATATGATGTTCTTATAGGAAAAGTAAAATCGCCACCACGGAAGCCGCCACTTAGTACAGTACATATTTCCAAATGACTTCATTTGAAGCAACACAATTGACAGTTACAATGCAGGTTTCATGCCCACCTTCAAAGTGCAAGAACAAGTCTACCATAACATCGGTTCGCTGCTTCCTCTATCCGATGAAGGCAACTTTTTGCATTTTGAGTGTAGGCGATACAACGTTCGCCGGGAACCGCTAGTGAATTTTTCATTAGAAAATTTTAAAAAAATTACCGGTGTCTTTACGCAAGTTTCTTAGCTTCGAATATGTGAACTGCACTTCGTGCAACAACCCACACCATTTAACTTGGGTATATTGCATGCTGTACTTACTTAAAGTTTTCAGTATGTGAAAGACGTTTCTGGAAATGTTGCTGCTCCCGTCGTGAATTTTTTCATTCGAGTTTCCACACATTTACTTTTTTGAAGATTTTCGAGGAAGTGCTCACTCTTAAAATAAGCTCCATCCAATTCAACAATACCATTAACTTGAAAAGGTGTACGTATATCTAGATAAGGATTAGTTAATTTATCGTATGTTACAATGTTGGAGCATCATTTTATTTTTGGAAAATGCAAGACAATTATTATTTAACCTTATTTTACAAAATTAGGTTTTGGATATGTTTGTAATTTATGCACTTTTAATTATGAATAAAACAATAAATTTCTAAATTGTTGGTGCTTAGAAGTGCTTGCCCACAAGTCCTAAGTATGTACCTACCCTATGAGAAATGGCATCAGCTAAATTGAGAAATGTGTTAGATACCAGTCTAAAAGTTGTTGTATACGTACTTCCTTCCTGCCAAATTACATGAGAAAACTATAATTTTGCAGGGTCATCAAGTTCTAGGGACTTCTGTTTTGAATTTAAATTAATTGTCAAAATTAATAAAAGCCAATTTTTGCATTTTCTGTCCAACATACAAAAAGAAAAATGCACTATTGACTCACACGTACTTGGACATTAGCTAAGAATTTTTAAAAATGGAATTTTATAATTGAGCTTGAGCTGACAATAGGCGTTTTTTTTTAGCTCAGAAAAGTGTTCTGAACAGAGTCCGAGCATATCGAGCATGCTCTGAACATCCTCTGAACAAAGCGTGTTTTGGTTCTGAGCGCTCAGAATTATTTTTGAAACACACCTGAACACTAAACTGTCACTTTTTTTTCAATTTCACCTATCAAATGTTCAACATTCAGCTCGGTCTGCTCAGTTATTTTATTCAGAGCTCATAGAGCGCGCTCTGAACAAGCTCAGAACACGTTCAGAACTAAAAAAGAAACACAAATTTGAAGCTCTGAACGTTCAGAGGTAAAAAAGAAACACAATTTTTTGTTTGACAGTTCAGGCTCTGCTCTGAACTAAAAAAGAAAAACGCTTAATGGGTTTAAGATCTAATCAGTACATGGGTAATATTTTGGTATCCGAAAGATTGAGAGATCATAAATACAAAAATTTTGTTCGATGAAAAATGTTCAAAACCATAAAGCTCTTTATCTTTTAATCGATTAAGACAAGTTCTCGCCTCTTTGTGAAACGAAAAATAAAATCTGTTTAAAGTACGCGTGAATAACCATTATTAAACCATAATTATTATAAATTGTTCTCCACGTGAATTTTCAGTACACAGTTTGGAATGTTTTAATACTCACTTTGAATTTAAAAAATATTCACGACTGGATCGCACGACTTATCCATCATCATAAAAAAGTTTGCATAAAAACCTCGAAATGTTGTTTGGACACGAAACCAATACTTTTCCTATAGAGCAAGTAAAAATATTGGTTTGTATGATAGTCATATTGAAAGAGTCTTGAAAAAAAAAGTTAAAGACAACTTCAAAAATTAACGATAGTTGAATCCAAAATAATTCCTTCTATTTTTTTGTATTAATTTTTAGATCTTTTATGTTGAGAATAATAAAATAACTTTTCTACAAATCAATTATTTTTTCCTAATGGTTGTACGTTGCAAAGTGAAAATTATGTATTGAAATGAATTTTTAACCCGTTCACATTTCGCTTCCACATTCTGGTACCAACCACTTGTTTTGATTTTCATTGTTTTGAACAAAGCATCACTTTAATATGGAAATTTTATTTTTACTAGAACTGAACACTAAGCTCAAATTGCTAAATAGCTTAAACTGCGAAAAAAAACCGTTTCTTCAACAAATCAATATTTAGGTACTTAAAAATTCCAAAAAATGGATGCAGTTTTAATAAAATAAGTTTTTTTGATTTTATTATTTTTCTTAGAAAACAAATTGGTAGTTTAAATAAATATGCAAATAAAAATTTTATTGAAAAATAAAATTATTCCCATTATTTAAACTTGTTTTAATTTAATCCGGAGTAGTCGATAATGAGAAAGTCGGAAGAAAACAAAAAAATGTTCTAATGAAAGTACATAATGTAATATTCCTTTTTTTTTGTGAAAAGATTTATATCGTTCAATAAATTCAACAAAAAATTTTATAATAAACCAAATCCAAAGAGAAATATTTTCGATAACAAGATTTTCCTTCAATGGTTTTTACTTGTGTGGTTACTGTTTTTTGGATCTAAGGGCATTTTTTCTTGTTATCTTCAAGATATTTCTAAAAAAAAACTTTATAGTCGTTTTTATAATATGTATCGAATTAAGTTTATTAAAGTCCATCTACATGTAAAAAAACTGAATTTTCTTATGCAAAAAAAGCAAAAAGATTTTTCTCAAATAATTTATATATAGCAGGTTCCATTCATTTTGGTCCTAACAAAAAAATACTAAAAACCTTTAGGTAAAATAAATAAATAAATTGGGTGGCGCAATGGCTCTCGCAGAAACAGGGCCTAGTGACTAGAAATTCGCAACAATTCCTGTGTGCGCGTGTCGACAGGAATAGAAGGGACCTACAATTTTATGCCGAATCCGAACAGCTAGACGAGCAGCGTTTATTCATGACAAGCGATACTCTTGGAGGATTTGTCAATTCCTCGCAAGAGGCAGTAGCCCTGAAAATAACTTTTTTAGTTTTTAGGTGGACGAGAATGGGAAGTGAACCCAGACATCCAGCGTGACAGTTCAACGCACTAACCATTATGCTACGGGCTACTACCCCGGACTATTAATATTCCGGATTTCAGATTTCACCGACAAGAACATTTTTTTCAATTTTAAAGTTTTTGTTTAAGAAAATAAAACGGAACCAGGCTGGCTGAAATCACCAATCCAACCTAAATGTTATGTAAATTTCCGGTTAACAACTATTTGTTTGAAAGCCTAATAGGCTGGTACATTTCTGATAAAACTTTCGTCCAATGTCCCTTTTCAATTAAAGGAGTTAATTTTTAAAGCCACAATTAAACCATACCTACTCTTTCTTTTCCCCAAACGACTTCCTGGAAACCAAAGCATTAAGGTAAGGTATATCTATATCAAGAGTTATTGGGTCAGTGGATTCGTTTACTCAGAAATAATTACATCGGAAGGTATTGTCTGAAATTAGGGTTGTTACAGCAAAGGGAAAAGCTCATACATATAGGTATAATACATATAAACTCGTTTACTCGTACATAAAATATTACTTCGGTTTTGCGAAAACTTAATTACTTCACGGTTGACTTTCTGACTTACATAAATGTTTGCCGAGGTAATAGTGTGCAATAAGGTTATGTTGTTAGGAAGTTGAATTCAGTTCATGCGGTTGAACTGTGAAGAGTTAATTTCTTGGCTTAATGATGAATAAATTAAAGTGGTATAAATTTGATAGGTTTTTGATGCACCATACTATCATCCATGAGCACCTATGAAAGTTTAAAGACTGGCATTTTGAAACTTGGAATATACCTATTTTTTTCGTTGCGATGAAATTTTACAAAACAAAAGAATAACATCAACAAAAAGGATTAAAATAAAAAGATGATTTTTGCCGAGAACTTTTGATTGAAAATATTTTCTTACTTCAAAAATATTTGTTCATATAAAAAGGCAAAAATTATAAATGCGACTCTTTATGCTGCGTTTCCCATCATGATGCTAGTTTTTTTGTTGTTGTATTGTCTGGGTGGTTATATGTAAAAAAAATCGGTGCATATTCGCATACAGCTTCACTTACTTTGGTATATCGAATATTCTTTCCGTACCTTTGTTCTGTTTTAATTGCACGATAAGTCTCTGTAAGGGTTCACGCATCAACGAAGAATGCACGAAATAAAATATGTCATTGGCTTACCCTGGTTAACAAAGATGCATTATTCATGTTTTACCTATGCATGTATATTGTACAAGCACACCGATACACCCCTGGGAACAGAAAACAGGAATTCCCGAATCAGGTGAAAAGGATACGACATGATGATGACCTGGTTGGGGAATTGCCTTCTGCAATTTCAAAAGGGAATTTAAAGTAGTTTTTCCTGATGATAGGGATGTAAATGAAGTTTTACGAGAACGAAAAGCCCTTTCCTTTATACGCTTTACCTCACCTACCTCCTCTGTGTAAACTGTGCATGGAGAGAACATTTTCGGAAATTGTGTTATTCCATGTAGAGAGGTGTTTTGTTTGAGAAATGAGAAGTTATTCGCTTTAATTTATGTGGTTTGTTAAGGTGATATGTGCGTAGGTATAAAGCACATCCTTTGGTAAAATTTTACCATAGAGACCAAGAAATCTTTGCAGCAAATTCGATTTAGAGTGCAACGAGATAAGCTTTCTTTTTAATAGTTAAGAGGCGAATAGATACCGATTCAAATTCTAGACATTGATTGATGAGCACTAAACCATTGATAGTGATTTTATTCAAATATTTAAGTTTTCTATTTGATGTATATATGAATCTCCTGTGATTTGGATAGTGGATTGTGGAATCACTGTTTATAAAGACATAAAGTTAAATTCTAAGCACTTAAAATTATATCATGCAGCTCTAGGTATGGGGCAAGTATTAATTTCGTGTCAAAAAGGTTTTAATCAAAACTAACATTACGGTGAAAATTCAAATACTAAGTGATTTTTGACACGGTGTCCATCGGCCTGTACATATGTCTATCCTGATGTAGAACGCGATAGAGCCTAAACGAATAAACAGATTTGCTTCAAATTTATTGTGAAGCATTTTTTGATTCCCTAGAGGAGAAAATTTGTTTTAGCTCATCTAGAATGGATAGCTGCAATACAACGATCCAGTCGTGTATTTTATTTTAAATCGTTTAGAACTACTACGTGCCAAGTTTTTTAATTATAACTTGGTCGTTTTCAAAATACATTTTGAGTTTTCGTAAAAAAAAAGGTTTTTCCCAAACTCCAAAAATATTTTTTTTTTTTGCAAGTTTCTATAGGTTTTAAACTTTATAAAAACCTGTGCATTAAAATAAATTAAAATGGGTTAAAGCATTCCCGAAAAAGTCAGAAAATGGACATTTGAGAAACCGCAGTAGGTAAGTGAGGACGGGACACAGAGGTTTCGACTGAACAAATGCATCACTCCATTGTTGCTCTGTTAAATCAATTTTTAAAACTGTTTTAATCAATAGGTACTTACTTTTCAAACTCAAAATTTAAAAAAGAGAAAATATTTTTTTGAAAATTGTATGTTATTTAAGTACTTTTTTGGATTTTAATATTTATTGATCTTATTTATCCCATCCCAGAACTTCTAATTTACAAATTATTAAAATATAAAATAACTTTCTTTCATGCAAATAAGAAGGATAGGGTTATATACGGATTTTGACAAAGCATTTGGCAGAGTTCACCACAAAATTTTAATTCATAAACCTGAAAAGCTAGGTATACATTCTAACTTGCTAAATTGGTTGCGTTCATATCTCACAGGACGCATTCAATATGTCCGTATTGACTCGATTGTCTCAAGTCCAAAAGATGTTTCTTCGAGTGTTCCTCAAGGTAGCCATATTGGACCACTTTTGTTTCTTATATTTATAAATTATCACCCTGATTTTCTCTTAAATTCCTTTTCCTTGATGCTTACCGATGATCTGAAATGCATTAAGGATCCGATTGACTATATACTTCTACAAGAATATCTTCAAAGATTATCAACATGGTGTAAAATCAACCAATTAAACCTCAACATCTCTAAATGTCAATGTTTTTCATTTTCCCGCCGCTCGTCTCATTTTGTATATGATTATCATATTGAGACCAAAGTTCTCGATAGAGTCTTAACCAAAAAAGATCTGGGAGTCATTTTTAAATCTAAACTCAACTTCACTAATCATTTAGAATTCATAGTTAACTAAGCCAATTCCATGCTTGGATTTGTTTTACGCAACTCAAAAGGTCTAAGTGATCCTTATACCTTAAAAATGCTTTACATTGCTTATGTTAGGTCAGTTCTGAAGTACTGCTGTGTAGTATGGAATCCGTTTTATAAAACTCATTCTGTTAGAATTGAGAAAATTCAAAGAAAATTTAGAAGATCATATATATTATTTATGTTGTCAAACTCCTCTTTTCTCATTTATAAAATAGTCAAATCCGCTAAAATAGGTATCACTGAATAGGAATTTAAACATACTCATGACATTGCACAAGAACTTTATGGTAAACCACACTATTTTCTATAAATTTCGGAAATTTCAAATAATTCAATAAATGAAAAATTTGACATAAAGAATACCTCACTGTTAACTCATTGAATGAGTGAAAGAGAAAAATATGTATTACTTCTGTAATTTAAAATTCTCTTTTCTTACGCTGCACCTTGAGTGAGTAAGCGGGAAACATTCTTTAGTTCCGCCATGCATGAATGAAAGAAACATATTTATTACAGCATAATACTCTATTTTTTCGCTTGCACACTGAGCGAGTGGTGGAGAAACATATTTGTTACCTACTTCTGTTGTTTGTAATCTTCTTTCTCATTATAAAACGCCGAATGCATTTATTAGGTATCACTAGATTGCATGAATGAAAGAAACATATTTATTAATTCTTTAATTTAAAAGCTTAGAAGAAGAAATAGAGGAACGGGCATTTCGAGGAAAAAGTGAGGCTTTTTTTCAAAAGAGTGTGAGTTACACAAACACCAATGCATTCACACAGGGTCGGAATGCAGTGAGATAGCTAATTGCTGGGGCCCCCAAAAGAATTTTTAGCTGTGTTTTTGAGAGATGTATTTTTGAGATTTAAGTTTAATAGTAAAAAAGCTTAAAAGAAATAAAAGTAAATATAGTGAATACATGCAATACTTCATTGAAAAAAAAATATAATAACATATGCGGTGCTGCGTTAAATCCTGTAAAAACATCATGTGGAATATGAGAGACAATCAGCCCGTGAGATGCAAAAATTGTAAACTCTATATTATAAGTGTTTGTACACGATTAAACGAATAGTTTTTTAAATAAAGTATGGCAAATATAACTTTTATTTCAAATTTTTATTTAGTGTTTTCACTATTTTAACGTTTTGAAATCTCTAAACACTTTCCTCTAGCTCGGCAAAATGACAGTGGTGCGTTCTTTTTCTATAAAAAATTATAAAATGTCATTGTATGTGTTACACTGTGTAACATTTCGTTTAGGAACGATCAATGTTAAAAATATTGTTGGTATGTCAATCAAAAGGGGTTGAAAAAAACACATTTAGAATTTAAATAATCAAAGAAATGTTTGTATTGCATTAAATTTTATTAGACAAAATATTATGATCACTAAATGCATATTTATAATATTTAATTTAAATTCACATTAAATTTATTTTTGCCTTATTGAATGTGCGGAATTTTCGCACGGGTCTTCTGGTAGTTATTTATAAACTTAGATGGAACATTGATGTTATGCCACCTTATAATGCTCGACGTCAACTTATTGGCATTCAGACCTTAGAAAACCGATGCAAAATGTTTTCCATAATGTTTATGAAAGATATCTTATCCTATCATATTGACTGTCCGTTTTTATTGTCTCTTGTAAATTTGCATGATCCAACTCCACTGCTTAGAAATCGTTATTTATTCCATGAGGTAATTCATAGAGTAAATTATGCTGTTAACGAGCCAATATCTCGCTGTGTCAGAGAAATTAACCAAATATCTGATTTTATTGATTCTAATTTTCAATTGATTAGGGATACATTGAAAAATATGCTTAGCCTATTCTTTCTGGTTGATTAACTAAAATGTATGTTAAGACAAATTTTGTATTTCGACAGTCTGTAAAAGTTACTGTAAACTCTAATTGATGATGAAAATAAATTAATAAATGTTTTTTTTTTTTGAATTTGGTATTTGCCTCTGCTGCTAAATTTTTTTCCTGACCTACACGCTCTAGCTTTTCATCAAATCTTATATGAATCAAACTGTTAAAATGGGTTCAGTCTTTGTTGCACTTTAGATACAAAATTGGATTTTGCCTTATTGTTAGTAAGGTATTTAACCAGTAGTTAAAATCAATCTCTTAAACTATTTGCATTACCAAACTGAAGTTGATGAATTTTCCTCACGACTCTATGCCACAACCAATAAATCTTTAATAAAAACAAAACTACATCATTGTATCCTTATCCAAAATATAGAATTCTCATTATTCCCAGAACCTA
Organism: Melangyna quadrimaculata; assembly: GCA_949320155.1. Classification (NCBI taxonomy): domain Eukaryota; kingdom Metazoa; phylum Arthropoda; class Insecta; order Diptera; family Syrphidae; genus Melangyna; species Melangyna quadrimaculata. Next base: position 171,323,501 of record OX439485.1, on the reverse strand, counting down.
GACCACAACAATCTGGAACATCTAGGTACCTAATATACCTACCACAAAACTATTTGTATTTCAAAAACTTTCAGCAATAAAACATTTTCTTACGAAAACCCATAATGAACCAAAAGACAAAGTTATGCGTTGATCTTTTGTCTCGAGAATTTGCAATAATAATATAATTTGCGGTCGTTTAAAGGTATAGAGATATATACGAAAGGGAATGCAATTTCAAAAACCTCACAAAACTTTGTATTCTAACTATAAAGCACTTCGTAACTTATTATGCAATTATGATTTCAGCAGTAGAGGTATATCCATCGCCATCCCCAACTCCTCAGCCTCCCGAGCTAAGTATCAAAACATTATACAATTGCAGCGTGAATGATAACTCCAGAATATAGTAATTCAACAAAAAAAGAAAAGGAACAGGACAAAAGACAGTGCATTGTTGAAAAGATAAGACTTCCGCGCTGGAGAAGTATCTCTATATATCCAGTTCATTAGAAGCGCGAGTTGGCGGGATTGTCGTCGCCGTCGTAAACAACTTTATTACCAGTGTTCACTTGAATTTTGTTTACGACTTAAGTTTTTGAAATCGTATAATAACATTTTCCTCTACACGAGTAAATTTTAATGGTAATAAGGTGAGTCCAATTCGCGCAGCAAGATAAAAAGTTTAATAGCATTTGTTTTTTTTTTTTAGTTTAGTTTTTCAGCTTATCTATCTTAATCAGGATATATAGCTTTGATGATACTCTCCAAATGTTAGAACCTCTCATTGGCAAATAATATGGTCTCTATGGAGAAAAAAAAGATAACAGAAAAAAATTCTCGTTAACTTTTCCATACTCGTATGTAGCGTCTTGGAGAATTTTTCAAAGTCCTTGATTTCCTCGAAAAATTACACAGTTCAGCAAACTTCTCTTTACCACACAGAAAACTTTATGTTTCTTTCCCATCCAAGAGCAAGTTGCAAAAGGAAAACTTCGCGTCTTCTTAATAATTTTCCCTAAAGTTTTCCATTTTCCATTTACTTAAGGATATCGTTTCGTTAAGGTGAATTTAAATTCATTCATTTTGAAGTTTTAAAAATGTTTTTTTTTATATTTCTTTCACGTCTTCAGTTCTGATTTTCATTCGAGGTCATAGTAATTTTTGTTGGTGCTTATGTGGGAAAAAGAAATTATAACACTTACGCTTAACATACCACGAAAACTTCACCTTCATCTCCTTAAGAATTAAATGAAAAAAGGGCACAACACCTCCTTCAAGGAGTCATTATAATTAAATTTCATACCTACAAGGTATGAGTACGAGTACCTATACTTGACATCCCAAGCGAAGAAAAGTGACAAGGAGTGTACTTTCAATTTCTTTTCGAAACTCAAAAAGAAATATACATTTTGTTTAAGCGAAACCTACTTAAGTGGTGAATTAAGAAGTAAAACAAAATTAAAAAGGTCATTTTGGCATAATTAAGGCGGAAATCAGCCCATGGGGAGCGGTAAAATTCTTTGCTTTTTTTTTGTTGTCGTCGTCGTACTTGTATTACCGTGACCGTGAGCTGACTGCTTTGAAGTGTGACGATAACGATGTTTTGAAATGATGTCGTTTTTTTACTCTCGAAGTATTTAGGTTAATGTTGTTATGTTTTTCTTAAATTAAAATCAGGTTTCGAGACAATTTCGGTAGTATACATATTTGTCCCAACAAATATTTAAGCAAAGTATGAAAAGTTAAATCAATCTTCTAAATTAATAAATAGGACTATTATAAAAGCCCTGCTTTCAAAACGATTTTGATTCGATATTAATTTGGTGAAATGTTTTAAATTGAGAATGGGAGTCATGCTAAATGTTCACTTGCCTTTGAACGACTTTCTTTGACAAGACAACACATATTTATTAATATGGAAAGATAAAAATTAGATTAAAAAAAACATTTTACACACTTGTTTTTAAATTTCGAATTTTCAAAAATTGTTTTGAAATATTTTTAACAACCAAAAGGTGCCGTCTTACACTGAGAGGAAATTTCTTTCAGAAAGCGTTTCGAAAATTTGGATTTTGAAATTTCACAGAAAGTGCTTTCAGAGAGCAGTCACAGTATTAAAGTAAAGTGCTTTCTGAGAGTGCTTTCTAAAAGTTACTTTTTACTTTCAAGAAAGCTTTCAAGTGTTACGATAACGGTGTTTTGAAATTATGTCAATTCTTTTCTCTCGAAGTATTTAGGTTAATGTTGTTATGTTTTTCTTAAATTAAAATCAGGTTTCTAGACACTTTGGGTAGTATACATATTTGTCCCAAAAAATATTTAAAAAAAAAGTATGAAAAGTTAAATCAATCTTCTAAATAATAGGACTATATTATCAAAGCACTGCTTTCAAAACGATTTTGATTCGATATTAACTTGGTGAAAAGTTTTAAATTGAGAATAGAAGTCCTGCTCAATTTCCACTTGCCTTTGAACGATTTTCTTTGACAATACAACATATATTTACTATTGAACAGATAAAAATTAGATTTTAAAAAACATTTCACACCGCTGTTTTTAATTTTCGAATTTTCAAAAATTGTTTTGAAAGTTCTTTTAGAAAGCGTTTCCAAAAATTTGGATTTTGAAATTTCACAGAAAGTGCTTTCAGAGAGCATTCACACTATTAAAGGAAAGTGCTTTCTGAGAGTTACTTTTTACTTTCAAGAAAGCAAATTTCCCAAAAGCACTTTTCCGGTCGTCACACTAAGAAAGCGAAAGCGTTTTCTGAAATGGCTTTATGAAAATGTTTTGTATATAAAATACAATAGATTCGGGAACCTTTGTTGCCATTCCAGCCTGTTTTCAATACAATAAATGCACGACGTTTCCAAGTGCAATAAGCAAGACGTAAATACGGTAAATGCGTTGACGGCTGAGTTGACATACTTTTCTGTCGTGCCAGAATCACCGGCGTTGACCATCATCTAAATCAAAAATGTCGGTATTTTTAATAATACTTTTTAAAAAAATTGGATTTTTTGAGGTTTTTTAATCCATCATCATCGTAGCTATCCTTCAATGGAATTTGACAGTTCGTACCTTGAATGATAGGTAAGTAACTAAATTTTTTCTCAAACAGAATATTTCTTCCATATGTCACTCAAAAGCTATAAGATAATCTCTTCCCCGAGCAAACAATTTAATATCAAAAAATTCAGATTTCTTTGAGGTGTTTGAATACATCATCTTGGCAGCGATCGTTTAATTTAATCTGACAGTCTGGAGCCCGACAAATCAGTACAAGAATATTTTGTTCCAAATGTCACACGAAAGTACTATTTTCATATTTGACAAAATTGTCTTTTGCTAGTTTTTAAATTTCTTAGCCCCTTCTTGCCGTAAATGTTGTGGAAGGAAGATCATTTAATGATTAATTTCAAAAATTTCACCAAAATCTATTTAGATCGCTTTATGTAGAAGTCTGGTTTCACAAATAACTTGGAAAAAGGCAAACGAAGTGACGAGCAAGTTGCTCTGGTTTGTATGCATTAGTACAAAATTTGTGTGTTTGGTATCTTGAAAGCCTGTACAGACTCGTGTAGCATAGGGTGGTAGAAGATCAATTCGGGACAGAAACTGAGAGTTTCTTTAAAATGATTTTCTTTCTTGAAAATGGTCTTAGGAACGTTTTCAAGAAAGCAAATCACTTTCAGAAAACAGTTTCAAGAAAGTAATTTTCGGGTATCCACACTATGAAAGTTTTGTTTTTAGAAACTTGTTGCTATCTGAAAGCACTTTCCCTTCAGTGTGTGTTTCAAGTTTTTTTCTGAAAATTTTGATATTAACATAATTTAAACTTTTAAAAAGCTTCAAAATCTCAAAAAAATTATTCTATAGGAAGTTTAGTTACATTTTGCTGTGATTTCTTAATTTTCTATAGAATTTTTGAAAAAATCATGTACATAGAACCAAAAATAACAGAACATACGAATACTAAACTTGTTACGAATTTTTTTAATTTGTCCACGAAAACAGATTAAAGTATTGCAAACTTCATTTAGGAGGAAAACAATTTTACTTTAAGTTGATAATAACAGTACGACTTTCTCATTAGTGGACCAACCTATTTAATTTTTTTTTTTGTACAGAACCTTAAAAAAAATCAAAAATTTTTATCTGGACTTAAATTCTTTTTGAACGAAACAGTCCGATAAATAAAAGAGACCTGTAACGTTCATATTCAAAGGACCAAATTTTTACATGATCAAAAATTACGACAAAAAATACTACAATGTCCCAAAGGTAGTACAAATTGTTGGTCATTTGTAAAAAACATACGAAATACCACCTCGTCCTCGGTTCCAACGCTCATCTTCAATGATACTCCTTTTGTCAGCTCGCAAGATAAAGCCAATTTGCTTGCAGCACAGTTTGCTGTTAATTTGACGCTGCCAGAAAGTGCAATGACTCCTCCTGTACTTAAAAGCGTAAATGGTTTTATGGGACAAATCTTCTTTCGCACTCGTGCAGTTGCTAGAGTTCTAAAAGATCTCGACGTACACAAATCCGCTGGCCCAGATAGTATCCCTCCCATTGTTCTGAAGAGGTGTTCTTCAACGCTGGCAAAACCACTGCGTAAGCTTTTCCATCTGTCCTACTTTACTGGTCTCTTTCCGAGTGGGTGGAAAACAGCATTTGTCCAGCCTGTCCCTAAAAAAGGCGTATCTTCTTCACCCTCTAACTATCGACCAATTGCACTTACGTCCCTTCTTTCCAAGGTCATGGAAACGCTGATAAATTTCGAGCTCAAGAAATATGTCGAGGAACGAAAGCTTCTTAATGACCGGCAGTACGGCTTTCGTAGCAATAAGTCCACTGGTGATCTGACATCTGATGGTATATCTCACCGAACAGTGGAACAAATCTTTACATCATTTTGGAGAAAGTAAGATTATTGCACTTGATATTTCAAAAGCGTTTGATAGAGTTTGGCATCAAGCTCTCTTATCGAAAATGCGCGCATTTGGTTTCGATGAATCTCTTCTTCGTTGGATTAGAAATTACCTTTCTTCTTAACTTCTAATCGATTAAACTGTTTTGCTGACGATAGTACCCTCAGCTTCTCATATTCGTTTACAGATTCTCATCCATGTCCTTCGGATGTGGACCTTGAACGGCAGCGTATGATAAGCTCATTAAATTCAGATCTCGACAGTATTGTCCAATGGGGAATCAAAAACCGCGTGGAATTTAGTGCTTCTAAAACTCAATGCTGTCTTCTGTCGTTAAAGCGAAACCCAACCCTAATGCCGCTATCCATGGACGGCACTTGCATCGAGGAAACCGAACAGCTTTCAGCTCTCGGTACGTGTGTCAAAGACCACCTTTTGTGGAATGACCACATATTTGATGTCGCCAAAAACGCTGCTAAGTGCTTAGGTTTTCTCCGTAGGTGCAAGACGTTTTTCTCCCCTTCTGATCTGGCTGTGATCTACAAAGCCTTTATTCGTCCTAAACTTGAGTACAATTCTCATGTTTGGACAGGAGCTCCAAAAACTCATCTGAGTTTGTTGAACAGAATTCAAAAGAGAGCTTTAAAAATGATAGCTGAAAGATCTATAACGGAAACAATTACATTTCTCGAACGCCGACGTAATGTTTCGTGTCTTTCTCTATTTTATCGTTATTATTATAATCAGTGTTCTAGTGAAATAGCCAGTTGCATTCTTCCCCTTAAAAAATTCAACCGTAATACTCGCGCTTCTAGGAATGCTCATCAGTTTACCCTTGAGCCCAACTTCGGACGTACTGTAATGTACAGAGATTCTTTCTTCAGTCGCTGCACACGAATGTGGAATGCCTTACCCGACTCGACTTTCCCCTCTCATTTCGATGTGCAAATATTCAAAACCAATGTGCATCGGTATCACCATCAAAATCCTCTCCTACTTACCTAATGGCTCGTGCTGTGTTAAAAACATTTTAAGGGTAGCCATAACCCCTTTTGCGCGCGTGGAATATAAAAAAATAAAAGGGAAGAGAAGTGTTGGAACAGAAGAGTTGGAAGAGACGAGATAACTCAAATCATAAAAATAATTACTGAGGTACCAGAAATCCCTCGTGGAAAGAACCACAAGACCAATAAGTAGAAGAGTGCAGGACTGATAAGAGAAAGTTTGTAAAATCAAGAGGCAGCCATATAAGAAACTCTCAAGTTATGGAGACGCATACATTATAGGAGACCAATTTTCGTTTGGGATTCTGAACCCTTGAGTTTTGAATCTTTGCAGGGTGCTTAAGTTTTTAATATATGATCTTTACCAATTGTACCATTTTAACATACGTCTTGCTCAGAAGTTCATTTCAATGTCTTTATACGATTTAAAATTCAAGCATTGATTAATATACATTTCTCTTTTAAGCTCCTCAATGCTCAATTTCTGTACAAAAATATTTCCTACATATTATTTTGATGAATTATAATTTAGCAGACTTAAAACCTACAATATGTCATATGGGAATTAATGTATAAATATTTCCCTTAAGGAAAGTGATATGATATCCACAAGCGTTTTGTTCCCTTCAACACTTAATAATATATGTATATAGGCTTTGGTAATTGAGACGCAATAATTTTCGCCTCAGCGATAAAGCAATCCTTCGGGAAAGGAATACATACGACACTTTTTCAGCCATTTAAATGTGATTTGTCTAAGAAGGTTAGGTAAAGTTTATCAAGGAGTTTATCCAGAGGAAGATTTCGAACATACCTATTTGTCAGCAGTAGCAATACAATTTATTTCCCCAAGAGAGACAGAGAGGCACACACACAGGAGTTGGAGGTGAAAAAAATTATTCATCTGCCTTACCTAAATCTTCCTACTTTGTGTCTATGAAAAATGTGTTACCAATTTATTTCCATACTCGCTCCGCGTATCAAATGATGATGCTTAGATATAGAATAGATAGATATAGATAAAGAGACAAACGAGTTTTATAGCTTTCACTTAGGTCTTATTTAGAGGGTAATTTATAATGAAAGCAAATTATATCCTCTCTCTTTCGAATATACATATATTTTGTGTGGAACATACTGCATCAGGATACGATAACACTTTCCTATATCGGCATCCGCAAATCCTTGAGCGACGAATAAAAAACACATATATTTCAACTTGTTCAATTTAATTCGGTCTATTAACTCTGTGCCAGAAAGGAGGTGGAGCACTTTTAAATAAAAATAAAAAGATGTCTCCACCGTTACCGGAAGTGTTATTTAAATCACTGATTTGATAAGTATGTATATTTGTATCATGTTTAGTTGGGATTTAAGAGGAAGGATAAGGAATTCAAATGTTCTCTCATTTACATAGAGATTGGAGAAAGACAAATGTTTATCCATGCTTGCTTTTTCTTTTAATCAAATTCTATTCACAAATGTATGAAAATTAAAATATAGAAAATTAGACAAAAGTAACAGTATGACAGCAAATATGTTAGTGGATTGTGTTTCGATGTTAAGAGTTTTTATGTATTTTATAAAACAATATATTAAATAGCCCGGTGTATGAAAAACATTTTATTCAAAGTTGAATGTCGAAAATATCAGTTTTTTGCATATAACTATGAAACGTTAAATGCTATCGAAAAGTATTTCATACAAACTTTGTAGATCATGTTATTTGCCATAAAAAAGGTCAAAACAATTTGTTTCCTAAAACTCATCGTTAAGCAGAAAAACGCAAACGTCGAAAATGCAAAGTTTGTACATTATGTGACCCTATACAAAACAAATATATTAAAAACAACCGTTTAAAAATATAATTTTCTCAAAAATTTTACAAAAAGTTCACATTTCCGGAGTTTTGCTTTTTTTCTCTTAAAAGTACAAGTTTGCCCAAAAAAAAAGACGCCTCTATGCAATCTTTAAATGAGTCATAGTCCGTGACAACCATCATTCGGTGTGAACTTGATTTTTTTTACTCCTTACCTTTTTCACTTTGAATACATATTATTGATCGGTTTTATAAAATGCGAAAAAAGCTTCAGGGTGTAGCTTTAGGTCAATAGTGCTGTTTATAAATGTTATTTTTAAGTTTAAGTACCAGGAAAGTCTTTGTTCTAATTTTCACGAAAACTTATAATCAAAAAAATGTGACAGTTAACCATTAATAAAACTACAAAATAAAAAAGTTTACAGCCGTTTTAGAAATACGAATTCAATGAAGAGACTTTCAAACTAAAAATGTTGAAAAAAATCATCAAATTATAAAAAATATGCATGTACTTTTTCTAAAAAAATAAACTGCACGACTGATGGATCGCACTTGCTCTCGTAGCTAACAACTTTAGAGTAACTAGGAATTGACGATGTACCTACATATGTATGTGTTGCTTTCATAATATTATTAGACTATTAAAGTAAATAATTATAAAATTTAATTACTTCTCTAAAAAAGAAAAAACAACTTGAATAAATTTCTTCTAAATTATATAACCGATTAAAATACAAACATAAAACCCTCTCTCTGTCTCTGTCATGTAGGGAGACATGGGTACGGTTGAATCAGTTTCACTTATATCGTGCATAGTATTGCCATTTGAACACCGAGTGATGTTGACGGCATGTTATATGAAAGATCATGTTTTTATCTACATATGGACAGTGTTATTTTGGTGCATTATTTTAAGTATACATCAAATTAAAAAAAATCCAATTTGTTCACCCATACCAGGGGCGGTTGAAACAGTGATTGGGGTCAGTTGGAAGAAATACAAATAGTGCATAATATTACATAATTATAAATATTTATGATTTTTTTTAATTATAACGGAAGTTATGATAATGTTTGACAAGATTTATTAGCCTTTAGTGATTCAATGTTTATACAAAAAAAAAAAAAAAAAAAAACTACAAACAATAAGAATGAAGTAATTTAAAAATAGAACGTTACTTCATAAAATAATTTAAAAGAAAATAAAAGAAAAGTTTTCTCCAATTTTTATTGGTCAGAAGCTTACAAAAATACTATTTCGCAATATTCCAGGTCGCAATTGTCATACCCAGATGCATTATTTCAACCGTCCCCAACCCCTCCTGTAGGTAATCAAATATAAATAGAGTCGGTAACTATACTGACACTATGAAAATAGTCATCATATTGTATTCTACACTTTTCACTTCGACCACAAAAATATACTCAATACTCTCCAACGAATAGAAAACATGGTAAAAGGAAAAACATCCAAACAAAAAAACTTTTGGATGTCAAAAAACAAAAATGCCTCCCGTAGACAACTGAAGCGTGCTACGACCTAAGCAATATTTTCAGTTTGCCTTTTAACCTGTTGACCCTTAGTGCGTCTCTGAGAATCATCCACCTACCACCGACACGGTTTGCAAGATATTTGCATTGTTTCAATATTTTACATCAAAACAATCCATACAATCTAAGATATACACATTTAAATAGCAAAATGTTTACCCATTTTAAATCTCATGAATATTTATGAATATTAGAATATTTACAGTACGTATTTGCTATGTATATCACATCCTACCTAACTTCCCAACCTCATAGTGAGAGAATTTTCTCTCCATCTAAATCTATGATTACCCAATGATGATGCTCCCAGCTCCATATGAGATATGACTGCACGAAATTTAGGTACATAATTTAGAATTCCCTGAAAACTGTTAATGTTATAGTCAAAGGCTGATGGGGCCAGTCAAACTTTGCTAAGGCAAACTATGAGACGTCCAAACCACGATTCTCTGCATACTCACTTTACAGAGCTTTCATTTAGCAGTGAAAAAACTAGCACAAATAAATCTCAATCCCTTCTGAAAGCTATAAGAAAATCGAAAACCTCTGTTAGACAGCAATTTTGACTTTGACGATGACATAAACAAAAGAATCCACCACCTCATCGCTGGAATCGAAAATGTTCACCAACAACTGTCAATAATCGTTATTTTTGCATGTTTCTCGAAATTTTATGATTATTACTCAAAAATGTGCCGCAGTTAAAGCAACAAGCGCACAAGTTTAATCACATTAATAGCACACTGACTCCATTATAATTTTTTTTGTCTGTTTCACAGAGAGAAAGCTAGAGCGAGAGGTATGTAAAATGTAGGTTTATTTATAAGGACCTTTAAAGCTTAAAACCACCATCATCAGTAAAAGCATCATCATATGTTGCAAGTGGTGTCATTTTTGTCGACGTTTTATATGTGATCGTAAGCAATTTAAAGTCGAATACAACGGCTGGTGGTGCGCGGGGCGTTGAAGGAGAATGAGAGATGGAAGTGGCTTGAAGGCATTCGATATTGTGAACGTGCAAGTAGGTATACTGGACATCAACATCATCAGCATCGATATATACGGTCCTTATACTAATTATTGTGCTCGTAACGATATAAACTATCAATTATGCTCGTTACATGCATGTTGCACCAATATGTGTATGGCTGAATGGGAAAATGTTGGTGAAAATTGTATATCCGAAGGTTTTTGTATTTTATAAGAGAGCGTTAAAACTTACAGTCACGATAATTTTATATAATAGCGCATTTTGGATAAGACTCGAATGAGATGGTTCCTTAATGAGATTTCATTGTCCTTAAATTAAAATTAAAATTTTGTTTGGTATTAAATAAAATACATGAGAAAATGAAAACAAAAAAAAAAAAAAACAACGCGGACAGCAAAGTGATGGCTAGGCGAGTTAAGTTGGGAAATTGCTGGACATTTGTCTGCAGTAATCTGACATGGTATTTATATTTGTATGTAGGTATATAGCAATAAACTAAAAGTCAATCTGTCTTATGGCATATAATTGAGAATCATCATGATAAGCATTATATTGATCGCTTTAAATGTTTAATAGAATTTAAAGTTGCATTATAAATTTATAAATAAGAACTTTATGTATTGTACCTACACTAATTAATAAATTATTTATTAAATAAAATTATTTATTAATCATCTTTAAATATTAGTTTCATAATGTAAACATGCAGGATGTCCAACAAATAATAGATAACCTTGCAACATGCTATAACATCCCTTTACAGAAAGTGGCCAGCAGTTTTAGAGATAGTCAAACTTTTGTGAATATCAAAATTTTACTATTTTTGAATACAATTATTAAAATTATTATAGAAAAAAACAGCAACAGATAATTTTAAATTTTGTATACATATGTCTTAGTACAATTATTTTAGAATGCATACTAATAAAATGAAATAGAGTAACAATCATTCAAACATGGTCGAACTGATCAGGTATTTGAATAAAAGAATTACTTTTTTTAATTAAAAAAATAAATCATAATCTAAAAACCACAAGGAAAATATTTTTTTTTTTATATTTTTTTTCTGAGAGAGGTGTGAAGCTTGAGAGCTAAAGAAAGCATTATTTTGAAGATATTAAAAATATAATATTTGTAATGAATTCAAAATTGAAATTTTGGCAACTAGAAAATATTGGATGGGAGTTGTTACCTTAAGTTCAAATTCAAATGTAAACTAAACATTTTATAGCATTCCAAAAAAATCAAGCTCGAGATTTTGATCAATGAAAACTCTGCCTGTAAAAATAAAATAAATCGGGTGGCACAACGGCTCATGAAGAACCAGGGCCTAGTGACTAACAACTCGCAACCATCCCTGTGTGCGCCTTTCGACAGGAATGGAAGGGACCTACAATTTTATGCCGAATCCGAACGGCTAGACGAGAAGCACTTATTCGTGACAAGTGATACTCTTGGAGGATTTGTCAATTCCTCGCAAGAGGCACTAGCCCTGAAAAAAAACTTTTTAGTTTTTAGGTGGACGAGGCTGTGAAGCGATCCCAGACCTCCAGCGTGACAGTCGAACGCACTAACCATTACTCTACGGGCTACTACTCTGCCTGTCCAGTCTGTTTGATAGCCTAAATGGACATTTCGATATTTGCTGTAAATTTAAAACCTATCCTAATATTGGACAATCATCAAAAAGTTTATGTTGTTTTATTTTCAATTTTTTTTTTAAAACATCTAAATTTATTAATTAAATTTTATTTGCAGACAAATTTTAAAAAATATAGGGAAGATTAAAATACAATGCACGACTGAATCCCTTATTTAAAAAATTTACAGATTTCACTCATAGAGTAAGAATGGGAGCATTGAAAATGACTTGCATTTACTAGACAAAACAAAAACATAACTAATTGTTTGCACTTAAACAAAATTACATTAATTAAAATTAAGTTGAAGCAAGATAAGTTATATAAGAAAACGATAATGTTAATTGAATAGAAGAACTCATTATTTTAGCATAAATACACAATAAAAGTAAATAATTCTATATCTTTTTGAATTTTGAAATTCTTGTAAGATGGTGATGTTGACAACCTATCGTGATGCAATAAGGTACATTATAATTATTTTAATTTGGTAAGCTTTTCATTTGAGAAAGCTACAAAAATATTTGTATGTAACTGATGGCTGAACACAAGACTGTAACTTCAATCAAAAGTGCTCAATTTTGTGTCATACCATACATTTCTTGCAACAACTAAAACGTTATATTATCTCTACACTGTTTTCGTGTCTTTTTATTTTAACAGTAATATACAAGCTTCATCCACAGCAACCTACACCAATAGGCTTAACCATTTGCCAATGTGCTTGGTAGGTTGAAGTTCTAAGCGAATTAGGTACCTCTTCCTATAATTACTAATTTGTTGACAAATTTCATCTTACCTGAATCTGTTATATTCTACTTTTACTGACTAATGACTTTTTCTGACTTAATTGAGTGCCTAACCTACCTGTAGAAAAAAGTTGAAATTTTCTCAATTTTATACTGCACCGAATTTTGTTTGACAATTAACATCTGCAAGTAACATTGGAACTTTTTCGTGTTTGTTATCGGCATTTAATCTTTTTTTCTGTGCGCCAAACCAACTATACAGTCGGATAAAGGCATAATTTTTTTATTTCATCTTCATATGGCTATGAACGGGCTCGACTGTATAATGTTTTCTACCTTTCGACTTCGTCAATTGTACTAGCTATCTCCAACTACAAGTGAACCTATTGCTATTGATAGAATAGATAAGAACAGTTTTTGTTGTTTGTTTCAGAACGTTTGGAGCTTTCAATAAGTGCACAGCTATGTTTGATTAACATAAGCGCTTAATTGCTGACAAGAGAAACAGAAGATTAAAATCCTTCAGTAAAATATAAAGTAAGGACCGATTTTATCATTTATCTGTCCGATTGAGTGTCACAACAGCTTGTCTTTAATAACCATAATTCATAAAGCATTAAATTTGAATTTTGTATTAGATTTCCAACTTTGTAATCTCGAGTTTATGTAAAGAATATGACAACCTACTTACTTAATTTACTTTTGATGCCGCTCACAGCCAGGATGGGCTTCGGCCTCAACTAACAATCCCCTCCAGCCAGCTCTGTCCCTAGCTAGCCGATTCCAGTTGCGCACACCGAGTGCTTTGATGTCGTCATTCACTTGATTGCGCCACCTGTTACGGGTTCTTCCTCTGCTGCGTACACCATCGGGGTTGGATTCGAAGACTCGTCGGGCAGGTGCGTTGCTGTCCATACGCTCCACGTGCCCCAGCCATCTCAGCCGCTGTATTTTCAGCTTTTTGACCAGGTCAACGTCGCTGTATAGCCCGTATAGCTCGTCGTTGAATCTTCTCCTCCATACTCCTTCGATACACACCGGACCGAAAATCACCACGAAGAATCTTCCTCTCAAAGTACCCTAGCAGATTTGTATCCGAATCTTACAGTGTCCATGCTTCTGACCCGTAAGGCAGGGCCGGGATGATAAGGGTCTTGTATAAAGTCTCCTTGGTTCTCTGAGAGAGGGCCTTACTACTTAAATGCCTTCTTTGACCGAAGAAACAGCGGTTGGCAAGAGTAATTCTTCGCTTGATCTCTGCTTTGATGTCATTCTGCGATGTAATAGTGGAGCCCAGGTAGACAAAGTCCTTGACAACTTCGAAGTTATAGCTGTCCATCGTAATATTTTGCCCGAGTCGACGATGTTGAGATTCCTCTCTCGATGACAGCATATACTTCGTCTTGTCCTCATTAACCGCCAATCCCATTCTAGCCACCTCCGATTCAATGCTCGCAAATGCCCCTGCCACAGCTCGCTTCGTTCAGCCAACAATGTCTATGTCATCCGCATATGCAAGCAATTGAACGGACTTTTGATAGATTGTACCGCTGGTGTTCACATGTGCGTTGCGTACAATGGCTTCAAGAACGATGCTGAATAGGTTGCATGATAACGCGTCGCCTTGCCTCAATCCTTTCTCAACATCAAAGAAATCGGTGGTGTTCTTACCAATTTTAACGGAGCAGCGAGATTTCTCCATCGTCATCCTGCACAGGTGGACGAGTTTGGCAGGGATGCCGAGACTCGACATGGCTCTGTATAATTCGTCCCTTTTCACGCTATCATACGCGACTTTAAAATCGATAAGAAAAGGTGCTGTGTATCGATCTGGAATTCCCGGGATTTTTCTAAAATCTGTCGGAGTGTGAACATTTGATCGACGGTTGACATGCCTGGCCTAAAACCGCACTGATAAGGGCCGATCAGATCGTTGACAAAAGGTTTTAAGCGGTCACACAGGATGGCCGACAAGATTTTATAAGCGACGTTTAGGAGACTAATTCCTCTGTAGTTGGTACATTTCAGAACATCTCCCTTTATATGGATGGGGCACACTATACCGAGATTTCATTCATCGGGCATACTTTCCTCCCACCAAATTTTGCAGATGAGCTGGTGTATGCTCCTAGCCAATTCATCTCCCGCTGATTTAAATAGTTCGGCTTGTAAGCCATCCGCACCAGCAGCCTTGTACGACTTAAGTTTGGATATCGCCAGCCGAACTTCGGTTAGGTCGGGTGGACGGAACTCTTGGCCATCATCGTCCAAGTTGAATGGAGCGTTCTGCCTATTAGCGGCATCTTGGCTGTCTTCGCCATTAAGCAGTCTAGAGAAGTGTTCTTTCCAGATCCTCAGCACTGACTGTGTGTCTACTACCATATTCCCACTCTCATCTCGGCAGGCTTCCGTTCTAGCCTTGAATCCTTGGGTGGATCGCTTCACCCTCTGATAAAATTTTCGAACATCTCCCCTACCGCTACAACCCTCAATAGACTCTACCGCCCGCTTCTCGTGCTCTCTCTTTTTCCTCCTGAGAAGTCGGCGTTCCTCTCTTCGTTTCAGCCCGTAGAGCTCCCTGGTTACTCTCTCAGCAGCTATTGTTCGAGTCTGCAGCATTGCCTGGTAGGCCTCGTCCTTAGCTGCATGCGCTAGCCGGCACTCTTCATCGAACCAGGGGTTTCGTTGCACATCAGATGCGGCACTTCTGATGGCTTGTTGACAGTGTTCCCACTGGTCCTCTGCACTTGATGCTGGTGGCGGACCTCCTGAGAGATGAAGAGTTACGTGGTCTGCAAAAGTTTTGACGGTCTCTTGCGATTTAAGCTTCTCGACATCGAATCTTTTCACAGCATCTGCTCTGCGTACATTTGTACATAATGTACAAACCGCAGGTAAAAAAAACCTTAAAACAAAAAAAACGGTAAGCTGCAATAGAATGATGTGGGGTTTTTAGTATTTCTCAAAAATTACTTAACGATTTTGATAGAACAAATATTTTGCCTATAATGTTTAAAGTGATTTTAAGAAAACTGCATTTCAGATTTTTGGAACAAAATTCGCTTAACGCATATGGGGAAATGATGTTGGGCTATTAACGAATATCTAGAGAAGTTGCTTAAGCAATTTTGTATATTGGTATAATCATGTATAATTCATAAAAAAAAAACATAATTATTTTGTAGGTATTCCAAAATTTTACAAAAATAAAAGCCAAGAAAAAATGCCACAGACTTTTTTTTTCGATATGACGTCGCGTCGGCCGTCGCATTCTCCAAAAATTTCCATAATAATATTTTGGTTTACCACACAATCCCAAAATGTTCATTCGGCTCTTAGTCTATTTGAAATGTATTAACAATTTCAATACTTAAACATTATGTTAAATCCAAAGTAAGTCCACTATATTTTGAGCAGAGGAATTTATGTGAAATTCCGTCCGAATAAACAAATTATCGAATTTTAATTGGATCCCACTCATTCCGAAAACAAAATATCCTTACCCACACAAACAAACATTTAACAGGAATTACTCTGTTTTTATTATTAAATCATAGATCCCTTTTGCACAGACATCATAATATTCCCCCACACTATAATGATGCAAATAAATCCATCCACTAATTCCATTTAATCACACGTTGAAATGCATTTCTCTGGGTTTATTTGCCGATGAAATGAGCTCATTAAAAATAAATGCCTACTCATCGTATCCACATCATCATGTTAGACCCTATAATACCCTAGATCAGAAGTAAATGTGCAATTTGATGGTATGTCATGTGCATGTGTATTGTGTATATTTCATGGTTTAAGAGTTGTATTTAAAAATAATTTGATATATCAGGATTTTTTCTTAGTTGAGTTGTTTTCTTTTATTTGTTTAATCTTAATTAATATGTCCAGTTAGCTTTCACAGCTGGTAACAGAAGGTTTTAAAAATGTTTTTAGTCAAAGTTTGAAAACTTTTATTTAAACACATGTAGATTGATGAAGATTGTTTAGAACAGATAACTGGACACAATAACCCACAAAAAATAATTACTAGCAGATGCATAAGCCTGATGACAAATTCTGTGTAGGGCGTGTCATTCCTGTATCCTGTTCCTACCCACTAACAAATATTTTCTGCCATTTTCCTCCATTCTGTTCTCCTAAACTCATTCATCATCCAAGAACATCGCGATGAAATTTTAATCAATTCCGTTCATCAAACAACAATAGACAAAATATGTGTTCCTCTCTCTCTGGTTGGTTGGTATAATTCGACACACCATGGGTAGACCATGAATTGGGGCTAGAAATTGCACTCTATTGCGTTCATGTTAGATGATGAATTACTGGGGACTCGAGGCCATCACGGGCTAACACTGCATGCCAGTCGCTGACTGAAAGAATGGAGTCCTTCATATGTACCTACTCGTCACTTTTAGAAATCCACCACCACGCACCGTGGCAATGATTTTCACAGCGGAAACAAAAGTAAGCACACATGCTCATCATAAGCACCATCTGTCACCTTCAAAAGTGTCTCTTTGGCATAAATTGAAAATGAAACAAGGCGAACCTATAATATTGTGCATGATTCAGGACTTTTGAACGTGATTTGTTAGGTTTGTTTGGGCTTTATTTTGTTTGTGTGCAGTGTGCTCTGAAAAGGTTTTATGTTAAAAAATTAAAAAAAAAACAAAATCATATGAGTACATACAATGGTAGACATAAAATTAAATGAAACAAATAGATGTGTAAGTATTGCAAAAAAAAATAGGTCAAATATCCAAATTTAAACCCGGACATAAGGATTTGAAACGAACCTTTTGTGAATCTAAGTACTATTTGACTAACTAATAAGTGTGATATTTATGGGTGGTCGCATTTTGAGCCCAGTAACAGACTTTTGAATAATTTTTGGAGCATTTATATGTAAAACTGTTTTTTAAAGTTGAAATCAATATGACATATACTGCTTCTAACCTTATGACTCGCAATGTACAAATTATTCATGGAGACGAAACTGAGTACGTGGGATTATTTTAAGAAAGGGATAGAAATGCTTCAGTCAATTTCATTTTCTATGTAGAATTATGCAAAATTTTGAAAACTATATTATGGGGATATTTAAATTTGTGTGGTTGTTAATTTTTATTTTTTTAAAGGATGGGTTAAGAATTTTGACAGATAATGACAATTAACTATTGATTTGGAACTAATGTCAAAGATTTGATTTGCCCTCTACTGAATGCAATAGTTGATGAAAAATATCAGAATATTGATACACAATATTCTACAAAATTATTGTGTAAATTACCTTGTATACAAAATGGTGCATTAACTACAGAAGTTAATGCACCATTTTCAATTCAAAATCTTAAAAAATAAAATGCACCATTCGGGGTTGCAAGTTTCAAGTTTAATAACATAATTATTGGATTGTTATGGTAATGTGTAAAAAAAAAAATATTTATTTGTTTTATTTGTTTTTGTCTCTACAAAGTTTGCTGTTTTAAAATTATGGAATGCGATCATTTTGAACTTTTTCTAGATGAAAGTACCTACATATGGTAAAATTATAACACACTTGGTTCGGCCATTGACGTTATATGCGGTATAAGGCAGCCCAAAAGAGCCAATTTTCCTAAAATATATTTTATATTTTAAACGTGTATTGACAATAATCTGAAAAACAGTTTTCTTAAAATCACTTTTAAACACTAGACGCACAAAATTTGATAAGAATCGTTGATTTGTTTTGAAGAAAAAAAAATCGCTGTATGAGCAGTTCAAACTACTCTAATTAGTGGCGATTCCAAGGGCCGTCGTCGTCAGGATAATGTCTTTACCAGAACCCAAAGTAAAACGTGAAACAGAAACAAACTTTAATTACGATGCAAACATTGAGACAGAAAAAACATCTATTTGTAATGTTTGACATGCTTGCACACAAAGATAATGTATATTTTTAAGCTTCATTTTGGTTATAGGTACTGAATGATTGAAGCTTCAAAACATTACATTTCTCATAAGACCTGAGCAAAAGTATTTTCAATTACATAATTTACTGGAAAAATATTTTTTTTACATTTCAAGCTTAACAAGTCTTTAGCCCGTACCTGTCTGTACTTCGAACTGCACCCTAAGCCATTAAAGCGATTTTTTTTTCAATCTTCGCACTTAAGGTTTTTAGGTAATTTCCTAGAGGGGAAATTAAATTGTTTTAACTCCACGGTACCTGCCATACAACCAATTTATAAAAAATTGACTTATTTCCCAAACGGGTCTAAAAATTTAAAAAAAATACGAGTTACTATTACGAATATACGTGTACATGTCATAGAAACAATATTTGATTTTCAAATTTCTCGTTAACGACTGAACCGATTTCAACTAAAGTCTATGTTAGTTTTTTGCAATATTGCATATACAAATTTAAAACAAAAACAAATATTTTTTGATTTTTTAAAAATACAAACTTTTTTTTTTGAAATTTCGATATTTTGAACACAGGTTAGTGATTTAAAAAAAAAATTAAATGCATTTTAATAGATACTTAAATTTGGCAGACCCAATTTTATTTTCAAAAATGTTCAAAAAAATTTATATCTTAAAAATATTTTTTTTTTAAACCGCTCTTATGTTATTTGAATTTTTCTTTTCATAAATGCGTATTAAATCAAACAAATTAGATGGCTTATTTTTTTTGTTTTTTGAGCTCTAGTTATTTAAAATTGTATTTTTAGCTATTTTAATAATGAATTTATAAAAAAATTACATAATAATTTATATTTAAACTTTTCTTATCACTTAATTTTTTACGAGATCATTATATATTATTATTGAACTTATGACTGTCAATTCCTAGCTTAAAGTTTTTAGCTACGAGTGCAAGTGTGTGAGATCCAGCCGTCCAGTCGTCCAGTTTATTATTATTTAAATTTTTTCTCAACAAAAACAAAACGTAGAACAAAAAACAAAAGAAGGTAATTAAAGCTGAATACAAAAGTTATCTGATTGATGGATTTGATTTTTTTTTTATATTCGGCGGGCGCTAAAGGGTTTGTTACTACCCTTAAAGTGATAAACACAGCACGAGCGATTAGGTAGGTTGGAGTGGGTTTAAAAGGATAAACCGATGTACATTGGTTTTAAATGTCTGTAGATCACAATGGGAGGGAACTGGGTAGAGCATTCCACATTCGTGTAGTGCGACTGAAGAAAGAAGAGGAATGCAACTGGCTATTTCATTAGAGCACTGTTTGTTAAAATAACGGTAAAATAACGAAAGACATGAAACATTTCGACGGTGTTCCAGAGATGTAAACGTTTCCGTTATAGTTATTTCACCAATCATTTTAAAAACTCTCTTTTGAATTCTATCCAATAGACTCAAGTGGGTTATTGGAGCACCTGCCCAAATATGGGAGTTGTACTCAAGTTTTGGACGAATAAAGGCTTTGTAGATCACAGCCAGATCGGAGGGGGAGAAAAATTTCTTGCATCGACGGAGAAAACCTAAACACCTAGCAGCATTTTTGGCTATGTCAAATATGTGGTCGTTCCACAAAAGGTGGTCTGTGACACACATACCGAGGACTGAAAGTTGTTCAGTTCTCTCAATGCAAGTGCCGCTCATGGATAGCAGTATAGGGGGTGGGTTCCGCTTTAACGACAGGAGACAGCATTCAGTTTTGGAAGCATTAAATTCGACTCGGTTTTTGATTTCCAATTGGACAATGCTGTCGAGATCAGAATTTAATGAGCTTATTATACGCTGCCGTTGCAGTTCAACATCTGAAGGACATGGATGTGAATCTGAAAACGAATATGAAAAGCTGAGGGTACTGTCGTCAGCAAAACAGTTAAAAGGATTAGAAGTTTCAGATAAAAGATCGTTTATGAATATATGAAAAAGGGTCGGAGACAAAACGGATCCCTGGGGTACACCAGCATTTATTTTGTAGATATCAGGCATAAAACCGTCCAACACAACTTGTATTGAGCGGTCCGAAAGGTAATTTCTAATCCAGCGAAGAAGAGATTCAGAGCTTGATGCCAAACTCTATCAAACGCTTTTGAAATATCAAGCGCAATAATATTACTTTCTCCAAAACGATGAAAAGATTTGTGCAACTGTTTGGTGAGATATACCATCAGATCACCAGTGGACCTATTGCTACGAAAGCCGTACTGCCGGTCATTAAGAAGCTTTCGTTCCTCGAGATATTTCTTGAGCTGGAAATTAATCAGCGTTTCCATGACCTTGGAAAGAAGGGACGTAAGTGCAATTGGTCGATAGTTAGAGGGTGAAGAAGATACGCCTTTTTTGGGACAGGCTGGACAAATGCTGTTTTCCATCTACTCGGAAAGAGACCAGTAGAATAGGACAGATGGAAAAGCTTACGCAGTGGTTTTGCCAGCGTTGAAGAACACTTCTTCAGAACAATAGGAGGGATACTATCCGGGCCAGCGGATTTGTGTACGTCGAGATCTTTAAGAACTCTAGCAACTGCACGAGTGCGAAAGAAGATGTGTCCCATAAAACCATTTACGCTCTCAAGTACAGGAGGAGTCATTGCACTTTCTGGCAGCGTCGAATTAACAGCAAACTGTGCTGCAAGCAAATTGGCTTTATCTAGTGAGCTGACAAATTGAAGACGAGCGTTGGAACCGAGGACGGGGTGGTGTTTCGTATGTTTTTACAAATGACCAAAAATGTTTACTACCTTTGGGACATTGTAGTATTTTTTGCCGTAATTTTTGAATTTGGTTCGTCGAATATGAACGTTACACGTCTTTCTAGCTTGCTGAAACTTTTTCCGGTTTTCCTCAGTAGGGTTGGCTTTATAACAACGGAAGCTTAATTCTCTTACATTGATAACCTCTTGACAGCTCGAATCAAACCATGAGTTTTCTTTGGGTTTGATAGATTTCACCCTAGTCGTGATAAAATTTCTCATTCCACAAAGAATTAAATTTGTGATCATATCTGCACTGGCGTCTACGTCACTATCGAGGAAGCATAGTGACCAGTTAAAGCTCGTTGAGACCGTCCCAGTTGGCTTCTTCATATTGCCAAACGGTTCTCTTGGTAGTTTTTTCTCTAACTGGATTTTTTTTGCATGAGAAATTTGCAGAAATGACACAATGGTCTGATGTGCCTAGAGGCGATAATACACTAATAGTGTATTTATCAGCGTCAGAGGTAAGGAACAAGTCTAGGGTGTTGGCGGATTGACCTGCAACGTCGGGAATCCGAGTAGGCTCGTCAACAAGCTGAGTTAGGTTGCTTAACTCAGCAAAAATCTCGGCATACGACCAATTTTACTGTAATGTAACACGTTTTTAGAAGCTAAGAGAGAGTTCGTAAGAGCTTTGGTCGATCTACGTATTATATTTGTCAACATTTATTTATTTATTTATTGTTGTTAATAATTATTGCACATAGCGTTCACACTATTCTACATTTTCCTGTTCCTACTTGAAAATTTAAGTGAAATCATGTACTATGGATTTCTTTTACATTTTTTGTTTGTTTTGTTTAAATTTTCTTTTTGTTTTGCATGTCCTTCAATAAATTCTAAGCTAATGTACTCATTTATATTCTCTTATACATCTTCTCAAATCCTACTATATAATAATAATCCTTAAAATCTGAGATAAATCTGTGTTTATACATTAACATTTATACCATGAAAAAAAAAAAAAGTACCAGCACCACAACAAGTAGGTAGATACCTACCCCATAATTACATTTTTATGGTCAATTATTTAAATGATTTGAGTTAATTTAATTTCTTATGTCTATTGTTGTGTAGTCTTCTATATATTCGAATATCCTTTTCCAAAAAAAAAAACCCACACACAAAAAAGGATAAGGATTCAAGAAAGACATTTTCAGATTAGCATGTTAATCCATAACATTATTGTATAGTGCATAAAAAGAGCTTTGTATACCTAAATATATATTGAAGACACTCTCTGAAGTTGTATAATTTTTCTTGTTTTCTCAAGGAGTTATCCTTCCATTTTATGTTAAGGATAAAAATAATATTCCGGTTTCGATTGCAAAGGATAAGAAGGATGAACCGACAAATATTGTGTGGGTAATGATCAGAGAGTAGCTTAATATAGGACATCCTTACACGCAGTATACTACATACATACTATACAATTTGGTAATAATAACCAGCAAGTTATTAATTTTTATTACTATACCACAACCATAATTGGGCTCTAATGTGTGATTAAGCTTGTTAGTGGTTAAAATGGGATAGGATAATGTGTTCTCTTTTTGTATGTTGGTATATCTGTGTATGTTTGACATTCAAAGGAATATAAAATTTTACTTGCACACAAATTTACAACTGAATAAATAAGTGGTTTTTGGCACGTATTCAATTCAAATATTATGTATAAGAATTGAAGAGGAAAAAAATTATGCCAAAATGTTAATAAATGGAACTTTATTTTAATATAATAATATTTGTGTTAAATCAGACATAATAATATAAAAGTAAGATATTATTGGTTGAAGGCTTAAATTTGGGGAAATATTGTGGTTATCGCAATTTTATTTGTTAATAGAAATGCATTTTATGTGTGTGATGTGTTTAAAGAGGCATTTTGGGACAACGGGTCTCAGCAATTTACACTTCCAAGTTCAAAACAAAGCAACAATTAACACCTTCTTTGTTTTTTCTCACCTTTAACCGTATAGTTTTTATAGGCTATATGGAATATACCGATGTATGAAAGGAACATTTGCGGTCAAGGACTTTTATTATTGAATATGTCTGTGTGAAATGTAATCTTCCTTAAACACACCAATTTCACCAAAAATTTAACCAAATGCATTTTTGAGAGAATGGTCACACTGGGTACTTTTAATATATTTTTAGTACAACTCGAAAATTAAACTGAATTTTGTAATGTAACTTAAAAGACTTTTTGTTGGAAATTAGATTTTCTATATCAAAAATCGATGCTTTAAAAAATTGAATAGATTTCTACTCGAGAACTCCCTAAAAAATTTTTGTTCGTATGACACTTCTTCGTATTCACTAGACCTAAAGTACTGCTGGTAAACTTTTAAAGCAGACCTACTGATAACAAAGGTGCCTGCCAGATGGATTTTCCCAATTTAAAAAGGAGTCACTACCCTTGGAGATTAATTCTTTTTTTTTTTTTGGGAACTAACACCCTCGGCGTTAATTCACTGCACCAACCGAAAAATATTTTCAATCGCTAATAACAAATATATGTCCGCTTTCACACAAAAACTGAGTTCCCAGAAACTGGCTAGTTTGGTGGTGAGAGGGGTGTGAGGGGAGATTTTTTGACTTCCTTTTACGCCCTTCTCACCAACAAACTAAAAATCGCTGGCAACTCAGTTTCCTTGTGTAAGAGGGGTCTATGAGTGAGGTTTGTTTTGTTAAACATGCCGCAAAAAACTCAATTCAAAAACCATTAAAAAAAATACCTTTTTTTATTTTTCATAAATGTAAGAAGAATACCTGCTTTTTCGATGTTGGCTTATGATGACTTGCATACCAAACACTTTGTAGAATAACCAATTTTTGTATTTCTTTACACACTGAAAGCTCCAAAAACAATGCATTTTGTACATAAAATCGATGCCCGCGCCCTCTAAATATCATTATAAAAATATGATCAATTTCTGGTAGTGGTTGTAGGACCCTTAGAACCACATCAGAACACCCTAAATAGAAATGAAAAAAGGAAATCCTGGTCCACCCTAGGGCGCATTGTTAGTAATCATTGGCGATTACTCTAAAACTCACTCGCTTTTTTTATAAAATCTTAAAATTCAAAGAGCTCTGTCCTACTTAATTGAAAATAAAAAATAATAAATATTGATTTTGTGTCAAAAAAGAAAAAAAGTATAGAGAAAATGATTCATATTCATCAAAATAAATTTACATATTTATTTTCAAGTCAGAAAATTAATGGATACACCCTGACCTAGAGGAACGAACAATCGAATAAATTGGGGATAGAAGTTGTTTAGAAGAAAAACAAAGATTTGTATTTCTTGAAGATGAAACTAGTAAGACTGAAGCAAAACCTCAGCTGGAGACCAAGGCATGTTAGAGAATTGGAAATTTTCTTCTGACGTGACTCAATGGCTTTGAACCAAATTCAAGTAATAGGTTTGTTCCTTTACTTCGAGTTTTTGTCATTTTCTGTGATTTTTAGTACGAGGTCCTATCAAATTCATATAAAAA
Organism: Melangyna quadrimaculata; assembly: GCA_949320155.1. Taxonomy (NCBI): domain Eukaryota; kingdom Metazoa; phylum Arthropoda; class Insecta; order Diptera; family Syrphidae; genus Melangyna; species Melangyna quadrimaculata. Next base: position 171,298,589 of record OX439485.1, on the reverse strand, counting down.
ATAATTTAATTTGACAGAACTTGGGACCCAAATGCACAAAAAATCACATAAATTTAGAGTAAAGGAACAAACATAATAGTTTCATTTCGAAGTCTAAAATTTTTTTTAAGGAGATATAAAGAGAGATCAGAAAAGAAAATTGGATACATTTCCTACAGAAAATAAGATATTAAAATGGATCGTTCAGTTGAAGATATACAAGCCAATCGGTTAGTGGCCATAAATACAGTTGACAAACACTGATTTCCTTAATGAACAACAATTATTGTGAACAATACAATGAACAATAATAAATACTGTTATTCGATTTTTTATAATCCACCATTTTACTAAAAATTACTAATTATTAAATTAAATTAAAAGCAAATTATGTGTAGTAAGAGAAGAAGATGTTTATTAAAATGGAAGGATTATGGGTTAATAATTCAAAAAAAAATGCCACATATCAGAAAAAATTTAAAAAATATTTCAAAGAATATAAAAAGAATTTAGTATTAATAAACAAAAGAAAAACTTATAGAGAAATATACTATAATTTTGTGAATCAGTTTCATCAATCAATTAGTACAACAGACCTTCATAATTATTGTACTGAAAGATGAAATGATGTTTTTTTCTGTTACGGTTTAGTAACGCTGGTCTAGATTTTAATGAGTTCTAAAATAAAAACAAAAAAATATACATAAACAGAAATAATTTTAACTTGTATTAATATTTTCATACATATACATAAAAAAACTAATACATACATAAGTCCATTCCCTCCAAAATCCCTCTTCAATTCCTCCTATTTCTATTTCCTATTTCTTCTCTTTCAAATTAAAAAAAAAATTATTTACCACTCTTTTATATTTTTTTACATTTAAAATCCTAAAATTTTAGTATACATACATTTCCTCTATCCAATCCATTTCATCTATCCAATTGATATAATTATTTCCGTTATCTTGCATTTTATTCATTTTTAACAAATTAAATTCAAATATTTTCCTTTATCAAATTATTTTTACTTCCGCTCAGCTTCAGTTATTTTTATTAATGCTTTTTTTTTTACATTTCTTGACTTATCTAGAATTTTGGATTTCATGAACAACTGGGTATTTTAAAAATTATTACAAAATCGGGCCAGTAGAAAAAGTGTATAGTGGATTCTTTAATTTATTTAAATTGTATTCTGCTAACTGATGCACTAATACCTTCATTGTAATTGGTAAATAGTAATATTGGTAATATTGGTAAGATTGGTAAGAGTGGTAAGTTTGGTAATTTGTACTTAATTGGCAATTGCTTTATTTAAGTGTAAAATCATCATCATTATCATCAGCAGTGGTAGTTACAGTTGCAGTTGCAGTGGTAGGTGCAGTTGCATTGGTAGTTAGAGTTGCAGTGGTAGTTGCAGTTGCAGTTGCAGTTGCAGTTGCAGTTGCAGTTGCAGTTGCAGTTGCAGTTGCAGTTGCAGTTGCAGTTGCAGTTGCAGTTGCAGTTGCAGTTGCAGTTGCAGTTGCAGTTAACCATTACACATTAGACTGGCCACCTAAACACTAGATAGTCTTGGAAAATTATATAAAAAAATCTCTTTACTTTCCAAAAAATCCGGCAAAGGTTAATATTGGTGGAGAGCTTCATTTGTACGCATAAACGATGGTTGGATTTTGTAGGACGCGGGTAGTCACTGAGTGGCGTCAACACGGCGATGCCCAGTGATGTAACGAATACTACACATCAATTGTGCTTATTTTACCTCCAAGTGGTAACCATCGGGTACTGGTCTCGTCCATCCGGACTTGACTTGCCAAACAAATAAGCGCGAGTGTTGAACAAGAGACAAAAATAGCAACACTATAAATACTCTGTCGGAAATGACTGGCTGTATAAGTCGGCTGAAGTCTTAGACGAGCCCATCAGAAGGAAGGTGTGCGGCGGATGAATTCATCAGAATCAACGGTGTCACCAACAGTATGGACGACAGAGACCTTACGTGAGCTACTCTGAAATATTTAGAGCTGAGGTCGGTAAGGAATTTCAGTACTAGCCAGGGTGCTGAAAAAGAGATGGTGGCGGATGAACCCTTCAAGGGTCAACGGCAGCACTCATATCCCCGTAGTGGGCTACTGGTATCGGATTATCCGGCCTGCTGTCCTAAGGCTACACAAGGATCCGGCCCTCCGGGTCTGGGGGTCGTGTGACGGGTTGGCAACCTACCACATGTAAAGAAATCAACCGCTTCGAATCGGCAACTACAGCCTCGGATAAGGAATGATCAAACGATGACGACTTTTGGCTATCGAACAAGGACAAAGATTGGATTCTGGAATGTTAAAACTCTTCTCGATAACCGCGAAGAAGGCCCTAACAACGCCAGATTCCTCCAACTTGAGAAAGAATTCCTACGGTACAACCTAGACATCTTGGGTCTGAGTGAAGTGAGATGGTTGAGCGCAGGGCAGGTGGATTCACCTTCGAAAAGCACTTTCTTTATTTATTCCCGAAAACCAGTTGGAAGCTCCCAATGTTCCGGCGTAGGTTTAATGTTGACTCCAAAGGCGCGGCAAAGTCTTATAACCTGGAAACCCATCAACGACAGGATATTGACAGCCAGGTTCCAGAGTAAATTAAGAAAAATCACCATCATCCAGTGCTATGCCCCAACTGAGGAAGCGTCGGACGCCGAGAAGGACGAATTTTACAGCCAACTTAGCGCGGTTTTCAGAAGCTCGCCGAATGGAGACATCACTATAGTAATGGGAGATATTAATGCTAAGGTTGGCCAGGACAACACAGCGTTGAAGCACGTTCTGGGTAACCACGGTATCGGGGAACGGAACGACAATGGAGAGCGGTTTGTTGACTTCTGTAACGCAAATCAGCTAGTCATTGGAGGTACTCTGTTCGAGCATAGGATCTCGCACAAGATAAGTTGGTTATCCACAGATCGTCAATGTACAGCGAACTTAATCGATCACTTTGCTATTAGCAAGCGCTTTAAAAATTGTCTTCTCGACGTCCGAAACAGACGCGGTGCTGATGTAGGGTTAGCTCGCGATCACCATCTTATGCTTGCCTACGTTCGTCTTCGAATTGCTTCAGTACATGGAAATCGGCAAAACTTCCTGCGTACACCCAGGTACAATACCGACAGATTACGGGATCCTACAGTGCGCCAAAGATATTAGGACCGCCTCGCCGCAGAAGCAGAAGTCATCAGCATTGCCACGCCAGAAAATGCAGACCAACACTGGAGCAATGTGAAAAAGGCCTTTGCAACTGCCGCAACTGAGTCTGTGGGTATAAGGCAGAGAAGCCAAAGCACATGGCTTTCTGCAGATACATGGAGTAAGATTGAAGAAAGGAACGCGATTAGATCCCAACTTGCGGCTGCCTCAGTAGGTGAGAGATTTAACATCGAGTCTCAGTACCGTAGGAAAAGGAAAGAAGTGCAGCGTAGTGTCAGACGTGACAAAAGGAGGCGCGTAAATGTTCTCGCAGAACAGGCAGAGGAAGCAGCATCTAGGTGCGACAGTGGTACCGTCTACAAGATAACCAAGGAATTGGTTGGAAACAACAACTCCCGGAAACAACACCTCGTCAAGGATGTAGACGGCACCCTGCTAGTTACGGATGAGGATCAGCTCAGGAGATGGAAGGAACATTTTGCTAGCGTGCTCAACCACATAGGCGATAGCGGAGGTGTTCCAGCCCCTAACCCAAATGAGCTATTCGTAGAAACTAGTTCCCGTATTCGCACCTGCCCTCCCAGTTTAGCCGAGATAACATCAGCAATCAAATCCCTCAAGAACAACAAAGCGGTAGGTTTGGACGGAATTCCCGCTGAGCTCTACCAAGCAGATCCACAAACATCAGCGAAGTTGCTACACCCCTTAATAGCACAGGCATGGGAGAACGAAAGTTTCCCTATTGAATGGAAAAAAGGGATGATCGTCAAACTGCCAAAAAAGGGAAATCTTACGGATTGCGGAAACTGGAGAGGGATCTGTGTCCTCCCCGCGGTGGCAAAGATAATGGCGAAAATAATCTTGGAACGAATCAAAGAACATCTCGATTCTACTCTCGACAAAGAGCAAATGGGATTTCGTGCAGGCTCATCCTGCATTGATCACATCAACACCTTGAGGATCATAATAGAACAATGCGTGGAGTTCCGTTCCCCTCTTCATTTGCTCTTCATCGACTTCGAAAAGGCTTTCGATAGTTTGAATCGAGATTTCATTTGGTCAGCTTTACGTAGGAGAGGAGTACCCGAGAAGATTATCGCCGTTATAAAGGCTACCTACGAGGCTGCATCGTGTCAAGTCTTACACAACGGAAAGGTATCAGAGGACTTCGATATCCATAGCGGAGTTCGTCAAGGATGTTTGCTATCTCCACTACTTTTCCTGGTGGTTATAGGGGATGTCCTTCATGCAGCTCTAGCCGAGCAAGCGCGTGGAATTCGATGGAAGATGTTTTCGTTCCTGCAACATCTTGATTACGCTGACGATATTTGTTTGCTCTCGCACAACATTATGGATCTTCACCATATGGTGACTAATCTGGAATGCGAGGCAAACAAAGTCGGTTTAAGGATCAACACCGGGAAAACAAAAATCCTCAACATTTCTGAATCTTCTTCTCAAGTTGTCGTTGCGGGACAGCAGGTTGAAGCGGTGGACAACTTCCTGTACCTCGGTTGTGTTGTCTCAAAAGACGGTGGTGGTACGGATGAAGATGTTAACTGCCGAATCGGCAAAGCTAAAGCTGCTTTCGGCATGCTGTCTAAAGTTTGGAGGAGCAACGTCTACAGTACGAAGACCAAGCTGCGACTGTTCCGGTCGAACGTAGAGTCAGTGCTACTATATGGGTGTAGTACATGGAAAGTGACCGCCTCTGTCACAAGGAAGCTACAAACTTTCGAAAATAGATGTCTCCGAAACATTCTAAGGATTTTTTGGCCGAACACCATCTCCAACCAAGAACTCCTTCGGAGAACGGGCCAAAGTCCTATTGACATCGTTATTAGGAAAAGAAAGTGGCAGTGGATTGGTCACACCCTACGTCGTGGTGCAGACTCTATTGCAAGACATGCAATGGAGTGGGATCCACTCATCCAAGATGGCAGAAGACCTGGAGGCCAGAGAAAATCTTGGCGCAGAACAGTCGACAAGGAATCACAAAAGCTCGGTAAAAGTTGGGGAGAGCTAAAATACATTTCCAGAAACCGAACGAGATGGCGTATAGCGGTAGTTGACGCCCTGTGCCCCTTAGAGGGGTCAAGGATCTAAGTAAGTAAGTAATAAACGATGCATGCCTTAATTTAAAGTGGCGCAAACAGTTTTAGGGGAGGGGGATAAAAGGGGTCCAATTTCTCGAAAAATATAGGTTTTTTTTTTAAGTTATAGGTACACATTGTAGCTCATGTAATTCTTCATAGAATTGATAGAGACAACTATCTTAAAAACGGCAATCAACAAAATTAATGATCAAATCAGCTTAGCCAATTCCACCCCTGTTTGGACGTATGGCATCTGACTATAGGGGTGTTGGTGCGATGCCCTTGGAAGGTTTCCACTATTAATTTCAAGGTAAGCACCAGAAATCGGAGGATATTTCGATTTTTTAAAAATCTTGTTGTAAAAATCCTTCATCTTTTACAAAATTATATGCGAATTCCAATTTATTTTGAAAACTAAATATAATTATGTAGTTAATGGGTTTCATATGGTCTTTAAACCTCAAACAAAAAGTCTGCTTTCACACTTTTCAAAAACTAATGATGAATATTCCAAAAAATACTTACGTTTGCGTTTGCTGAAGACTACATAGATTTATGATACATTTTTTTAAAGGACGAACATCCAGCTTCCAGCGGCAAACTTATGCATGCATATATAAATTTAAAAACCCAAATAAACATCTAAATCCCCTTCACCTGGTTGAATATTTTCTAGCATTTTGTGTTTTGGTGTGACATTTTTTGTGGATGCCGCCATCTGCTATATGGTCAAATTTCTGTAGGTTCCTGATGGTACATTTTGGACATACATACACAAACATATGTACATTATGTGTATGTCTATATGGAAAATTTTCTGGACAATTTTGGTTGTTGAAGGAGACCGCACTTTGTGTACGAGTGAAACGTGCGGTCGCATAATTTAAATGACTGCTGGAGCAATGAAATGCCATTTAATTTCATCCTGCATGATATTCATTAAATTCTGCTCTACACAATTAGGAGTAGGTACCTGCACTGGCGTAATGAGAAAGTTCCACATATGTACCTACGAGTATATGTGCATATGTAGTGTTTGCGAAGCTATTTAGTGCCACAATGATCAACCAACCGGAAATGCAAGGACACACCGCATATTTTCGGTTGAAGAAACCACTTGACATGGTTTTCATATAGGCCAAGCTTATATGGAGTTCTTTCGTTGGAGAAATGTTATACATATACTATATGCATATCTAACTCTAAAATATTGTATAGGAAAGCTAAGCAAAGGCAATTAATTAAATTCAATTTCGGGTGTGGAATATTGCATTTTGAAAGTGATGCAATATTTCTCACTATACATATTATAGCGTGATAAAATTATATATTAATTTTTAGTTATTGAAAATTTATTTATCAGGCTAGAGTTTTTATAGGGAGGTAAAGAGGTGTAGTATGATGCGCAATAAATATAAAACACCTATAAGTATACTTATATAATTTATAATATAATTTTTCGGCGAAAAATAAAATTTCTAGAATCCAAAAATTACTTTACTTAGAGAAATGTATAAGCTTATATAGAAAGGATCCACATACATAGGACCAGTAAAGTTAGTTAAATTATTAATAAAGGTCATTTAGAAGACTCCTGAGCTGGGTACCTTAGAGTAAAGAACTTATATATTCTCTTAATAATTCCGGAATATATTCTTGTGACAACCCTTATCTTTAGGGAAATGAAAATCACGTATTTAATTTAAAATCCAATATTCTAATCAAAGTTTATTGATCTTGTTTTCATGTAGGTAAGCAAAAAAATATCTACACTCAAGGCCATCATACCAACCAATAAACCTATTTGTTCCCTACTCTACATCCAATTTTGTTCATTTTGTCATTTTTCTAATCGATTTTAAAATATTTTTTTTATACCAATAACCAATTGGTCCCGAAAGGCAATGTTTATAGTCTTTTTTACCTACAGGTTACACAAAAGCTCAAATACCCCCGCTCACCGTTCTCCATCGTTCGTTCATTTTTCCCTTTTTTGTTGTTTAGAAAACCCAAGCACATCGATTTGGTCTTTTTCATTAAACTGATGTCGCTTATATAGAAGCGACAGCGTATCTGCGAAATAAAATCATAGATGTTCTGTTTCGAAGCATCAGAGAACAATGGAATTGTGTTTATTCATATTGAAAATGTTGATTAAACACCCGGGGTAAGAAGCATAAAAAATATGTACCAATATACGATTTTATCGACAGCTTATACAATGGACAGAATAAAATAGAAAAGAGAAAAAAAATACAGAAAACAGAAAACAGAACCTCTAACCCTGACTAAATTGATCTGAGGTTCCTACTCGATAGATATTATGTAATCCTTGTTATGTCGAATATCCACCATGTTATCCATGTATATATACTTCTACAACACTCTAGCTAGTATACACATTGACCAGAAATTCTAGAGGAGGATGTAATCCTCTGATTTTTATAGGCAGGACAAAAAAAAATAAAACCAAACAAGAGCAATGTTGTTTCTATCCCTGGTTCAATGGTAATAGCAATCGATTTCGAGCTCCGAGGGCAGAAAGTCATTCATTTAAATGATATGATGGTTATTGGTTGCAATATCAGTAAATTGAGATCCATATTGATGGTACTTGGCGTAAAATGTTATCGGTTTTCGTCATATTTAATAATATCTGTGTGCCCCCATTGAAAGATTAGTAGGTAGATACATACATATATATATGATACATACGAGTATATGAGCTTATGATGGTGTGAAGTTTTTTTTCATCGAAAGCAATTAGTGCGTGTTTTATTGCAGATAAATTTATGTTAAGTACTCGCACACGTAGTTGAGTATTTCCGCAATTAAATGAAGCGGTGCAGAAATTAAGATCTTCAGTGAAGTATTACTAATGAGCAATTAGATATATAGAAGAAACTGAAGGATTTGCCTATTTGAGTGATGTTCAACTTTTCAACGTTATTTCCTTATTAAATCCTTCCTAGTTATATTGATGTTTTGTGAAGTAGGTTCCTATAGCTGTTTGAAGTTTGTTAGTTTCAAAGATTTAAACTTATCTTAAAAATAGAACTCCTTAATAAATATTTTAACTAACAATCAAAAGCTTTTAACGGCATTTAGTCCTTAAAAATTGTCGTTTCGTCCCGGCATTAAAATTTCTAATCAACAATGCCAGGCCACGAGTAACAAAATTTCCAACAATTCTTGATTTTGATTGAATTTTTGAACAACAACAACTACTTAAAGGGCTACCACCAATTGTTTGGCTTGAGATATAGCTATTTCGTGCTTTGCCACTTTTGCACTCATCAGTCTCCTTTTTGTGGTGCTGAGCTTTAATCCAATTTTATTTGAAAAACTTTTTATGCACACCATAGGATTCGAACCCACGCATATCAGATTTGCTCAGTCTTAGCAGTCGTGTGCACTACGCACTCCACCACTTTAGACCACTGACGTCACAGGTCGAGATGTGTTATTTGTTTATCAAATGCATTTGGAGCATCAAAGGAGACTGATGAGTGCAAAAGTAGCAAAGCACGAAATAGCTATAACTCCAGCCAAACAATTGGTGGTAGCGTCTTTAAGTTGTTGTTGTTCTTCAAAAATTCAATGAAATTGACGGAACAAAGAACGGTCAAGCCTAATAAGCTGACATTCTAGTACGAATAGTACAATAATAACAATAATAACTTAATAGTCTGGTTCGTTACCGATCTTCTCACCTCTCCCCCTTTGATACGTACTGCGAATTGTAGTCTATCGAAATAAGGTATGGAGAAAAATGGAGGCGGAACAAGACAGCATACTAAAAGGCACTTATAAAAATGCTGATGCTCCAAATGCATTTGATAAACAAATAACACATCTCGACCTGTGACGTCAGTGGTCTAAAGCGGTGGAGTGGGTAGTGCACACGACTGCTAAGACTGAGTAAATCTGATATGCGTGGGTTCGAATCCTATGGTGTGCATACAAAGTTTTTCAAATAAAATTGGATTAAAGCTCAGCACCACAAAAAGGAGACTGATGAGTGCAAAAGTGGCAAAGCACGAAATAGCTATATCTCCAGCCAAACAATTGGTGGTAGCGCCTTTAAGTCGTTGTTGTTGTTCAAAAATTCAATGAAATTGACGGAATAAAGAATGGTCAAGAATAATTCCGATATTATTCTGTTTCTATAAATTAATGCTGCTTTACAGAATTCAAAAAGTACTCTCCAATTTTCACCGTTCAAAATATTGTAGGTTTCTCAGACACTTAACTCGTTAACTCTTCGAAGCTCTCTCAGAATTGGGCATCTTCCAATCAAGTGTACTATGCTCTCAAGTTCATTTAAATTGCACATAGAGCACAGCTGGGGAAGATCACTTCTGTGAGGTATAAAGTTTATACGAAGCATTTCCAATCTTGTTTTGAATACAGTACGTATCAAGTTCCAAGTTGTGATTTAGATTTCGATAAGCTAAGCGTTGACTCGACGACATTGCTTCTTCCAGAAATATTGATCGTTGTTTTTCATCGAATTTTTGAAGCAAACCATATAATTGTATTTTCAAATCATCTGACCGATTCTCGTTCAGCATTAATGGACTCCCACACTCGAGTGCAATCCTTTCCCATTCAGTAAACTAAAGTAGCCTATTTCTTAGTGCACACAAAGTGATTTTTTTGGGAAGTCGCTCGTCACTCATTTTCAACACTTTTAACGGGTAATCGAAGTGAATTTTCAAGGTGGAAAAACACAACGGAGGTAATCCAGTTTCTTTGTATATTGAGTAGTTGGGACATGCAAATGGAAGCCTAAACATTTTTTTAATGAAGAAGCGAAGCAGTTGCTCTACAGTTCCATTACTTTTATAGCCCCAATATTGTGCACCATAGAACATAATAGCTCGTGCTGTGGATTCAAAAACCTTGAATTTGGAGTTCGTTGAAATATAAGCACAGTTGAAAATATTTTTTCAATTAACACAAATAGCTGCTTTTGCTTTTTCAAGTTTCAAATTTAGGTGAGGCTCCATATTAAGATTGAATGATAGATTTATGCCAAGATCTTAGGATCTTCAGCTAATAGGACTTTGTCGTCTGCGTTTTGTTAGAAGATATTTTTGCTAGAGCGTCACAAAAATCATCAGACGTTATACATCCATCCAAAATGCTATCTTCAATTAAAGGTTTTGCATACAACAAGGTTGTATGAACGTCTTCTTGTGTGGCATTTGCTTTAAAAAAAACTTCTTAATTCATCCATTTCTACTTTCAATGCATTTGTTTTACTGTTTCCGTTTATTTTTCTTGTTAACTTCCAAAACTCGGCAGTGTTTCTGACATTGCTCATCCGTACGGCCATTCTCTCAAAGTAAATCCTTTTTTTCTCTTTGCAAATTTTCTTGAACTCTTTTGTTGCATTCAAGTATTATGCTTTCATAAAAATATTAGCGTTGTTGCATCTGTATAGTTTGAGCCATGCTTATGACTTACTTCTTGATTTTTCACAATCGTAATCATACCATTCATTCTTGAAAGTTATGTTCGAAGCCTTTTTGTTTTGCATAATTCTTGCAGCATTAATTAGAATACTTTCCAGTTCGAAGAATGGTATAAAGTGTGTAGCAGGTTTAGTATTAAGCGCCGTGGTGATACGGCCTCTGAATTCGTTGGCTAAATTCTCATTCCACTTAAATTTTTCAATTTGTTTACTAACAGTTTGCTTCATTTGGTTATGGGTTAGTTTAAACTCGATTTGAACCTCGATTGGGACATGATCCGAGTAAATTTCATTAAGAACATCAAATTCTTCAATGGCTTCTATCCAGTCTCCACCGACAAGACAGTAATCTATAACAGAATTCCCTTGTCCTCCAGCGAAAGTAAAGCTACCCAAACTGTTACTCGCCGTTTTTCCATTTAAAACTGATAGTCCAAAAGCATTGCACAAATCCAGTAGTTTCTTACCCTCCTGATTGCACACGACATCTTTAAATTTTCTGGGTTCATATCCGTACCTTATAGCAGATTACCTAGTCCCGATTCGTGCGTTCAGATCTCCCAGCACCATTAAATTCATAGAGTTACAATTCAGAAGAACATCGTAAAGGGTTGTATAGTCGCGAATCCAATGACTGCAGTTTATATATTGAGGGATAATATAAAATGAGTTTTGTTCCACAGTGAGGACAATAATTGGAGTGTTTTCATTCCAAATAATTAAAAAAAAATCTTTTGGCATTGTTTTCTTAAATCATATCATAAAACCTCCACTGGCTCTGCCTCTAGTTTGAGTTCTACACGCAGAAATCCATTGACATTTATGATTTGGAAAATACTTTTCAAATTCGGAAAATCTGTAACTAATTATATGGGTTTCAAAAACACAAATAATTTCGTAACAATTCAAAAGGTTGAAAAATTTAGCATACAATAATTTATTATTTAATCCAGATATATTATAGGATACTATTCTACGGATATTGCTACTTTTCCACGAAAGCGGTTGGTTCTTCACCACTCCCACGATAGGTAATGCAGTTAAATTTGTTTTGGAACTGCAACTGGCGCTTACTTCGTTTCTATTTTGGATATTGGTTCTCAGTTTCAGTGAAGTGTCAGAAAAAGTGTTTTGCAAGATATTATCAAAAAAGCCATCATTTAATTGAAATAACTCTTGCAGCTTCTTAAATCCGCAGTTATTTTTAAAGTGAAGTCCTAAAGTTTTGGACCACGTAAACTCCAAGCCGTTGACCATAAGTTTTTTGTCTCGTAGTGATACACGGCAATCGTGACGGGCCCTTTTCAGAAGATTTCTCACTTTGCAAAAGTTTCCTGCGTGTTTGCCTTGCTGTAAATGGATAATCCTTTTGAATAGAAATTCCAGTGTTTTTCAGCTTGTTAGTGTTTTTAAGGACTTTATACGCGGCCTCTCTACTACCAAAACTAACTATATAGTTCCTTAGTTGTTCATTTGAAGATTTAAGTTCCCTTATGTCATTCGCTTGAACAATGTTCGGACATCTCGCAATGTTGGCGCAAATTTCTGCCACTTCCATTCTTTGGTCGGTCGGTTTTTTGAAGCGAAAAAGTAAATAAAAATATATAAAACTGTGGCAAAATCAAGAGTTTTTATTCAAAAAATAAATATTTTTTTTGAAATGTTTAGAACAACAAATTTCCATCAAGTGGCTAACCATCGCTTTATAGAGTATGTAAGATTGATGAAATTGCGTCTTGACAAGGCCCTCACTGTCAACTGAAGAGTCCAAATGAGAACGCCGGGACGAAACGCCAATTTGTAAGGTCTTAAGGCCGTTAAAAGCTATTTTGAATCAATAATTCAACAAGTCCAATTAAATAATGCTAAGTCTTCTATTCGGCTGATTTATTCTAGTAGTAGGTATATAATATTTGTATTATAAAAAATATTCGTATGCAACAATCTTAAGAAAATTTGTTCTTAGCTAATTCTAAGTCAAATCTAGCATGACGATTCAATTTGTTTATAAAAAAAAAAATATTATTTGTATGGTTAAAGCTTTCGAATCATACAATTCTCAGAAAAGTGCTTATGTACCTATTTTCTCTAAGGTAAGGAGTAATTTTGTTTTTATTTTCAAAGCACACAAATCCTTTTAATAATTGTAAAATGTGCATTTAATTCTAAATTGAATTTAAACTATTAAAATATTTTTTGTTAATTTAGAAAAGAGATCATTTTGTACTTTGCAAAGTTTGAATTTTAATTAAAATTAATTTTAGAGTAAAGTTCACTCTTATAGCTCACATTTTGAATTCATAAATGTACAGAAGGAAGGTACATAGTTTGTTTACTTTTACCTAGAAGGATGAAGAAAATTATGCAGATGTAATTGCATAAGCATTTCTAAAAGAAACTATTTATGATTTTATATCATAGTAATGGATAAAAACTAAACAATAACAAAAACATTTTAAATTAAATTATAAATTCAGTTCACAGATTTTTGAATTTAATAACGAAATTGTTGTTTCTTCAATAGCAGTTATTAAAGTTTTCTGGGGCCGGAGACAAACAATTTTCTAGACGCTTAACATATTTATTTATGTATTTCATAATTTCCAGTTTTAGTTGAAAAATATGAATATGAAGCATGTGTTTTGAGTGGTACATTCAACATCCACATTCTCCACACTTCTGAAAATTAATAGTTATTTTTGTAATTCAGTCCCACCACAGCTTATTCAACATAACGCGGTGGTGTGAAGGCAGAAAATATCGTAGCTAGCTGATAAAACTTCACTAAGCGATTGTGAAACACGAAAAATATGAAAGATTCATCAAAGATACATAAATAGGAATTATTATTCACAAATGTCCCAGAAGAGCTATATACTTCAAAACTAAATTCAAAAAGTCGGAAAAAAACAACCATGAATGGGCAAAAATATATAGGTTCTGGTCTATCTAGTGCCCAGAAACTGGACCTATAAAAATGATTAGGTACTGTGGAGTGTACCAACATACGAGTATTTTTTTTCTCCTAAACAATGGGAGTTGGCTTAAATAAGCGACCAAAATATAAGAAAAACACTTTGCGAATTCGAATAAACATAGACGAATTGTGTTTTCTTTTGTAATTTTCTGCCTAAACCCCATGGTTTACAGTTCTGTGCCTACATTCAAAAATGATGCTCTTGAACTAAGCTTTCCAACGTTGTATATCTCAATTATGGGCACTAGACGCACAATTATTCCCATTCAATAAATTCGCTAAATGGAATAAAAAAAAGTAGAATTTTCACACTGTTAATCAAATCATTGGCCAACCATGATATTATAGAAGTGTTGATATTTGCTTTCAGATATGATATGCAATTTTAGCAAAAATGTACATTAATAGTAAAATTAGTTCGCGATTGTTTTACCATTGATTCTGAATGTTTACATACATAAAAAATATTTTTTTTTTCGATTTAATAGCTTAGTCTACTATACCTACTTCAACATTTATGTATTTCCTATGGAAGTTAATTTTGGTCAAAAATATATAAAAATGTAACTTTCTGTGCCTAACGGTAAGATGTGGATTCCAAATTTTCCACCAAAAAATCCAAATCAACAATGGTCATCATCTCCCGATATTTCAGACTTCTAAGCCCAACCCTTAAAATTATAAAAATAATTTATCTGGAAAAGTTCAAATGTCTATTAAATGCTTTAACAGCTACATACAGACGGTTTCTGCACATCTGTGGGGCAAAACGTTTCCAACGTTATATAATTTATGTACTTCCTTTGAGTATTTACAGGTTTTACTAAGCGTATTAATATATAGATTTTATCTTGTTTTTAAATTTCATTACTTGCGATATATATATATTATTTTTTATTTTGCGTAAAATTTCAATTTATTAAATACTAAAAGAATACCAGATTTTAATTTTTTTTTAAATTTGCAAAAAATGTTATAAGTATATAAAAAATAATTTTTAAGAAAACTGCCTTCACCATTTTTAATTTTTTGTATATAAAATTATGTCACTAAATTAAATAAGGTGGCTTACTTTGTTTTGAGCTCAAATTATTTAAAATATTTTTTTCTCTATTTAAAAAATAAATTTATAAAAAATTACACATTAAATTTATATTTAAACTAAATTTTAACATATTATTTTGTACGACATCATCATATAATTGATCTAATAAAATACATTGTCTCTTTTTTTTTTAGATTCAAATCGTATGCTATAAAATAAACTATAGGGCACATGATTTATTAAATTCGCATTAAAGAAAATAAAAAAAAAAACTTAATGCCCTACAATCATATATGCTCCCAATTTATTTAATTCATTCAAAGCGACATATTATTTTCTGTACGTTAAACCAAACAATCCCCCCAAATTAGCATAAAACGCAAGTTAACGTATTGAACCATTAACACATTTGCGAGCGGAGCGTAACAATAGATAGATCCCTCCCTAGGGTAGTTTCCATTTCAATTTTATTTTAAGTCATCTGCAAATGACTTCATGCACTGCACGACTGTACTGCAGCACACCCATGTCCTGTATAAGCTTAACATACAGAGCCATATATACATATGATATTATACGATATTAAGGACACACAGTTTAATGCCATTAGGAAAATCACCAAATGTCTTAGTGGGGCTGGAGTGTTCCAGTATACTCAATTGCAATTTCCTCTTCATTGTGTTTTGTGTCACTCAAATTGCAACCATCAAGATAAGTGCTTTTGGAATAATATTGTTTCACATCACGAGGATGATGTTGAGTTAACCCAGAAGATCCTATACCTACTTTATACAAAGAACCTAGTAGAAGAACCAATTTCATGCAACTCGGTCAAGTTTAAATGGAAAAACTTTTATAGGCAATTTTAACTTCTTTTTGTTTTGTTGTTTTTTTTTTTGTTTGTTCTGTTTTTGTTTTTGTTATTTTTATTTTTACTTTGTTATTATTATTGGCATATGGGTTAAGTGTGGGTGACGGCCTTTCTATACTTCTATATAGAAACCAAGAAGTAGACTTTTATTACATGAAGTAGATTAAGTTTAAGGACAACGCTTACAAGAGTAACCATTGAATTTCAACTGACCTACATAAAAGTTTCGTGTACTTGAGGTGTACACAAAGTTGAATTAGTCCTTTAAGGATGCAAAAGAGCGTTCAGGCAAGTGAAACCTTTAAACAGTTTGCTTTTACTCTTGGTAAATTAGCCATTTTATAATATAAATACAAGCAAATAAATGTCAGGCACTTAATACTATTGAGGAAATTTTCAATGGGTTTGCTAAGGATTTGGAATTTAAAAATGATGTCCGGCATTCAGTTAATTCTGATGGTTTGGTTAGGTCAAGGCTTATATATTGTTTTTAATATAATTTTTGTATAGAGGTCAAAACTTAAGTTATTATTTTAATGGATGTAGGAATTGAGAAATTGAAAAGTGTACAAATTGAAAAAAAAAAATATTTCCATAAAGGTCTGATATTTTTTTTAGTCAATTATTCAAATTAACAATAAAGGTTTTTAATTCCTTATCCTTATAGGAACAATTCCGATGTTGATGTCTTAAATGTGTACTTGTTATAAAAATAATAAGCATTGGTTTCTGGTCAAAATGATGGAAAAGTTTAAAAACATGGTTTTGGGCATGCCGGCCGTCCGTCGAATAAGTCTGTTTTCCTATACATCCGTGCTTCAAGGTGTACATTGAGCGTTTGTTACAGAACAGTTTTATGTGATTCTCTAAAGGATGTATCCAGGAAGAGTAGCTGCGATTTCCGATACAACAATTTTTGACCTAAAAGCTTCTTTTGCGTAATACCATTTTTAATTCCTTAAACCCTGAACATGCATAGCTTGCTCTGGAAACAGTCTTTTTCAAGGTATGCTTCCTAGAATCTTTTGAAATTTTATTAGGCTGAATGTAGGACTATTTATGTGTCAACTTTAAGCAGCGTCCACATTATGTTGATTTGTGCTTATTAACAGTGCTGATCAACAATGTTGAGTTGATGTGGACGTGTAAATAAACAGAGTCTATCAACTTTTGCTGACCCGAACGTAACCCGACTCAAATGGATAGAAATCAACAAGGTTGATGAACACAGCTGTCATTTGTATTGCGCATGCGCTGTTTTTAGCCTGTGTAGGTATTCTGTTTTTTTTTTTGTGTAATAGGACACTGTTTTGTTTTCGTTTATTGTCTTATTTTGATTGTTATTTAAAATGAAATGGACGTAGAAAATTGAGTAGGTGCAGGTACCTACGTAAATGCCCAGCGGGAAAAATTCAAAAATTCATTGAGGAAAAATCAGCTTTTTCCCTGAGGAATGGCAGCTGCACCGTCCAATTTTCAGCTGATTCCTTTGATGAAATTAACATGGGCATGTCCTAGGCGGGAAGCACATGCTGAAAATTTGGTGAAGATTCCCCAACAAAATCACTACTTCGTGGGAAGTTGTTTATTCACCAACCTAGGTGATGAAAAACATGGTGGTTGCATAATATGTGAATTCCCTACTTAAATGTATGTGGCTTATTCACCGGTTCAATATCTTCGATGAAAAAGGTAATGAAAATTCAATTGTCAATTCACAAGATAAGTGGTAGTTGTTTATTCAACAATTAGTTAATGCAATAAATAATGAAAAATGTGAAGAAAATTAAATAAACAGTGAATTCATTAATTCTGTTGTGTTGTGCATTTGTGGTTGGTTAAAATATAGAAACTTTAAATAAAATTGAAATCACTAGGTCAGAGGTTGTTGGTTAATCACCACTGATGCGAAGTGGTGATTAACCAACAACCCGAAATACTTGGAGAAAATCTGAGATTGCCTCATTTTGATGGAAATTCACAAGTCATGTAATAATATTTACTGTCAGTAGACAATGTGAACACAGAAAACACAAACAAAATCAACTTCTATCAAAACACACAATGGCGGTGCACACTTTACAAAGCAGATGAGTCGACATAGACGATGAACTTCTACAACAGTTTTTTCATCTTATAATTATCCATATCAAAAGCAATTTTTAATGCAACGACAGAAAGGGTTGTTTTCTAAACACAAAGCAGAAAGTGGGTTCAAATCTATGAACTGAGGAAACCTTGCATGACTCTTCACTTACTAAATCATTTCATGTCGTTTCGTTTTATTATCTGGCTAGTGAATTGATTGCTGTTGTTTTGTTGTTTTCTACACACAAAGTAAAAAGTGGGTTCAAATCTATGAACTGAGGAAACCTCGCATGACTCTTCACTGACTAAATCATTGCATGACGTTTCCCTTTATTATTTGGCTAGTGAATTGATTGAAGAATTCAGCTATAAAATTCATTGGGGACGATATTTCCCGCTGGGTGAGTGTTTGCATGGACGCAAGACAGTATACACTTAAACCCGTACACACTAGCATGTTTATCGACATTTTAAATCAACAATGTTGGTCGACATGATGTGGACGCTGCTTTTAATTTAAAAATGCGACGCTGTTCGTCTGAATTTTGAATCTATTATGACTATCCGTAATTATCTAAGCAATGACATTGTTTGCAATTTTAAACTTTTCTTTTCACGGTTAAACATTGTAACTTTCTTATGTTTTTTTTTCGGAACTTACCGCGTATTTAATAAGAAATATTTATTTATTTTTACTTCCCGACGTTTCGAAAAAATTGCATTCTTCGTGGTCACGGGATAAGACAGACGTTTGACGTATGTTGTTGTTCTCTTGTTCTTAAGTTGTACCTGTGCGATGTTGTTGGTGCACTTTCAATGGGGGTGGGTACAAGGCAATTTGGATCATGTTGTATTGAGTGTGCATATTCTTGTGTGCATACAAAGCTTACAACGTCAGGCAATTCGTTTGCTATTTTTGTCGGATTGAGCTTACTAACTAATGGATCCCATGTTGTTGATAGTTTGAAGCTAGCATCTGTGTTAAAGTTTTTATTTTCGCTTATTTCAATAGCTTCTCTGACTATCCTCGGTACATTAAACTTTTCGGTAGCAAGTAATCTGGCTTGATCAAAACGAATATAATGACTTTCGTTATAAGCTAAATGCTCACAAATTGCAGACTTTGTGACGGCATTATTTTGGACAGATTTAATGTGCTCATTTAAGCGTGTCTTTATTGCTCTTTTAGTTTCGCCAATATAAAGCTTAATCCACAACTGCATGGTACAGAATATACTCCGGCATTTTGAAATGGAAGAGTGTCTTTTGGTGTTCTTAAAAGTTGGCGGACTTTGGCTGGTGGTTTGAAAATAGTTTTTATTCCGTATTTTCCCAAAATTCGTTAACCGGGCGCACACAATATGCGATTCTGACCACCTAAAAGAAGAGTTGAATCACGTGCATAGCATTAAAGAAGAATGGGTACAGTTTTAAGCAAAGAACTTGGAGGCGTAAGATAAATATCTTACAGAATACTCCACCAATAACAACCGAAAAACGAGCCTTCTTACCGTATATAAAAGGGATTTCAGATGGAATTGGACGAATTTTTTTTAACCACCAACCAAAGTCCGCCAACTTTTAAGAACACCAAAAGACACTCTTCCATTTCAAAATCCCGGAGTATATTCTGTACCATGCAGTTGTGGTTTAAGCTTTATAAATGGCGAAACTAAAAGAGCAATAAAGACACGCTTAAACGAGCACATTAAATCTGTCCAAAATAATGCCGTCACAAAGTCTGCAATTTGTGAGCATTTAGCTTATAACGAAAGTCATTATATTCGTTTTGATCAAGCCAGATCACTTGCTACCGAAAGGTTTTATGTACCGAGGATAGTCAGAGAAGCTATTGAAATAAGAAAAAATAAAAACTTCAACAGAGATGCTAGCTTCAAACTATTAACAACATGGGATCCATTAGTTAGTAAGCTCAATCCGACAAATTGCCTGACGTTGTAAGCTTTGTATGCACACAAGAATATGCACACTCAATATAACATGATCGAAATTGCCTTGTACCCACTCCCATTGAAAGTGCACCAACAACATCGCACAGGTACAACTTAAGAGCAATTTCTTCGAAACGTCGGGAAGTAGAAATAAATAAATATTTCTTATTAAATATCGCTAAGTTCCGAAAAAAAACATAAAAAAGTTACAATGACATTGTTGTTCCCATTTAATTTCAACACCTCAGACCCACTTCAAAATCCTGCACATCGACAACATACATAAAACCAATCCTTGTACCCCATAATCTCGATAACAGAAAATGCTCCACACCGTTCTTATGTGAACTGGTTGACAACGTTCTTTTAACACAAGTATGAATGTATATTTTATGTAGGATAGCAGAGGGTATATGAAACATCATTAGGGCGACATGGTTGCTTCCTGCTACATGAAGCAAAATGCAACATCCACCCAGCTGGATATAATATAGTGTCATGCAGGAAGCCTAATGAAAATGTATCCTTTTCTCCTTCAATAAAGGAAACATGCTTTAAACTCATAACATCGAAGCAAAAGAGGACACTACCTCGATTATAAACATCATGAACGCAGGATATTAACACTGCATCACCTATATACCTATTTTTATTCCTGGTAAGAAATAGATAGGTACATACGAGGATTATTATTTTGTAAGAAAAAAACTGAAAAATCAACTCAAGGGAAGGCTTTAAGCTGGAAAAGAAGTTCATATAGTTATAAGAGGATGGATTTAATAAAGAGAGATCAAGTATTGGTAGTTTTATATTCGGAAGTATTTCACTTCATAAAAGGTAAAATTACAGGACAAAACTAGATCGAATGAACTTCTTATACGAAAAAGTTAGTAGCTGTTAAACACCAACAGCCTTATTCATTAAAATCCGCTGAACAGATGAATAGTTATGCATTGCATAAGGATTTATGTAGCCGCTATTCAACGTTGCATAAATTGATATGCATAAAACATTTTTCAACCCATTAAAGTTATAATGAGCTTGTGTCAAAAATAGTACAAAAAAAAAAATTATTACGTTTTACTTTCAAAACTGACAAACGAGACTCAGCTGTGTGTGTGTTGTGTAAAAAATCAATAAAATAATTCTTCCGATGATTGGATTCTTTTTTTTTTTTTTTTTTTTATTAATTTCTTTTAATATTATAATAATTGTGCAATTGCTTTGTAGGTTTTTGAGTTCACAAATAAAATTAAAAATATTTGAAACAAAAAATACGTCGTTTTTTGTTTGAATTCCATGAATTCAAACAAAAATTTACAATTAATTAACAAACCCAACATTATTTATTGTTGTATTTAATTTTATAAAATATTTTGACATTCAGATTTCAACTCCTCAAAGAATGCAAAACTAAGCGCCCCCCTAATATCTATCTACATTATTGTTGTGTGTGAGTCAAAGTGACATTCCATACAAACAAATTTATCTCATAAATTCTAGCTAAAGATGTCCAAAACAGTGACAGCTCGTACAAAAAAAACATACAAACATACCCATTTTAACATTAATTAATGTCAAAGTGTTATTTAGTAGAATGCTAAAAAGATAAAAAAAGCCATTTGCTGATATTAACTTTAATAAAAGGTCAAGCGTATTGTATGATGCCTAACTCATTTAAATTGAGTAAAATAATTGTTTAACCAAGTATCATACTACGAGTAAAAATGCTTTTAAATTTTCACCAATGATTTTTTTTCTGACAAACCCTATAGGTGCTCACGAGCTGAGCTAAAAACTGGAAGCAGACAACCCGACAACTTTCCTGGAAATCAATTTAATTTTACCGGATTAAAAGTTACTTATCGTCTTTTTGATTTTGTGGGGTGAAAAGGGACAACAATTTTGTTTTGCAATTGTCTTGAAAACTATCCGTTTTTTTTTTCACGAAATGTTATTGCAAAAATCAAAGCTTAAAAATTCTACATCAAAAAAATAAATACTTTTTTTTTCGTTAGAGCAATAGATTTCGAGAAAAATGGTGTGAAAAATATCACATTAAAACGAAAACACATTTTGTTTGAAATCTTTGGTTCTAACGAAAAAAGTGTTTAATCAATCACTTTTTGTGTAAAACTTTATAAGCTTCAATTTTCGCAAACAGAATTCTTGAAAAAACTATTGGTTTTCGAGATGTTTGGAAGAATATCTTTCTTTTTCACCCCACAGAATCAAAAACACTTGTTCAAACTTAAAGTGTTTCTAGAGAAATGGTTCAGATAACATTATGAACAAAAATCAGCTTTGAAGAAATTATTTTTGAAATGAAAGACTTATTTAATAGAAATATTTAAACAAAAAGTTTTGTTTCTGTATGATTTTGAGCCATTTTTGATTGGCCTAAAAATTGTTATAACTTTCCAGCAAGTTGGCAACTTTTTTACCTTTTTTTAAAAATAACAAGAAAATAGTAAATTTAAAAAAACTAATCCGAGGATTGAATCATACAAATTTTTGCAGAGGTCTTTTCAAAAGATTGAGATCAGAAAATAGATTTGGTCAAAATTTAAGATAATCTATTAATTTGTAGGCAAATAATGATTCCAATGAAAAATATTTTATTCAATAAAATAATTACGACTATTACCAATGTTTTGCTGCACAAATTGTAAAAAACAGAAATAAATTATGGACGGGTTGCCCAAAAAACTAATTTAAAGTAAAGTTTTTTCAAATTTCCAAAAAAAAGCTGTTACTCGAAAACCATTATGATTGGGTATAGACAAGCTACCAAATTCTTATAGTTCATGATCTGGATTTTCAATATTATCAGTTTGGACAGTTGATATATAAAATTTCTTACACATTTTTAAAAATTAAAGTCTGTTGACCAATTTTAAGTATTTAATAAAATACAATTTTAAACTGTATTTAAACAAAATTCATTAACCTGTTTTTAAGATGTTGAATTTTCAAAAACAAATTATAATTTTTTTTAAATCCAATTATAATTTTTTTTTAAAATTGGTATATGGAAAATAATTTAAATTGTGAAGGACCTCCTATACAATAAATTTGGTTGAAATCGGTGAAGTGGTTGACGATAAATTTGAACATAAAAAACTGGCCCTATGACAAATAAAATTAAATAAATTGGGTGGCGCAACGGCTCGTGAAGAACCAGGGCTCAGTGACTAACAACTCGCAATCATTTTTGTGTACGTGTGTCAACAGGAATGGAAGGGACCTACAGTTTTATGCCGAGTCCGCACGGCTAGACGAGAATCACTTTTGCATGACATGTTATACTCTTGAAGGATTTTTCAATTCCTCGCAAGAGGCAGTAGCCCTGAAAAAAAAAAACTTTTTTAGTTTTTAGGTGGACGAGGCTGGGAAGTGAACCCAGACCTCCAGCGTGACAGTCCATCGCACTAACCATTACGCTACGGGCTACTACAGGTCCTATGACAGGTCCCGCTAAATACCGTTATTGGTGAATTTTGTTTACCAAAATATTTACCATACCTTTAGCATTAATTTTAATTTTTTTATCACAATACGCCCGTTACAGCCGTTTTGGAGCTAAATAATTGTTTGTATATTTTTTGTAGGGCAAGTATCGTTATTTTTGCAGCTAAGAAAAATTCATTTTCCCCTTTAGGGAATCCCGTTATAATCTTTAGTCCAAAGTTTGAAGAAAAGTTCTTTAGTAGTTTAGGCTCCAGGTCGATTTACTGACAGGCAGAATTGTATTTTTTTCACGTTCTCTATTATCGTAAAGTTAGGTCAAATAAGTGTCTTGATTTCGTTTTTTGTTGTGCTCCAAAACTAGCTCTGTAGTTCCTATGGCGCAAGTAAAAAGTTATAGAGCGGGTAAAAATTGCTAGCTGCTCCTGTGTAAATAAAACTATGCTTTAACTATCGCGTTGCAGTTTGGCAAAGTTAAATCCCAGTTAAAAGAAACGATATCAAAAATCCTAAAAACGATTTTATTTTTAAAAGGAAACCAAAACAAGAAAATTGCCCTTTCAGTTTTTTAACTTAAAATGACCTCAAAACCCATAGTTTTTGTCTGCATCGGAGACTATGGGACACACTGTATACATAAAACTTCTCGTGGTAATATTTGAATTTTCTTTCAAATCCCAAAGTGTGTCTTTGAATCCAGGAGTATTTTCTCCAACTTGGTCTTGCTTTCTTTGCAAAATGCAACAATTAAATGTAGGTATACATAATGTGCAGTTCCGGTGCATACTAATTGGATCAAATTCGAAAAACTAAAATTTATTGAATATTTTTAAAAATATCAAAAAAAGATTAAATAAAAACTATTAAGAAATTCAATAAAATTAAATAGTACGTATACGCCTGGGTGGACCATATATAATTTTTTATTTATGATAGTGCAGAACTTCTTGTATCAACAGTTGAAGGGTTCATAAGACCTCTATAAATAGGAATTGTCTAGAAGCTCACTTGATTTGAACATGAATAAAAACTTATGAACAGTTCTCAACAACTACGTTTAAAAGATGAATATTCAAAATAAGTACTAAGTTAAATTTAACACTTGGTTAAACCTACACTACTTCTAACATGAGTGCGCAGTAAAACGTTATTGTCGTTCGCAAATCTCAAAACTGCCTTATCAAAAATGTCACTATATAGGATCGCAGTTAACATTATCACACCCAAGCTAAATCGAATATTGATCCTTACAAAATTTAGCTACCTCTTAAAAGTAAATTTAACTACATTTAGCTGGAAGTCATGTTCCACAGCGTTAACACCTATTTTAATGCCTCCATAATATGAAATTTAATCTCTCTATATTGCTTGCAGAGCTGCAAAATATCTAAAAAGTATATTCTTGGCATCAATTTCAGGCATGTTAAATAAAGAGTCAATCCTTTTTCCTTCACTATAATGCGCGAACAAGGATTTTATACTCTTGTATACTTGTACCTGGTGCCTCTATAATACAGTATTATGCATATTCCACATCTCAGAACTGAATAACATTTAAAAAAAAAAAAAAATCCTTCTTTGGCACAATCAAACTATATGAAATCGCAAATAATCATGCTGTTTCGTGTTTACCACTCAATGATTGTGCAGTTTCCATGAAAATTGCATCTGGCTGCGGCAAAAATATGGAAATGGGAAAATCCAGATGTCATCTGGTGATGGTGTGCGCTTTCAAAATCTCCTTGAAGCTATTTAAAATGCAATGTTCATCCGGTCTTCAAGTGAATTCACTATAGTAGTGCCAAGAGTAAACTCGTTGGTCTGTTCGAACAGAACAGAGAGGAATAAAATTGAAGAGCTGTATTTTGCTAAAGCATATCACTTTCAGTTGACCGCACTTTTTCATTGTCGTCATCGATTTTGTTTTTCATTTTTTTTTCTTTTTGCAGTTGCAAGAATTGAGATACCTAGATTCATAAAAAAAAATTGATAACACCTCAAGGGTGCTTTTGAGAAATATGTACGTATTTGTATGACAAAAAATATCTGTATCGATTGAAGGAGATATACATATTTCGGTTAGGGAAATATCTACACAGGATATTTATTGTGTATTGCAATTGAATGATTTTTGATTTTATTAAATTATTATGGTCTAGTTTCCTATAACCCTTCCTAATATGTATAAAGACTTTTACTTTGTGAAAATTCTGGAAAATATGAATTGGCTACCAAGAGTTTATAAAAAGTTCATAGAGTTGTTGAACTAAATTGAAAACAAATATAAGAGAGAATGTAATAGTGGAGGCTAGATAGCCTAAAAAAGGCCATTTTTCAAGAACAACTGCTCCGATTTTGATGATTTTTTTTTTAAATGTAGGGAATTGAAATTAGAAAAAAGTTTGCAGTTCAAAAATCGACGCTCTTCACAGGTTTTTTTTTTAAACTAAAAAAACCAACATTTTCAAAAAAAAAATAATTTTATTTTTAAAATAATCTTAAATTAATAAATATCACTGCCATAGGTTATAGAAAGGTTTCTTGAAGTTATATTATAAAAGTCCAAAACCAAGAACCAACAGTAAAACCCGCTTATAGTCAAAAAAATAGAATATGACAGCTCAAAAATGTTAATACATATGAGCTAAGAAATATTGCCTCCATGGTTAAATATGGTACTGAACGTTGTTGGTTGTAAAACTAATCGCTTTAACACCAAGAGAAGACAATTTTTTTTTTAAACCACCAAGAGGTAAAACACCACAAAAAATATATATTCTTCGCATAGTCTGAACAAGATGCCTATGTGCGAAAAACATGTCCTATTTTTACATGCATTCACAGGATGTGATACTACATCGCCCTTCTACAATAAAGGAAAAATCACATTTGCTAAAAAAATCGAAGAGCAAAAACATTTAAAGGATGCTGCAAAAATGTTCAAGCAACCGAAACAAGACAAAGACACTATTTATCAAGCCGGTGAGAGATGTATTTTAGCTTTATATGGTGCTCGAAAATCAGCGGTTGATCTAAATCTGTTCAGATACTAAAATTGTTCATGATGCCCATGTGCAATTGAACTGTTTACCGTGCACAACGGATGCAGCGATGGAACAATTAAAAAAGTATATCTTCAGATTCAAAAGAATCAAGTCCTATTAACATGTTTGTGATAACAGTAAAATCGATCCCAGATAAAAGTTTGCTAATGTTCCACCACTGAACAATATGCTCAATGAAAGATCTATGCAGTTTAGAATATTTTCGCATTACCTTTCAATAGATGAACAAATGAAACCTCACTACGGAAGTCATTGGGCTAAGAATTGTATTAGAAGAAACCCATAAGTATTGGAATTTGTGCTCACATGGTGGATACTTGTTTTAATTCATTCCGTAAGGTGGTGCAAGTATTGAAAACTCCTCTGAATTCAGGTTGAGAGAAAATGTTGTAGGTAGGTACTCAGATTACTTTCGAAAATTGATATACCAAGTCAGCACACGGTTACTTTCGACATATTTTTTTACGTCACACATACTAATACATACATTGCATTTGCAAAGAAATTGCGAATGAAACACCAACGCCGCACTTATGTAGAGTATAGAAAGTTTGTTGTAGATTCTCTGTTGCGATCGCAAATAAACACTGAGCCTGTGATTCAAACAAAAGGAAACCCCAATGAAGATCATCAAGATCATCAAATCCAATCAAGATCATCAAAACATAAAACGATGTCACAATATTTTCAACCAAACTGTTTTTCCTGCATGAAATGTAATATCCCACTTCATCCAAAATGCTTCGATGAATACCACACCAAACCCCATTCTTTGTAAACATATATCTAAATATCGCTCATTAAAAAGAACAACGTCATAACCTCAAACTTCAGAAATCGCAATTTAAAGTTTGCACTGCTGTATTTCATAATCATCTTCATTTGTATCTATTTTTTTCATTTTTCTTGGTAGAGCTATTAATAAAAGTTTTATCGCAAAACATGACACTTTTAAAATATTTATTGGACTGTTTTCACTTCAAAAGTCCCTGGGAAAATGTAAAAAATACAGTATTGCCACAAAAAACATTTAAAAGTGACAGTGTATATAACGACAAATGATGCTATATAGCCTTTAATTTTCAAGTTTTAGAAATGACGTTTTGCCAAAAAATAGTTTATAGAAAATGAGTTTGAACTTTATCATTAGGTCAAAATTAATGTTTTTTGAGTTATGACGTTGTTCTTTTTAATGAGCGATATATTGTATAACTTATTACGAATTTCGTCTTTTTTTATTTTTCACAATCTTTTCATTACCCAGTGTATCTATATTTAATTAATTTCTTTATAAAAATATTCAAATAAAATTGATTCATATTGCATGTAAAAAAAATTTATTTCAATAATTTTGATACCCCTTTCGGCGGGCATTGCGAAAACGCAACGTGAATTTTCCGGAGAACCAGAAGCTTTTCCAATTTGTTTTCTTTTAAGATTACCTCTAATTAGACCAAAAACAGAAGTGTGTAAAATTTCAAGTTTCTAAGCCAACTGGAACTGGTAGCTGCCGGGAATCGGTTAATATTATGCGTTATAAAATATTTCCTCGTAATTAAAATAATAAGAACTATTAATTATTTTAAATAGAATTTTAAAAAAAAATTGCGCATATAAGCTGGTTTTACTGTACTTGATTTTGAACTTTTATGTTTAAAATAACATATAACAATATTTATTATTAATTAAATTCAAAATATTTACCTTAAAAAATTGGTTTCATCGCATGTGAATATAAGCGGGTTTTACTATACTTGGTTTTGAACTTAAGTATTAAATACAAATTAAAAAAAAAAATAAACCTGTGGAGTGTTTTTTTTAAGTTTAAATATATTTTAAAAACAAAATACAAAAATATTTTTTTTTAATTTTCGATTTTTGAGTTTTAAAAAAAATGTCTGTGGAGAGCGTCGATTTTTGAATTGTAAACTTTCTTCTAATTTTGATCCCCTGTATTTAAAAAAAATCATCGAAATCGTTTCCCCGGGTTCTTGAATAAAATGCTACCTAGCCTCTACTATAAGAATTTAAAAAACAAAATAAAATATAGAAATCAGGAACTATTCACTTTTGCATTCAAAAAATTTTGTTTGTTGTTCTACTTCTAGGGCGGTAATGATATGAACTTTTAAGGTTTTAAGGCTCATAACTCAGATATCAAGTATTTTTTGTATTGCACCACATGGTGCGTAGTATGAGTAAAATGCATTATACCTGCTAAAAACTCCGCTTCTCCGCAAGTATTGGTTTCATGTCAAAAAAATATTGAGGTTTTAATCATAGCAAACATTTCGATGATGGAGAAGTACAAAATAGTGAATTTCGAAAAGACGTCCGTCAGTTTGTTTATCTGTACTTTTATGTGTATCTGCGCCTGTGCACATGTGGGCTTGTGCGTCCTGATGTACATCGAGCTAGAGCCTAAACGGTTTGGCGGTTTTGCTTCAATTTTAGTGTGAAGCATTTTTATGTGATTCCCTATAGAGGTGAAATTCAACTTGAACGAGTAGCTGCCATACAACGATCTCGGTCTTATCAAGTTTTCTCGACCGGGATAATCCCGAATTCCTCATTCTTGACTTGGTTGATTTTGTCATAGTTGTACAATTCGGTACTCATAAGTTAGTTAACAAATATTGGCTTTAAAATTTGTATAAATACACTAGCTGACCCAGCTTACTTCGTTCCGCCCAAATTCGTTTATGTTATGAAAATGTTAATTTCGAGCCTGGCACATGTTGCTTCATGCACATAATTCAACCAATTCAAATTCTGTATTCGAACATTCTATTAAATACAATGGAAGTATAAAAATGTTGATACATTTCAATCAAATTGCAATGATTGACGTGTCCCGCTTTTTCACAGAAGTGCTTTATGGTAGACAACATTTTTGGTTCTATTCTCGGGTGCGTATACCTACAAAGCGGGATATTTGCCGACAGGTGAATAGAGCACACCACACAATTGACAATTGACCTTGTGAAAACATAGGAGTTCAAGACTGATGCCACCAACATCCAGCAATTGTCCTTGCGACTAATTAATTCTCATAGCCAAAGCGAGACGCTGAAGATGCTTTATTACGAATGGAAAATCGTTCGGAATACGCGGAATACGCGGAATGAAAACATTTTGGCCTTTGAATGTTCGCCTCAAAACGTTCGCTTGAATGAAATTTGTTTTGAGATTCTTCACAATGAATCGCTCTCCGTTACAAAGTTTCTGTGCATCAATTTCAAATTGTCGGATGGCAAGTCTGGAACATCTAAAGAATTCAAAAATTCCGTGGGATATATTGTGGCTTTGTTTTCATTCATCAAGGAATCCACGGATTTCGATGAATTTTACTTAAAGGTGATTTAATTTTAAATGACGAAATTCAAATGTTCGGCATCCTTGTTTTTCGCAGCCAAAATCGATCCTGCTCGTGCAAATTATGGTCAACATAATTGTAAGAGTTATTCGGGCAAGTGATCTTACATTGCTGCAATATTTTGCCATCACAGACTTCTTAGAAATGTTGCATGGAGGCAATTTAGTGCCTTATTACAACGCAACGTAGCTGCATTCCATTCCGCTACCATTTCCTTTATCGCCTGCTTGCATCAATTCATCGTATGCTTGCTTTTGTTCTGGATTCAACATTTGCACATTTGTTCGAACATCTTGACTAAATGTGACTCGATCGAAATTCTATTCTTCGCTCCAATTGTTCTCTATTTTCCTGGAAATTTTCAGGATATTCCTCCATTCTGACCTTTCTTGGGCCAATACAAAAATTTGAATATATGAATAAAAACGAATAAAGACCGATTCTAACTGATTTTCTATTTTTTTTTTTTTTCAACTTTTGCCTTTTTCGAACGTAGTTTTTTATTCGATTTTATTCAAATTTTCTTGAATTTCTTTTTTTATTTTATTTATTAATAATTTTTAGTGTATGTTTTTTTTTGTTAAAAAAAGATTTTATATCTTTAAGAGAACGAAGTTGTATTTCATAATAAAAAAGAAAAAATGATACCTATTAACGTGTTTTTGTAAAAAATTATGTCAATGTAAAAAACGGCACAAAAATGCAATAAAATGGGTTTGATAATAAATTGCGGGAAAACCGTTATCCGTACTTACAGAAAAAAAGTTCTATGAGGAGTAAACACAGCTAGGTGCTCTTGTGTTTGGCAAAAACCGTTATAATTCGAAAAGGAAGAGAAAATCACCTCTTAAGTTTTTCAACTTAAAATTACGTCAGGAACCCATGGTTTTCGTCTGGTGACGTTGGGACACCCTGTATAGTTACAAAATATAAGAGATTTTATTACGAAAAAATAAAAAGGCATTTATTTTTTTTTTTTTGCTTTTAAGTTTTTTCCCCTTTTTGTATTAAATCAACAAACTTCGAAACTAGCTTAAACCGTTTTTATTATTTTCTTGTTAACGATATAAAATTATTATCGAAGTTTCACTACATATGTTAACAGCTACATTATGTTTAGTTATAAGCTACAAGAGCAAGGTAGTGTGAATTTTATGTCATGTTGAAATTTTCATGAAAACTATATTCAATTCGTTATTCTATTTTGCTTTCGGCTATCATTTTTTGTTATTCTATACCAATTCAATTTAAATTAAGAAGCAAGAAAAATGCACATTCAATAAAAAAATAAGAAAAATCCGCAATAAAATTACAGTTTTTCCAGACGAACAACACCGGTTGATTGGTTTCCTTTGATTTTCTTTTTTCTAATAAAACAGAAAAAAAAATACTCATTTCCAGAAACCATCAGGATCATCTACCTTTTACTCCAAGCCATTGCCTCCTTTTTCAAAGAACATTAAATAACTGAACAACTAAATCCAAAGTAAAAAAAAAAACAGTATTAAAAGAAACAACACTACAAACATTATAGGTATACAAAGGGATGCGAATCAATTTTAAAAAGGAACGCTTGTAATAAGAATCGAAAAAATAAAGGAGTAAGACACGTCGCTCGTCTCCGGTGTGCTTGGGCAAAGTCAGTAAACAAAACAAAAAATAAAAAACCACTTTTATAAATGAACACACTTTATTGAAACAAAATGAAGTAGTATTCCTTAATCCTATGAAGAAAAAAATATAGAAAGTAGAATTATTTGTTTTAATTTTTTTTTTTTATAAAATATAACAGAGTCATTCCTGAAAGAGGTTTAATTAAAATAGATGAGTATTTTTGTTTTTTTGTTTTATTGTTTTGAATCACTAGTTGGCTCATTAGCCTCACTTTTAGTAGGGAAGGGCAAATTTTTCAAACGTTTAACCATTTCCTCCAGACTTTCCGAAGCTGTTTCGGTTTTTGGTACTGCAACTCGCTTCCTTCCTGTCGCTGCACACAGCTTTGATGTTGGCTGAGACTTCTGTGGTCGGTTATTGCTATCTATGACTTGACTAAATTGGGGACTGGACGATTTAGGAATTGCACCTTGAGACTGGGCTATTTGACTGGGCGTTTGAGTTATCACAACTCTTTCTATGATTTCTTCCGAAACAATGCTACTGCAAGCAACATTTTTCAGCGTTGGTGGTATAAGTGGTGCGGCTAAAATTTCCGGATGTTCGTCTTTGTCCTGTTCCAAGGAAGCTTTAAGATTTTTATTCTTCTCCCTCTCACTCAGATGGTCAATCATTTGCGATCCACGGTCTGAGGTTTTTGAAAGTTTGGTGAGCAATTGTCGGCCTTCTTCTTCGAGAATCTGAAGCCGTTCCTCCCGGTTTGTTGACATCTTGGCAACATTGTTAAGGCGGCTTTCGATTTTGTCAGGAGAGGTTTCACGCTCCTCACTACCGTATTTTTCATGCAGGGCATCTAGTTTTGTATTGAGGGTTGTACCACGCTCTGAGTTTTTGGATAATTTTGACAGAAGAAGCTTGCTTTCTTCTTCTAGCCTTTTTAAACGTTCAGCACGTCGTGCTGTGTAATCTTGCTCTGTTTCAGTTAGTAATTTGGAATCATCTTGTTCTGCTTCCGTGGTAATTGGAAAACCAGTTTCTATACCTCTACAAGCTTCAGCTCCAGCAATATCTTCTGGAGCTGCAACTTCTTCGGTATTACTCTCAAAACTTCCCTCTCGACTCAACGCTCTTCTAGAATGAATCCTCTCTATTGATGATCGAAGAGAATTTCCCTTTTCTGAAGTTCTCTTAATTCTATTCATCAACTGACGACTTTCCTCTTCTAAACGTTCTAATCTTTCCGAACGTTTCCTTGTGTATTCTTCCTCGCGGGCGGTCAAACAAGCCGCCTGACCCGTCTTGTTCTCATTGATTTCGGGTGCAGAACTTGCTCTTTTCATACGCTCTTTGGCCATATATTCCTCCAGAGGTATTGGATATTGTGTTGGAGCTATTTCATCTTGAAAACGACAAAGTTGAACCTCTAATCGTTCACGATTGTCGGAAGTTTCAATGACAGCCGCTATAAGGGATTTACATTGTTCTTCAAGTCGATGAATTCTAGTTGCTCTGTCGTTGTCTTCGCCATCAGGACTGCTTTCTTTTTCGTCGTTCTCTTCTTCAGTGGATCCACTTTTTTTGGTTCGAGATATTCTTGGACCTTTCTTGGAAATAGCTCCACTACCACCCGCTGTCGCTGCTGATGTTGATGGCTCATCATCGAATAAAAGCAAATTATCATCCTTGGGCCAATTCATAGCAGGTGGTGCACTATTCCACCTCAGCTCTTCGGTACTATAGAAACCTGATCGCTCTGGTGAGGTGCTTTGCATTCGCTGAATAGTTTTCTTAATTTCAAATAAATCAGAAAGGTTTTTTGTATTTGAGGCTTCCTTTCGCACAACGGCATCATCGTCATCTGAACCAGGTCCGTCACTATATCCGCTCTCCGCTGAATTGTGAGCATCTTCCAGTTTTCTCTTAGCGAATTCTCTTCTCAAATCATCACACTGCAACTGACTCTCATCGTTTTTGGCACGGGCAACAGCCCATTTACGCCGGCAATACTCCAATTCGTCTTTCAATTCGCCCAGAAGACGTCGCTTTTGTTGCAACTGATAGCGAAGAATCTGTTCTTGAGTGTGCAACTGGCGGTGTTGACGCTGCATCTTTCCAACTAAATGCCAAGTCTTCTGTAATTCTAAACTTACAGCACTCAGTCGTTTTTCTTGTTCGTTGAGTCGATAATCTAAATGGCAGTTAAGTGTCTTTAGTCGATTTGTTTCCTTAACAAGAGATTTCTTCTCAAGGATGAGGTCCTGAAATGAAAATAAATGCAGTTATAATTTTTGCTCGAAAAGCTTGAAAAACATGTCTTAAAATATAATTGAACATTTTGAAAACAAAAATAAATTGGCCCTAGAATTCTTGTTGTTCAGCACCCAGTTGTTCAAATGCACCTTGCCCTTATTGCAATTTGTGGTACAGGGCCAGCTTGGTTTAAAACGATTTATCTCCTTTATTTGTTATCGTCGGTCCTTTAACTTTAATGAAACGTTTTTGAAAAAAAAAATAAAACTGGCCCTAGGAGGATTCTCAATAAGAAGTTTTCTGTTTTTCATTATCAAACCATTATAAGCTAGAACTTTAGAGGCTTTTTGCATCTTTCGCTTTAAAAAAATTAACTTTAAATTGTTATAAACTACGTGCATCTGTACTCACATCCCTAAAAATATCGCCTGCACTTGAATCTTATTAATTAAAAACTTTAAAATATCCTCTAGGTGACATGCCGATAGCGATTAAAAACTATTTCCACAAAGTGTACCTATTAGCAGCACCCCCAACCTCAACATAAAAGTCTTATCTACATTAATTCTGAGTACTTGTACTATACATATGTATGTATAATTGTATATGTATATGATATTCGTATTCCACATAACTAAATTGAAAAAGATTATAAAACATTTAATTTTGTGAATAACTAATGTGTACCAAGCAAGCAAGCAAGACCAACCTTAAGCTTTATGTACGTTTTGCTAACACTCAATTCAGCCTTTGGTCCATTAGGGGTTTGCACCGATTTAAAACAGTCCTCACTTTGGCCATTCTCTTTGAATTGCACTCGCTCGATTTTATGATGACTTAGGAGCTCCATCAACACTTTCCAAACTTTTGGTAGGTTGCCGATGATTTCTTCAGCGGATGCAACTTTTGCTATAACTCTCGGCTGATTTTGTTCGAGATTTCCTCCTTGTTGCTTCTCAATGATGCGCTGCTGCTGCTGCTGCACGTTCTCATGTAAGGATTCATCGTTGTTGGTAGTGGTCGCGGTGGTGTTGTTTGTGGTTTCATGACCGCCTGTGGCCGTTTGTTCAACATTTCCGTTAGAGGAAACGTTGGCTTCAGTATTTGGCATCCCGCAGACAGTAGTTGGCGCTGGGGATAACGATGGAACAGCGGATACAGATGAGGGATGTGGTGTTTCAACGGAAACTGCCTCTGATGCTGATGTGGCGGTAAGGCCACTACAATATTTCGTTATATCACAAGAGCTCTTGTCTTCTTCTTCATCATTACAGTTGGTTTGGCCTGCAGCACCAGCAGCAGCAGCAGCAGCAGCGGCAGCACCAGCATCAGAAGGAGCATTAAAAGAGGGGGATGATTCGTTTTCAGAGGGTTTAATGTTGGCCACAGCCGCTTGCTGCACAAGTTCAAATAGCAACTTCGGTAGGGTGGCACCATCGAAATTCGCCTCCTTTGTGGCCATATCGTTGAGAAGGGTTCGATTCTCCTCGAGCATTGTTGTGAGTCGATCGATATCTAGATTATTTGTTCCATTAAAACCCATTAGCATTTGGCTAAAGAGCTGCAAGAAATATGAAAAAGAGAGAGAGAAAGAAGATTGAAATTTATTTGGACGTTTGAGTGTTTGCTTGCGGTTATTTACTGTTTTACTCTTTTGCTGAATTAAATTTGACTTTATACATAATATTTACCTTATTAACTGCACCCATTTCTTCCTTAAGAGTTTTGTTTTCGAATCTATATTCATTGCATTGTTCTTTAGAGGCTCGTAATTCTTCGGCAGCATTTTCTAGTTCCTTTTCAAGACCAACATTGCGTTCCTCAACATTTTTAGTTCTGAAAAATAAAATACAAAAATATAAATTGTAATATGATTTTATTCTGGTATGGGGATGGGGATAAATACACAGTTGAGTACCTAGAGCACTTTGTTAAACTAAGAATCAACAAGGATTATTTAATAATACCTAACAAGTTCCTGGGAAATTTATAATTTTTTATTTTAAATAGTTTGTAAATAAAAAGATGGTTTCCGCTTTGAGAATGATGATGAGAGCAAACAAAGAAAACTTTGGGGTAGCTTATAATTCCTTTAATAATTTTAAATCGCATTGTTCTAGTTAAAAACAGTTTTCGGGGATTATATTTTATGAACGGCACTGTTTTGCACTTTTCCATCATCATAAAAATGTTATATTTGGCTTAAGCCTTGAACATTTTTTGACACAAGACTATACATAACATATGTACTTGACCTTTAGAGCAGATAAAAATTATCTTTGTTAGCTCGACCTATGTTAATTTTGAATTTTGAGTTGTTTATTATCAAAGCATTAATCGACCGATTTTTTTTTTTTTTTTATTATCTTCATTTTATTAGAAGTTGTGAAAGTCAAATTACATTTTTAACACGTTTGTGAAGTTGGTAGGGCTACATTGACCTAGCTGTAATTTGGAGTTTTGTTTTGTTTTATATTTTGTTTTGTTTTGTTTGCATTTCTTTTCCCAAATTCGGAATTCCATCGAATTGTGGGTGTAATCGAGTGGCCTACTAAATTCACATTGAAATTAAGTAGTCACATAGTGTACCTCGAGAACCCATCATCATGGGAACTTGCAGTAAGGCTCTCAATTTGCAGTTCTTTTTTTTACATTTTAAGGATAGACTGGATCCAAACTATTTATTTCCCTAACACTGTATCTTGAGAGCCAATAGTGCTAGGGATTTGCAGTAGATCCAAATTTGAGAATCTTTAATTTGAAAAAATCTTCACAGTAAAATAAGCCCATTCAAAAAACTGTATTGTAAAAATCTAAATTCTTAATTTGCAGTTTTTCTTTTTTGTATTTCAAGAACAATCTAGGATCCAAATTTTAAGAGTCCTTAATTTAAAAACCAAATTATACCGAACCTACAGTGACTTTTTTTTTTTTGCAACTTTGGGACTTTGTCTTACTGCGAGTTCCTAGCACGATAGGTTCCCTCTGTGAAGTTAGTACCCAACATAACAGCTCCGGTTCGGCCTGAATAGATGTTGGTAGTCGGCGAATTTTTCGCGTCGATTTGGGAGAGCCATAAACATGAAATATTCGATGCGACAACATAATATTCGTCTTTCAAATTTAATTTACATGGCGATAAACGAGAGCCACCACACTGATAAGGCTATGTGATTTCAAAACTCGACAATGTTTCAAGTAAGTTTGGGAGATTTTTAATACGATTCCTTTCTTAATTAATGTCTTGATACACTAAATAATTGAACAATATTTAATGGCCAGCCCTAGCTTAGTAATACTTAGTATTTAAAATAAGTTTACAATTAGCGAACGGCCACTGAAGCTAATACAACAAAATGTATAGCTTTATGAATACTCAAAAGGACAAGTCAGCTTTATTGCACTCAATGGAAATTAATTATGTTTTTTTTTTATTTCTATTCACCGTCAGTAAGTTTTGCTTTTAAGTGAAAACAAAAGTGAACGAAACTAAACGAAAAGCAATAAACCGCAATTCGAGACAAATCTGTATGAGTTGCTTATGTATTTGCTTGTTTTCGACCTACCACTTCAGTACCCCTCCAAGAATTATAGTTTCGGCATAATAATAATTACTAAGATTACAGCTCCGGAAAACCAGTTGGAAGCTCCCGATGTTCCGGCGTAGGTTTAATGTTGACTCCAAAGGCGCGGCAAAGTCTTATAACCTGGAAACCCATCAACGACAGGATATTCACAGCCAGGTTCCAGAGTAAATTAAGAAAAATCACCATCATCCAGTGCTATGCCCCAACTGAGGAAGCGTCGGACGCCGAGAAGGACGAATTTTACAGCCAACTTAGCGCGGTTTTCAGAAGCTCGCCGAATGGAGACATCACTATAGTAATGGGAGATATTAATGCTAAGGTTGGCCAGGACAACACAGCGTTGAAGCACGTTCTGGGTAACCACGGTATCGGGGAACGGAACGACAATGGAGAGCGGTTTGTTGACTTCTGTAACGCAAATCAGCTAGTCATTGGAGGTACTCTGTTCGAGCATAGGATCTCGCACAAGATAAGTTGGTTATCCACAGATCGTCAATGTACAGCGAACTTAATCGATCACTTTGCTATTAGCAAGCGCTTTAAAAATTGTCTTCTCGACGTCCGAAACAGACGCGGTGCTGATGTAGGGTTAGCTCGCGATCACCATCTTATGCTTGCCTACGTTCGTCTTCGAATTGCTTCAGTACATGGAAATCGGCAAAACTTCCTGCGTACACCCAGGTACAATACCGACAGATTACGGGATCCTACAATGCGCCAAAGATATTAGGACCGCCTCGCCGCAGAAGCAGAAGTCATCAGCATTGCCACGCCAGAAAATGCAGACCAACACTGGAGCAATGTGAAAAAGGCCTTTGCAACTGCCGCAACTGAGTCTGTGGGTATAAGGCAGAGAAGCCAAAGCACATGGCTTTCTGCAGATACATGGAGTAAGATTGAAGAAAGGAACGCGATTAGATCCCAACTTGCGGCTGCTTCAGTAGGTGAGAGATTTAACATCGAGTCTCAGTACCGTAGGAAAAGGAAAGAAGTGCAGCGTAGTGTCAGACGTGACAAAAGGAGGCGCGTAAATGTTCTCGCTGATCAGGCAGAGGAAGCAGCATCTAGGTGCGACAGTGGTACCGTCTACAAGATAACCAAGGAATTGGTTGGAAACAACAACTCCCGGAAACAACACCTCGTCAAGGATGTAGACAGCACCCTGCTAGTTACGGATGAGGATCAGCTCAGGAGATGGAAGGAACATTTTGCTAGCGTGCTCAACCACATAGGCGATAGCGGAGGTGTTCCAGCCCCTAACCCAAATGAGCTATTCGTAGAAACTAGTTCCCGTATTCGCACCTGCCCTCCCAGTTTAGCCGAGATAACATCAGCAATCAAATCCCTCAAGAACAACAAAGCGGTAGGTTTGGACGGAATTCCCGCTGAGCTCTACCAAGCAGATCCACAAACATCAGCGAAGTTGCTACACCCCTTAATAGCACAGGCATGGGAGAACGAAAGTTTCCCCATTGAATGGAAAAAAGGGATGATCGTCAAACTGCCAAAAAAGGGAAATCTTACGGATTGCGGAAACTGGAGAGGGATCTGTGTCCTCCCCGCGGTGGCAAAGATAATGGCGAAAATAATCTTGGAACGAATCAAAGAACATCTCGATTCTACTCTCGACAAAGAGCAGATGGGATTTCGTGCAGGCTCATCCTGCATTGATCACATCAACACCTTGAGGATCATAATAGAACAATGCGTGGAGTTCCGTTCCCCTCTTCATTTGCTCTTCATCGACTTCGAAAAGGCTTTCGATAGTTTGAATCGAGATTTCATTTGGTCAGCTTTACGTAGGAGAGGAGTACCCGAGAAGATTATCGCCGTTATAAAGGCTACCTACGAGGGTGCATCGTGTCAAGTCTTACACAACGGAAAGGTATCAGAGGACTTCGATATCCATAGCGGAGTTCGTCAAGGATGTTTGCTATCTCCACTACTTTTCCTGGTGGTTATAGGGGATGTCCTTCATGCAGCTCTAGCCGAGCAAGCGCGTGGAATTCGATGGACGATGTTTTCGTTCCTGCAACATCTTGATTACGCTGACGATATTTGTTTGCTCTCGCACAACATTATGGATCTTCACCATATGGTGACTAATCTGGAATGCGAGGCAAACAAAGTCGGTTTGAGGATCAACACCGGGAAAACAAAAATCCTCAACATTTCTGAATCTTCTTCTCAAGTTGTCGTTGCGGGACAGCAGGTTGAAGCGGTGGACAACTTCCTGTACCTCGGTAGTGTTGTCTCAAAAGACGGCGGTGGTACGGATGAAGATGTTAACTGCCGAATCGGCAAAGCTAAAGCTGCTTTCGGCATGCTGTCTAAAGTTTGGAGGAGCAACGTCTACAGTACGAAGACCAAGCTGCGACTGTTCCGGTCGAACGTAGAGTCAGTGCTACTATATGGGTGTAGTACATGGAAAGTGACCGCCTCTGTCACAAGGAAGCTACAAACTTTCGAAAATAGATGTCTCCGAAACATCCTAAGGATTTTTTGGCCGAACACCATCTCCAACCAAAAACTCCTTCGGAGAACGGGCCAAAGTCCTATTGACATCGTTATTAGGAAAAGAAAGTGGCAGTGGATTGGTCACACCCTACGTCGTGGTGCAGACTCTATTGCAAGACATGCAATGGAGTGGGATCCACTCATCCAAGATGGCAGAAGACCTGGAGGCCAGAGAAAATCTTGGCGCAGAACAGTCGACAAGGAATCACAAAAGCTCGGTAAAAGTTGGGGAGAGCTAAAATACATTTCCAGAAACCGAACGAGATGGCGTGTAGCGGTAGTTGACGCCCTGTGCCCCTTAGAGGGGTCAAGGATCTAAGTAAGTAAGTAAGATTACAGCTTCCTTACAAATTTGAGCCTCTTTGTTATAGATTGACATTTTCTTTTACAGTTCGTTACTAAAAACCTGACAATTCTTATTGAAGTATTCTTTTACTTTGACAACGTAAAAGTGGCATAAATGGACAGTTTTTGGGAGTAAACGCACCCTTTTTTTTCAAAACTGTTATTAAAAAGTTGGTTCTAGAATAAAGAAGTTCTTCTTAAGAATTCATCTATTA
The DNA here is from genome assembly GCA_949320155.1 of Melangyna quadrimaculata. Taxonomy (NCBI): domain Eukaryota; kingdom Metazoa; phylum Arthropoda; class Insecta; order Diptera; family Syrphidae; genus Melangyna; species Melangyna quadrimaculata. The sequence continues at coordinate 171,258,471 of OX439485.1, read as the reverse complement.
ACCTTCCAAAAATGTATAATTAATGTCATTTAAGTATTTAAGGAATTATATAACTGAGAGTGCACACTGGCTCACACATAAACAATTTCAGGATCAATGTTTGCATTTTCTCTGTCATCAAAATGTCATGTGCTTGTGCTATTAAATCCTCAAGTTATTTTCAAACAAAATATTTTATAGGTTTAAAGCCATATGTTTTTAAATATTCAAGAAACAATGCTCTTTAAATTGGTTAAATGAAATTTTCTATTTTAAACACAATAATGCATTCTATAACTCATGTCAATTTTAATTCTCATTTTATTCTAAAAAAAAAAATCCTGCTACATCTTTTGTCTTAAATTTGTCTCTTCCGTCAATTAAAGATGTTGTAGTACCTCACGTTTTATTTAAGGCTCATGACTCATTATGTACACTCTCATGAGGTAAACAGACTCTATGTGACAGATTAATATTAAATTTATATACATAGATAAATACGAGTATAACAACAAAAAAATAATTAAAATCAAAAGCACAATATTACAAGATTCAAATGCAAGGGGGATTGATTTTCGTCTTTGTAAGGAATTATTTTATTATATCGTACAAAAAGCAACACAAGATGTCACGAGATGTCTATCGATTTTGTTTTCTTTCTTTTGTTCTCATTTAATTGACCTTTTTCAATGTGGTAGTCGAATTTTTAACATACAGATTAATTTTTTGTACAGTCAGTCGCACTGTCATTTGTAGGTACATTATAGGTCAAATGCAGATTTTGTTTGAAGTTTTTGTTTAAAGTTGACTGGGGTTCATTGATGTTCGAAATTTCCTATAACGGAGTGTATGTCTGACCAAGTACCTACATCATGGAATTTATTGTACTTAGAATGTTCAGTTTACTGTTAAAACCCGCTTTTAATTTACTACACACACTCAACTTAATTCGGTGAAGATATTACTGAGTTAAAAAAGGGAAATCACCCGGTAATAGTTTGTAACAAAGATTAAAGTTTGATAGTGTTGGAAAATATTTCAATGCAAATTCGTGAATTAGTCTACAAAAGAGACGCACCTACATGATAGTTGTTAAAAGATTTTTGTTTAAGGGGATCCATTGCTTTTTGTGTTCAAGTTTTTAAAATGCTTTTAACTTTCAACTTTGGCACACTGTATACGTTGAGATTTGATTCACTGTTTTCATCAATTTTATAAGACTTATATTTAATTTAAATTGTATTTTTATAGCATATATGCTTATGCATACTTACTTTTCTTTCTCAACCTCAAGTTCATCTTTCTTTATTGATATCTGGCGTTCAAGATTTTCTCTCTCAGCTGCTGAAACTCGTGCCCTTTCTTCGTATAACTGACGCAATGTCCTCATATTGGCTAGCTGTCTGTCGTATTCTTGGCGCAAATTGTCTGACATTATTTTAAGTTCACGTTCGGCTAATGAATCTTCGATCTCACTTAGTTTATCTTTTAGCTGCCGGAAATAGAAAAATAATTATGATAAATATTTTGATTCCAAATTGAAGGTATGTATAGTATGTAGGCAGATGCATAATTATGAAATACATATAATTAAGAATATTGTAAGAATGAAAAATATTTTGGCAATATTTCAAAATTGTTATGAATTTGGTTTTGATTTTTGGATGCATTTTTAAAAATGAGGTCAAATTGATTATGACATCGAGGCCTTTGTTTTTTTTTTATTACGAGATTGTCGGGCGAAGTTTTTTACTCCAATTACTTTTGTTTACTCTTTAAAATGATACCACGGTCAAAACTCCGGTGTCTCAAGAGACAGCAAGTTTTGAAAGTAGATGTATAACCAAAATATGATAATGAGAGTTTATGTGTATGTAGGTGCGTTTGCGAACCTAGTTCTTGACTTTTATCTTTTGATTAGCACCCTGAAAAAAATCTCATCAGTCAACAATGGCTATGTATTTTTTGTTCAGTTAAAAAAAATTGCACAACTGGATCGCACGAACTGGCTCTTCTAACTAACAACTATAATGTATAGCTATAGACATTGACGGTGTATAGTAATGGTTCCATAATATGTTTAGTTTATATCGTCAACAATAAACAATCAAAACAAGTTATATAAATAGCAATTTTTAAATTTATTGATTAAAATAATACAAACAAAATGATTAAAAAAAAGTTAAAAATAAAAATAAATGATTTTTTCTTCGATTTTATTTGTTCTTAAAACAAATTATTCTTACGTATTTTAAATGCCTTATATTTTGACTAACTTAGAATTACCGAATTGCAAAATTATGACAAAATCAACAAAGTTAATAACGAGATATTCAGGAATAACCCAAAACAATGTAAAACTTTATTTGCGTTCTTCGAATTTCTTGGCAAAAATTTTCTACGAATTACATGTACCTACGAAGTTTAATCGAAATAGTTAGAGCCGTTCTCGCGAAAAAAAAAAAAAAATGATAAAACCGAAATTGTCGTATGGCAGCTAACCGTTCTAAATAAGTTAAAACAAAAATTTGAATTTTTCCTCTAGACAATCACATAAAAACGCTTTACATCGAATTTGAGAAAAAGCCATCTTAACATTTAGTCTCTAGCTTGATGTACATCAGAACACACAGACCGAGGCGACGGATGTCTTGTCGACAATCACTGTTTTGGACTTCTCAATCATCGTTATGTTAGTTTTGATTAAAACTTCGAAATATTTTTGAAACCAAGCCAATACTTGCCTATAAAGCAAGTTTTCCTCCAAGTTGGTTAATTACTTTGGCATGTATCCGCCACTGAAAAACTACTTCTTGGGTTCAAAGTAGACAAACATTATGAACATATATGTATCTGGCTAGAGTAAGCTAACTCTGGTTTAACTCGGCACTAAAAAAAACTGGACTTAAGACTTGTTAGCCCAAAAGTTGACTTGATAAATAATATAAACAAAAATAATGCTTGTCGAAATTCTTATAAAAATAGATATAAGTTTTTTTAGAACACAACTTGGATTTTTATAAAAACTGTGATGATTATTTAAAATTTTGAACGTTAATTCCTATCATAATTTTAAAATTTTCATCAATAACGGTTTAGAGGTTTAGTACAAATACAAATTTAGTACAACACTGTGCACTACCTTGAGATCAACGTTATTTCTCTAGGCATTTCTTTCAAAAATTGTCAAACCCCTATTTGCGTTTTGTGAATTTTTCACTAAGAACCTGGCACGTAGTTTAATTCATTTTTGTAAAAACTTTAGATACGAGTTTAAATCAAAATCGCAAGTGCTACTTTCTACAAAATTTTAAAAATTCAACATTTTTGGAAGGGAAATTTCTCGATCTAGAAAAAAAATTCTAATTTTACTTGCTTGAGGAATCACACAGAAATGGTGTACATACAAAATTTTAACTAAAAAAACAACTGTGGTGTTTTAAAACCTGAACTTTGACTTGTCTGCAATTTTCTCAACACTTTAACAACTTCTTTTATAAATTATTATTTTTGCGGATTATTTTGGAATATCGATTGCAAATTAGTTGAGAACCTTATACAAATCTGATGTTAAAACAATTGCTTTTGACTTTTATAATTCATAAAATACTCACTTCAGCCTAAAGATACCGGTCATTTTCAAGCAAATAAAAAGACATAACCTCATACATAAATGTATAGGCTAATTTACGTTTTTCAAAGCGCCGGAGTTCTCCAGGAGTATTGTATCTCGAAAACCCTTTCTTATTGTCTTTTTAAGATCTGAAAAAATCAGCTTGCCCTTATTTCATTCCACGTAAAAGTCTATCTTTCCTGTATTAATGTTAATAAAAAGAAAGTCTACATACATATGTACGTAACTTCTTATTTTGAACCCGAAAGTCATAACGAAGACTACCGAAGAATTCCTTTATTCCTTTGTTTAAAAATACAAAAGGAAGTACATTTTTGGGAAAATGCACATTTATTGCTATATTAAATAAATTCAATTTTGTGTCTCATCTGTACATACATATACATATATTTACATATTAAAGTAGGCATGTATGTGTACAAATCGTCAACAAGCTTCATTCATATGTTTTCTTCGTCGTGTCGTCAGCACTTTTGCACGAAAAAAACATCGCAAGAGAATGCGTTTGATATTTTGAAACCTTAAAGAATATTCAAATAAATGTTTTGCGCAAAACTAAACCGAGGGTGACACAATAGAAACTGGGTTACTATAAGTTCATTTGTTGTGAAAATGAAAAACTATTTAGTTCAAGATCATGGAAAACTTTGGTGTGCTGCATATAGCGACTGCAACATTATGTGTTTCTGAACTTGGCATTGAGGCAGAATGTAAAAGATTTTTTATTGGAGAACAAAGTGACCGACAAAAAAGACACTTTGTTTAAGTTTCACTCACCTGTACAACTTGTTCTTCTTTCATGGCGATCATTTGCTTACAACACGTTACAACTTCCTTCAGTGAAACTACCTGCTTCCTTGTGACACCCAATTCAGTTTGAAGTGACAAATTTTCTGCATTTGCCATTTGAAGAGCTAACTGTGCTTCAGCCAGATGCACTTTAGGATTTGTGCTTTCCGATACGACTTCATCGTCTGATATTTGCTGAGCAAATGCACGATCTTTTTCTTCCATTTGCTTCTTCTTAGTCTCTTCCGTGTTAGTTGATGGAACTTCTTCAGATGTTCCTTCTACACTTCTGGAACGACTTAAAGTACCCCTCTCTTCAGCCAATTGCCTTCGCAGCGATTTAAGCTCCTCCCGGAGATCATTGACCGCTGTCTGTCTAGCCATTCGTTTCGTTTTTAGTTCTTCTTTAAATTCTTCCAATGATTGTTCCCTTCGGACATTCGCCTCGATTTCCTGTTCGATTTCGTCACTTCTTTTAAGCACTAAACTTTCACTTGTACCTTCGTTTTGAAGGTCACTGTAGTCCTTTGGAGATTTAATCCTTCTTTGAATCACTTTTTGGTCACTATTTATTAATAAATTGTCATTATTATTTCTGGCTAATGCCGATGCACTTGTACTGGGACCACTCTCTACTTCATCACCACCTACATTGAGGAGTAAATTTTGATTTTCTATTTCCCACCACCAAGGATCTTCGCTAGAATCCTGGCTCAATTCCTCTTGATTATTTTCAGTGCTAGACTCTCCTTCGTCCATGGGGAGTGACGACTCAGAACTGCCCATGCTCCTCGAAGCTCACTGGTATTTTATATAGACGCACGCACAGAGTAGAGGTGCAGTGACGCAGAATTTTTTGAACAAAAGTATGAACCAAACTGCGACTTTAATGCTTGTTGTTCTTCTCAATAAAAACTCAAGAATCTCTCGGAACAAAGAAAAGTTAGGTTGTGTAGTGAATTTATGGTATGTGTAATTTTTATCTGTATAGAAATGTTCGCACAATGGTTTCTTAAGTTAAAAAATAAATTAAAATACTTTTAGTATTTTTTTTTTTTTTTGTTCTTTTACATGTTAACGAACGTTAACTTTATGTATAGATATTGTATCTTTTTTTCTTTATATTTCACACTTTTGCAATTTTATATATTTTTGTTTAAAAGAGAAAGATAGGAATTTTTTTTTGGAAAATTTAAAATTTTTGAAAATAAATTTCCTATATAACACAACGAAAGGAAAACTTTCTTCAAATTTGAATGCAACTACTCGGAAAACTCGTGAAAAACTGATCTATTTTTAAAAATGTTCTCTTGCCTTTGGGTTCAATTCTGTTGGCAGTTTTCTATTTTCTTTTCTTCGAGAAGAAAATATATTTTTGTTTTCTCATTCCTATTTGCTTTGTATCTTCTGCGCGCGTAGTTCATAGGTAAATTCTTCTTAAAAATATACTGTATGGATCTGTGTGTATATGTATATTTAATTTTTTTTAGATAAAAACGGTTTTTGAAGAACGAAAATCTCAACACGCGAGAGAACAACCAAAAAAAACAATTAAAGAAGATCGGTCGGAGCGAATCGTCGCGTCGCCTCGCGTCCGGCCTCCCGTCAACGTCCGTCGTCGCTCGTCGCAATCGTTAAGCACAAGCACTTTTAAATTTTTATACCGACACAAATGCGCTACCTACTTTAAATTGTGAGCTTAGATTGAATTTATTGAATGCAGTCTATAGTTGCGAAGGCCTTTTGGTTGACTTGTTTTGACCGTTTTTGTAAAGTTGACATCTGTTGGATGGCATATTTCCGTGATTAGTTGCTGATTCAGTTAGGTGTGCTAGTGCCACTGACCATTTATTGTTGTACACCTTGATTGGATGAAGTCATGAGAAAATGCATTTAATTGTGATGCATTTGTGATTGTTTTATAATTATAGCTTACTAAGATCTGAATCTGAAGGAAGAGGTAGATGAATAATATGTTAAGGCTTTACTTGATTTCTAAGTTCAGATGTTATTTCAAATGGGTTATAAATTAATTTGAGTTTAGTTTTTACCTGAGAATGGGATGGGTTAACATAAACCTTAACTTAAAATTGAAAACAACGATACAATTTCAATTTTTTTTATGTTGAAGTTTGTATCTTCAAATTTCAATGATTAGTAATAGATATGAAGAAAACGAAAATAATGCTCAAAAGTTTTTACATTAAAAAACAAATTATCATAAACTTTTAATAAGATAACTTTGCTACCAGGCATTTTAATTTTTAATTTTTTGTTAGTGGCTTCCCCAATTTTGATCAAAATTTGTAGAGTCCCGTCGATTATTTTTACTAAGAGCGCACTAAATTGGTTTTTGCAATCCTAAAAATGATTAACACAGTGCGAGAATTAGGAAAATAGGGAAGGATTTAAGAGGAGATACCGATTTACATTGGTTTTGAACCTATATAAAATAGCAGGGGAAAATAGTGCCGAGTCAAGCATTCAACGTTCGAGTAGTGCGGCTAAAAAAACAATCTCTATAGGTACTTGACAGTACGTCCGAAATTGGGCTCGAGGGTAAACTGATGCGCATTTCTAGAAGTATGAATATTACCGTTGAATTGTTTTAGGGAGGGTATGTAAATGGATATTTCAATAGAACACTGTTTACAAAAATAACGGCAAAATAAAGAAAGACATGAAACATTGTGGTGGTGTTCAAGATATGCATTTGCATCCATTATATTTCTATTACCTATCATTTTCATAGCTCTTCTTTGAATTCTATCCCATAGACTCAAGTGGGTTATTGGAGCACCTGCCCAAACATGAGAATTGTACTCGAGCCTTGGACGAGTAAAGGCTTTAAACATTACAGCCAGATCAGGAGGGGAGACAAATTTCTCGCATCGCCGATGAAAACCTTAAGACTTAGCAGCATTTTAGCACGTTAAGAACATAACTCCTTCATTTCTCAGAACGAAAGATTTTTGTTTCGATGTATTTTTCCTTCTATTCGTATGGAATCGAAGAATTTTTCTTTTTGAGGGATACTTCGCGGGAGGATCAGGATAGTTTTAAAAATCAATATTTTTAATGCTCTTTGTTTTTAAAATATTTTGTTGTGATATATTTTATAACAAACGCAACGTTAAAGTAAAATTATTTTCTGCGCCAACAGAAATATTTGTTACTAATTTTTAAATAATATTAAGGTGTGATTTTTAAGGATTTATGAGAAACACTAATTTTTACCTGATGATTTTGACAAAAAAAATATTTTTGTAAACCGATATTTGTAATTTAAACATGAAAACACTACAAGAAATTTGTGCATCATTTGAAAAATCTGGAAAAATTTGTAGTATGTTTGGAAAGAGAAGAATCGCATAGAAAGAGTTATCGTGTTTGAGAACTTTTCAAATATAGAAATTAAATATGTATTAATATTTAATGAAAAAAAAAAAACATGATTTAAAAAAAAATCTGATAATTTTCTATCTGGCCCCTCCAGCCTCTGCAAAATAAAATCCTGCGGGTGTGTTTACAAATTGAAACAGTATTGGTATAGCCATTGACTAGATATATGCTTGCATAACCCGAAAATAAGAAAAATTTCCTTTAAAATAAAAGTTAAAAAAAAAATACCTTTTTCTGTTAGCGATATAAAAATTAACAGAAAAAAATTTTAAACTTAAGGGTTTTAATGTTTTCATGGCAGGTACCGGTATTTTTAGTCCTTAAACCAATATTTCAAAAACTATTCTCAAAATTGATTGAATGATAACCGATTTTGACATAAAATTACATTTCGGTACTTTTAAGCTAGTCAAAATATATTGCACTTAAAAGGAGAATGAGCAAAAATATATGGTACCTAGTACCTAGCCCAGAAACGAGACCTTTGAAAAGGATTAGGTACTATGGAGTGTACCAACGTACGAGTATTTTTTTTTCCCTTAACTATGGGAGTTGGCTAAAATAAGATACCAAACAAATAAGAAAAACACTTTGCAAATTCGAATAAACAGACGAATTGTTTTATATTTTGTAATAAGCCCCATGGTTAACAGTTGTGTGTCCATATTCAAAAATGATGCTCTTGAACTAAGCTTTCCAACGTTGTATATGTCAACTGTGGGAACTAGACGCACAATTATTCCCATTCATTAAATTCGCTAAATCGAATAAAAAAAAACTAGAATTTTCATACTGTTGTTAAGCAAATTCTTCGCCAACCATGACATTATTCTCTATTATTAGCAATTGGTATGAAAGTTTCTTCATTTTTGGGTCTATTCAGTTCATCGAAAGTTACCAATGCTGTCATTTCAATGGAACATATTATTGCAATTAACTTTTGCTCTAATTGCTATCTTTGTTGCCATATACTGGCTAAGCCCCATGGCTTACAACTTTGTGCCCCTACAAAAAAATGATGTACTAGGGCTAAGCTTTCCAACGATATATATATCATTTGTGGGCAATAGGTAGACCAAAATGCCATTCTCCTTTGTATGATTATATTTTTTTAACGAACAAATAAAATCAAAAAAAAATATTTTTTTCTATTTTTGCCTTTCTTACACAATTTCTTTTATCAAACAATTTAAAATTATTATTTTAACTTGTTTTAAACATTTCCTGGTTATAACGATATAAAAATATTGTCGAACCATTATAAATTACATACAGCGTCAATGTCTAGCTACATTCTAGTTGTTAACTACAAGAACAAAGCGTGCGATCCAATCCTGCATTTTATTTGATTATGCATCTATGCGTTTTGAAATGTGCTTTCCCTTAATTTCGTTAAAGTCAAAACACAAGTTCTCAATTTCGAGCAGTGAACTTCAATAGGAATATGACGACGTAAAGTTGTGTGAATGGCCGTATTATTTAAAAACATCAATTTTCAACTTAGTTGTTTTGTTTTTCAAAAGAAACAACCTATCTCGCAGATGGTAGCACACAACGAACATCCACAGCTGATGGTGATTTTAACGCAAAACACAAAGTCGTTGTGTACAGTCACATTAGTGCCAGTGGAACGGATGTGCGCTTTGGCCCTTTCATGTCTATGTCAACATTTTTTTAGTTTATCTTTCTTAGGACTAAAATAGACCTTCAAATTGCATTTTATAGATTGAAGAAAAAGAAAACTTTTATAGAATTATTTTACTCTATAGGTAGAAATCTGTTTTCACTCCAAATGGGCCCGATCAAGGCAGACACACTTTATGTGTTTGAAAAAGAAACATAATGTTTTGCAGCCGATGAATATTCGGACCAAATTCGCGTGAGCTTGTTCATTGTTGTTTGTTTTTATGGACTTTGTAGCTCTCTATAAAAGACACACTTTAAGTCAAAAATACTTGCTTATTCATGTCAATTTCACAATAATCATCTTCAGTTCTACTTATTCTGGCTGGCATCAGGTGTATTTTGTTTTTAATATACAAATTTTTTAATACAAATACAAATGATGCCATGGTATGTTATGTTTTCGTGGGAATTTTGGGATTTTTTTTTTTGTTTTCAAATATGAGATATTTTTACTACTGAGTCAGCACCAGACATGATTAGTGTATTTTTTGCTTTCCCCCTAAATTTAATATAAATATTAATTTTTTTTTTTAAAGAAATAACATGCGAGACCTCTCGCATGTATACAATGAAACTCAATTCCTCATATACTACGGAAAGCAAAAAAAAAAGAAATAAAATGCGTTCCAAGTTAAGGTTAAAAGAACTGCATTCAATAATATGTCAATTTCGTTGAACAACGGTTGCGGATTTGGATCTACGACTGAACTCAATGGAAACTTACAGCACTCCCCCACTTCACAGCACTATCAACTGTTCTGAAATTGAAGCGGCTTAACAACATGTGGATTTTTGTCCATCGAGAACGAACAGTTTTAAATTATTCCTGGCAAACATAAAACTATTTTTATTGTACAGCTCACTATGGTGTATACGTAACATTCAAAGTCGAACATTTATAAAAGAACAGATTTTAAACTGTTTGGCTTCGGATTAAAAATCCAGATTCTTCTGTTTAGCTAAGGCAGTTAAGATTAAAGGTTAGACCGCACTAGGCGGAACTGCACTGCAGCGGAACTGCGAGTCAAAATAATTTGTATGAAATTGTATGAAGTTCAGTTGCCGCTTAGTGCGATATAGCTCATACAATTTCATACAGATAATGTTTTGCCGCGTCGTGAAGTGTAGTTCCGCTGCAGTTGTGTGCGGTCTAACCCTAATAATACATACCTACATACATATTTTAATATAATAATGTTCATGATGATAATAATTATTGTATACAACAATTCTAATGTCCATTAAAGAACTCAGTATAATTCATATTACAACTATACAGTCCACTGTGATGTATGTATATATGTTACATTGAACATCAATTTGTGGATTTATAATTATTTAAACTGTTTTCAATACGATTAGTAGACCAAATATATTTTTAGCATATATGTAATTAAAAAAAAATTACAAAATTAAATAAAAGAGGAATAAGTTTTTATATTGTTTTTGACTGTTAACTGACTTTCTCCCTCCCTAGCAAGTATGTTTGTACATGTCATTATTAGTAAAGCACTTTGCTTTGCTTAATACATTTCACCAAATATCTACACGTCAAACCGAGTTGTGCATTTTATTTCCATCACTATAACGTACTTAATATGTATTTCAAATCCTTTCTTTTTATTCAAGTTCAAAACTTTTCTTATATATCCTAGTTGAAGCAGCTGACTTAGTTACTTAATTCACCGCATTGCTTTTAATATTTCACTCGCACCAAAACAACTCTATCAAATCCAAAACAGCCTTGAGCTAGAAGATACTAAATCAGGCAAATTACGCCCCTGCTTGCAGCATAAGTGCATTTTCATGTATTATTTTTTTGTTTTTGTAGTTGTGTTGTATCTTAACAAAGCTATCCGCAAGGTATAGTTGTATCAGGTACCCTACCCAGAGCACTTTTGCCAAAAATAAATTACTCAAGCTACATAAATTATTCAGCACATTGTGGCTAAGTAACAAATAAGGCTTCAAAAGAGTCCTTACAGCCAACTGCAACACCATTGTGTTCTAAGTTTTGCACTTTCATTGCACACCTAAGAAAAGGCAATTCTTCTACTCTATGTAGTTCAACAGAAGAACAAAATACAGGGTGTTTTGTTTTGAAATAAAAAAGGCAGTTTGTTTTTGTTTCAAGAAACATTCTTTAACTAAAAATTACACAAAATAACAAATATGTAATAGGGCTGCTGAGATCTTTCGACAAGATAAGACAAATTGGATTCTTACAATTTAAGAATGAGAAAAATTTCTGTTCAAAAAGTTTTCTAAAAGTGGGACAAAATACACTATAGAATGTGCTTCCAGAAAACTGAGCTTAATCTATGAAAATTAAAATCGAGACCTTAGGAAATGTTTCGAGTAACAAATCAACTTTAGTCCAAGATTTAATAGAACGCTAAAACTACTTAAGAACTTCGTGAAGAAATGGGCTTCTAGAAATGTGAAAAAATACCTACATAGATAATTAAAAGATTTGAGTTTGCGTTTTCTCTGAAACGCCCTATACAATACTCACCTGTTTGTTGACCTGACATACAAATACATACATACGCACACCCATCCTAGATAGGATATATACATTAATCATCGCGGACGAGGAAGTATTGTTTGCCAAGTTAGTTAGATGTTTTAGCACTTATTCGGTTGCTCTTTTAGTCGTTTTGTGTACGCGAAAAGTTGCTCCTTGGGAATTTTCCATATATAAAAGACGGGTAGTAGCTAGTAGGTACTTGGTCTTTCTTTTGCAAGATTTTGCAAACGTATAGAAGAATATAGAGAAGCAAAGTTTCGGGTGAATGGTGGTTGAATTTTTTTTCTTTTATAAAATACAGGGTGGTGGGTTTTTTAAGTCGGCGGCGCGGCGTAAGTACACATTATAGTTGGCAAAGTGTGACGTGGTGTACTAATAAGGATCAAACACTTTGTAAAGTTTAACTATATATTTTATAAAAATAAATCTACGTTACATGCACTGCAAAATAAACTTTGTTTTGCATTGTTTTGAAACTGCGTTCAGATAAAGCAATAATTATTCTTAAGCCATGACAATGTGCAAATAGATGTGATGTTATTGATAAAACATAACTCATACAATTAAATTTCGCAATTGTTAGCGTCATAAAATGCCTACCTCGCTATGATTTAAAAACAACTTACTAATAAATAAGCAGTATGTATCAAGAATAATCCTACTTACTTCATCGTCCTTTTTATTATTTACAATTGAATTGTAATCTAACATCATGTGAATATTCCAATTTGTATTGATAAATTATGGCTAAAACCAAACAACGCACTGAAAAAAAGCCAAAAGGAAATGGGTAACGTTCTTTGTTTTGTTACATGACCGTTAAGGTTTTGGAAGTGGGGTTTATGAGATATTTGGCCAAAACAGTAAACGCTAGCTAATCATGCCGAAAAGAACAAAATATAAGCCAAAAATTTTCAAAATAATGTACTTACATTGCTTTATTTTATTTGTGCCCCATTGCATACAGCCATACATCAAATCGAAGAACTCAAGATAATCTTTTCAATTGTGTACGACACACTACTTTTATGTAGGTGTTTACCTCATACATTTTGTCGGTTCTACCTGAACCAAGAGGTGCTCTGTGGACATCGCCCAGTATTTTCTTCAGGAACTTTTGAATCAGACGATGCTTGATTGATTACAATATGTTTGGTAATTAAACGTACTAGAAAAAAGAAATCTTTCTATAATAGCTAACCGTTCTGATTGAACCTTAACAAAATATTCGAATTTAAAAATAAAATTTCTAGATAATACAAAAAACAAATTATTGTTTTTTTAATTATTTTTAATGGAAAACAAAACACCAACGTCTACAATATCTCTTCGTCTGATTCTTTAGCTTCAGCAACAATCTTTCCTTTTTTATCGACTGGCTTTGTGTGAACAACAACAGATTCTGCAGTTTCCTTGGTACTAACTACCAATGCTTCAGGCATCTGTAAGTTGGCCAATGCACAGCAGCACCTTACTGTAAACTCTGAGTAAACTTCTCCATTCGAATTAACTGGCTGTCGATTAAAAAGAATTTTGAAGTTATCCTTGAGTAGATCAAGTACTTTGTCTTCTGTGTTCTTAGCCATATGTTTAATACTTTGTATTTGTTCATCGTCTTTTTGACTTTCTTCAAACATATCCTTAACTGATAAAACAATATGATGTTCGCTGATTTTATCAAAAAATCCAGATTCTTCAATGATGCCTTCGTTCGTAGCACTACTTCCAAAGCCTTGTGATACAAAAATTATTTCGCCAGCTGGTGTAAAGGCTATCAAGTATCTTATTTTATGTTTCATATATTGTAATCCTTTGTTTGCAGGTTCTGAAAAAAAAATAAAACAAAGTCTTAAGATATGAAAAATAAACAGTGAAAAATCAAATTACTTAGATTTTTAATTAATATTTCCAAAAAATGTATCAAAACAATGCATTTATCACCCATAATTTCCTTAAAACAACTGGGCGTGTTCAACAACAATGTTTCATCATCTGGCCATTTAACAAGAGGTCCAATTTTTGTATTCATCGTTGCTAGATTTTCGCGATACATTTTTGAAATCGTCAAATTCGTGACGCCGAAAATATATGACAGATATGATATTGGAAGATCCAACCGCAACTTCATTAGAGTTATAACAAAACCATCAAATGCATTTATTTTTGACTTGGTTTCTTCATGCAAATGATCTTTTACCACGTCATACAATTGATTAACCACCGCAAAATTTGACAATCCAGTAAGGGTTTTAACTTTCTCGTCATCATTTTTGAGGCCGTTAAATGAAATATCATGAAGGCGAAGTTTTGATCTGAGTTTTCTCAACTCAAGATCACATTCTTTGACTTTTACTTCGAAGGAGTTGATTAGCTGCAAATGGAATCAATTTTGTTAGAATTTCAGATTTATATGCAGACATAGGTGATAATTTGTTTGAATGTCTGTTTGGTAACGTAAAACTGTGAAATTTATTGCCTTCAAGTTAAAAAAAAAACAAGCGGTGATCAAGTATTAGCATCTTTAACCATGTACACACTTTGGGGTCTCCTTATTTTAAATATTAAAGGCCCATTTTTATTAAAACGAAACCCAACATTTAAGTTCACATACATACATATGTATATGTTCATTCGTACATATTTACAAATATGACAAATTTTTATCCGTTGGTAACAACTCACTTCCATGCAAAAAATTAAAATGACCTATTTTGTTATAAAAAAAAAAGTGTTCCTTGTCAGAGTAATGACGTTCAGAAGACTTATTACAAACAACTTGAGATAGACCTAACTACCCGAAAGTAGACCCGAAATCAGCTGGATCAAGGTAGCGAGAAATATTTTGTATAATACTAATTCCTCTTCGTTTAGCAAACCAAGATTTTTTATGTAGACAGCACAAGCTACCAGTGAGAATTTGGCATATAAAGAAGCCAAATACAGAAGTCAAAAAGTTTTCACCGAACGGTTTTTGAGTTAAGGAACCTTATCAAACGCGATATACGGGTTTTGAGGGACTGATCAGGACTGTTGCTTAGTAGAGTTAAATAAGAACCCGGTGAAGCAAACTTACAAGACTGCCTAGTTTATCATCAGTCATCACATAATGACATAGAGGAAAGCCATTTAACAACAAGTAATGAGTTTTTTGGGAAATAATAATTTGTGCAAGGCATTCAGTATATGTTTCTTAATTTTAATAAAAAAAAATTGTATTACAATAATTGAAGAAAACAAATTGATATTGAATTGAATATTTTTGTGCACGGGAAAGTTGTGTTTTCTATGATTTTTAGCACCAAATTATCAAAATGTGGGTATGTATCGAGTACTATATTGTACATGTTGCAGTAAAAATCCTTTTATTTTAAGCGAAATGGTGTAGTATCGCATATCAGCCGAAATTCGACATTTAGATTTGGTATGAAAAGTTTTTAAAATTTTAAAGGTCATGAAGTTCGGCTTGACGTTGGGTTCGGGACACCCTGTTTTGTAAAATATGTTTCTTCCTTAACTCTTAATTTCTGTGCATTTTGGTCCCAAGTTCTGGCAATTTCATTTTTTTATGAGTTTTACAGGACTTCGGAGTAAAAATCACAGAAACTCAAAGTAAAGGAACAGACACAATAATTGATCAATACCAACTTACCATATTGTGTTTAACTTCAATCTGTTTTTCTCTTAGTTGATACATTTTTATGAGCTCATCTTTATTTTTAAGTTGTATTTTAAGTTTCTCTAGAGAAATGTCGCCTGATTTTGAAGTTCGCTCTTTTACATTATTCGCTGACTGATTTGTTCCGCCAACAAAGACATTATTGTGATCTGTATTTAGTCTTTTAACTCTTAACCTCATGCTAGTCGTTCCCGGTGGATTTATAGTCATTTTTTTAACATTTGGTTGAGGAGAATTATTTGCTGCAGTATTTAATTTCACCGAATGGACTTCTGGAGCACTTGAAACTGGTACGAATTCTATATCCGGTTCATCAAAATCATTACCATCTCCACTTAAGCTTTCATTATCACTGATTTCTAGTATTTCTTCAATGGCGGCAATGGCGGATTTTGATTGTAGAACTTTAGAATGTTTCCATTGACCGGTAGACTTGCGATTTTGAACAATTTCACAAACTCTGTTTGCACCGATACCCAAGTGTAAGCTGGGGACCCAGTCGGGATTTTTCCCGTCCTGTAACTTAGACGGCCGTCCTAGAAGGAATTTTTGTTTTAATAATTGAATTGGACAGAAGGAAACTTACCTTTAATAAAGTGTCTGTAACAAACTTTTTGATGGTTAAGCACTTCATTCCTTGCCGAGATTATGCGAAGTGAGCGTATCCAAGCATTTCGTCTTTTTTGTGACAGATCCTTCAATTGCTGGCTTTTATAGTTTGTCCTAGGAAATGGATAACATCGACTCGTATTTAATTTGTTTGTACAATCAACAACACAACATATCATTTTTTTGATTTTAAATTTATTTAAATTATCTTGATTTGTATCTTTGTAGAAATGCAAAAATTATATTTTTGTTTATTTCTTTTATGGGTTCGCTTTGTTTGCTTGTTTCAAATGAGCACAAAACTCAATTTTTGACGGTTGAATTTTGCGCTTCAAATTCATAAACCCACTTTCGGTCTTTCTTGGATCATTGCAAAACGGAGGCTATGTAGCACATCTACACACACTACATTTTTTCACATATAAGTTTGTCCCCTTTCACACAGGAAAACCAGTTGCTAGAGTTGACGTTTGCCTTTAATTGCCTTGTATATTTCACACGAGTGGGCGTAGGAACCAAATTGTGGTTTCCTTAAAAGCTTTTCCAGACCAATGCAAGCGTTGTGAAACATTCGACGTCAGGGAGTTTTTCTTCGAAACTGTGTTGCTAGCAACTGAGAATTTGTAGGCGAGAAGGGCAAGAAGTAGGGGATGGAAAAAATCTCCCTGGTCATAGATTTGAAGAGATTTTTATCACATTCTTTCTCACACAGTCCGTAATGTGCGTTCAACCGATAGACCTTACATATGCCGGCCTCCACTGGCCATAGTCCAAACTACAATCGAATACACAATCTGGTATGAATATGTCACTGCATGGACATTTTTGCGACTCCATTGGATTTTTCCAATTCATGTTCATAGTTTTACCATCGTTCATGGCCACTGGCATAGGAACAAAATAAAAATCCCAGTCAATTCCGTTTCTTCGTATGAAAGGTACAAGGAAAACGTCATAAACATCTCCAGTAACTGGTTTCCTTGTGTGAAAGGGGGCTTAGGGCTAGTTTGGTCACAGCTGATTATCTCTAATCAATGATTAGTGGGCTGGGAAATCCTCAAATGTTTTTGTTGATCAAATTTTGTTTAAAAAATTCAAAGTATGAGTTGCTAATCATGGATTTCACTAATCAGCCAATTTTGGTTAATTAGCGTAGGTTAATTAAATCCTATGAAAGTCACATACTAAATTTAACCCACTGTGAACAAACTGGCCCTTAGTGAAAGTAAGCAGTTTGTTTAATGGTGTGAGTGAAAATCAATACAAATTGACAAGGATAGAAATAAAAAAATGAAGAGCACAACGACAAAAATTTAATTGGAAAAATCTTTCAATATGTAAATTCAGAACAAGATATAGAACTCTGTAAATTCGACTTGAAGAGATGAAAAACTATCTTTTATTCAACGGTGGTATTTGAGGCAATAAATTGCCTCGCTAATTGTGCAAAAAGACGAAACATTAAAATTAATTGACTGTACGACGGAGATCAATATGCCTTTCATCTATACCGGCCGATATTGCATGCCCATGCCAAAGCGTCAAGGCTTAACTACATAGGCCTACTTTTGTACAAAGGTACAAAAGTGAGAAATAAATTTCAAAAAAACAATGGAAAATTGTGCTTGGTGGTTTAATTTATGTGTCAGAACAATTTTCGTATGTTTTTTTGCAACCATGTTTCTTTAGCGAGCATTTTAATTTCTCACTCTTGTACTTTTGTACAAAAGAAGGTCTATGTAGTTAAGGCTTCAGGATTGGCGGAATTTTAATGTATTTCCTAAAATATCGCTAAGTTTTGAATTGAACATGACAAAACTTGACAAAAAAGAGAATGAGAGAGTTAGATGTTTTTTGGTGAAAATTGTATTCTACAATGTAATGAGATAGAGTGAGAAAGTGCGAATTTATTATTTAGTGACGGTGGAGCGATTGTAAAGTTGGAAGCAAAGTCCCGATCTACATTGCCCGATTTTTCCAGAAATCGTGTGAAATGTACACACAGAACGATTTTTTCCTTGTCTTCTTCATTTTTTTATTGCTGAGCTCTTCATGTTTCATTGAGATTCACTCACACCATCAAACGAACGTCACACTGATACCGCACACACACAAAAAAATGGAAAGAAGGCGAAAGAGAACATAAACAGACTGGAAAAATCGTTCGAGTTTTGTGGTACAAACGATTTGATCCCTACCCCTCACTTTTCACTCCCTTTACCAACGAACAAAAGATCGGCTTTGGAAAAATCGTTCAATGTAGACCGGGACAAACAGAACTGCTCGGCTTGCTGATTCCCCACACACGAAAGAGCCAAACATTGGTTCGGATGTTCGTGTTCGTGGATTTTAGACTGGCTGAAAATCCAAATTGTTCGGCTTAACCAAACGAAGCCATTTGAGTTTTCCCACTCACGGGAAATTTTGGTTGGGCTCCGGGCCATTTGGCTCGTTGGTTCGGTCGTGTATGGCCAGCTTTACATTTCCATTTATCAACCAAAGAAAATTGCGCAAATAATTTTTATTTTAAAACTTAATTTGAATGGTAAAATCTTCGAGATTTCCAAGATTTGTGATAATATTGCTAAATCTCGGTTAAGTGTCTGATGCAAAGTTAGGGCCAGTTTGTTCACAGCTGATTATCTTTACTCCATGATAAGTGGAGCTGGGAAATCCTCAAATGTTTTTGTTGATCAAATTGTGTTTAAAAAATTCAAAGTATAAATTGTTTATCATGGATTTCACTAATCAGCCAATTTTTTGGTTGACTAGCGTTCAATCAAAGCCTATGAAAGTCACATACTAAATTGAACCCACTGTGGCCCTAAGGGCCAGATTATCTTTAATCCATGATTAGTGGAGCTGGGAAATCCTCAAATGTTTTTGTTGATCAAATTTTGTTTACAAAATTCAAAGTATGAGTTGCCCTAAGGGCCAGTTTGTTCACAGTGGGTGAAATTTAGTATGTGAGTTCCATCGGCTTTAATTAACTAACGCGTATCAACCAAAATTGGCTGATTAGTGAAATCCATGATTAGCAACTCATACTTTAAACAAAATTTAATCAACAAACACATTTTGAGGATTTCCCAGTTCCACTAATCATGGATTAATGATAATCAGCTGTGAACAAACTGGCCCTTAGTATAACTTCACCGACACGAATAATATCATGAGAAAAGTCATAAATCGTATTTCACTCGTCACTGTGTAAAAACTCAAATTCCGTGTTAGATTTCCCATATTCGATAGGAATGGAACAGAAGCAGTAAAAAAGAAGTAACTTCGGACCAATCGAAAACGACATACATTTCCCAATGGAAAACACAATCAAACAGCTAATTCCCAATAAATTCTGTTAAGAGCTTTATATTTTATTTATCCATATTCAAATTTCCCGAAACACCTCGATGAAAAGTTACCGGCTGGCGACTATTGACGTTTTTCCTTTCCGCTTTTTCTTGCATTTTTTCATTGTTTTTGCAAATTTTAAAATTTTGTTTGTGATGAAATTAATCTTTCAACGCTTTTGGCGGTGATTGGTTTGTTAATATTTTATATAGAAATAAATCATGTCAACAAAATCATTACATTTGGAACGACTCAAAGAGCTCCTAAATGCTCAAAATCCAATTGCAGCTAAAGAATATATCGACAATGTTGTCAATTTTTTTGATTGCCCATTAACTAAAGTTGAACTTGGTATGTTGTTAAAATATTTTTATTTTTCCTTAAATCATTTAATGTATTAATTTCTTAATAGATTTGGCTTTGGAAAAGCTTTTCTCTACTAAATTCGGTACGATTTTCTTTTTGAAGAATTCCATTAAAGCCAATAAACTCTTCCACGAGAGCAACGTTAATATTTTTACACTATGGCACAACTTGCTTACAAAGAATTTAGACAACGTAAACTTTGCTCCTTACACTGCCAGCATAATCCAGGTAATGAATAATCAGTAAACGAATTTATTTTTTACACATAACTTCTTCCACGTGTTATAAAATCCTAGTGTTGCATGAACTTTATTGCGTCCAGCATAGCTCCATCAGCTAAAGAGCGCGAAAGAGCCACAATGGTTCTACAAATTCTCTTCCAAAATAAGTTGGTCGATGAAGATCTTGGAACTGAGGTGGTAGAACGAGTTCTGAATGTCTTTAATCTGAAAAAGCCCCCAGAAATGTTTGCCCAGCAGGTGTTTAAGCTTCTAGGTATCATAGCTCGTTTCTATCCAGTCAGTATCTCCGAGGAACATGCACAACGCATTAAAATAGAGTGCTTTAAAACTCTAGACGCAAACATGGTCAGCCAAGATGTAGTAAGTTCAACAAATTATACCTATTAAATTTCAATTACCAAAGTCAGTTTCTTAGATTCGCTACAGAGCCCTTACTGGTTCTATGGAATGTCTTAATGACTATTTGTATAATTTCGCTCCGTCACCAGAGTCTGAACCTGAAGCATGTGATCGCATATACAAGAGCACTAAAACGCTTTCTGTTTTACCAGATGACATTTCACAAAAAACAGCATTTCGTGCAGGCTTGGACATCTTTACTAATCACTCAACACTCTTTGCCAGACAAGTCTACCGTGACTTCAAGTTTTGGCATGAATGTCTTGGCAAATGGCTTGGCTCTAATATATACGATGAACGTCGACGTGGAATCTATGCATCTTATGCTTTTCACAAAATTATTGCCAAAGAAATGAAAATAGACGAAATTAACTCTAGGAACATATTAGAGTTTATTTTAAATGAATTTCGCAAAACCCTGGAATCTCCAAACTCAAAGCCTGCAGAAACTCGAATTGCTATTCGAGGATTCAGTTCGATGTCACTGCTGTGTAAACAATTTTTACCAACAATGTTAGAAGATATGATATCGTTGGTTGTGCAGAAATGTGATTTAATTCTAATGGCTGATGATAATGCAATGAGAGACTTACTAGATCACTTTCCCGATTATATTCATGCTTTGTCAACTGTTATCAAGGAAATCCAAAATCCACAAATATCTGATGTTTTGGCAGAGAATCTAAAAAATATTATGATTCGATTAATACGCGATTTTCATTATTTGCCAACACTTCAATGTACTCATGTGGCTAATTCAATTTGTAATGCTTTTAATGCTTTATACTTAACGGACGTTACACTTCTTGAAAGATTGCTCAGTAAGGTAAGTGAATTTTCAATATTTTTAATTATTTTATTTTTCGTATGATAAATATTTAATGGCCAGAAAATGATTAAAATTAAAAAAAAATATTCTTCGGATTAAAAGAAAAATTAGAGGAATAACTAAATTATTTATGTAGTTTCTTATTTATCTTTTTTTTTTCATTTTTTTTTGTCTTTAAGGTTATTTTCGAAGGTGTAGTTTGGACATGTTCCCACAAACACATATTCGACGCGAACGCTGATTGGTCGGAAAATATCGATTGGAAGGATAATATAACTTATAAATCATACAGTATACTTTGGGATGCACTCCTAGATGAAACGTCGTTTTCCCGTTCATATGATAAATCAATAATTGTTGATCGAATATTCGATCATCTTATGCTTACGCTATTCAAAATTCTTGATAAACTTGATCTTCGTACGAAAAAACGTGTATATACAGACGAAGATGGCAGAGATCAAGAATTTCATTTTTGCGATCCAAATTTTGATCTGTGTCCAATTCGACCTAAAGATTTTCACATATTCATAAATGTTGTTGATTTCTATAGAGACTTTTGGCCAAAGTTTCAGCGACAATACACGTTAAATTGGATTGAAGAGTTTTGTGAGAGAATGGTCAAATTTGCTTTGCGTTATCCTTTGGTCAGTGGATTTTTGAAACTTCTCGAAGTTGGCCTTAAATCAGCTGACAAACTGAAAGTCTTTGATGATAATTTAGCACCTGGATTAGAAGAAACTCTGGCACATGCCTTTAAAGTTATGATCATTAAATGTCAAATAGTGTCGGGAGAGCTGCAAATTGCAACAATTGAACTTGTTCTTCAATATCCACATAAATTTTACAAAAATTGTTTGATCGATATGATTCCCGTATTCGAAACGGCATTTGATTTGGGGAATTCCATGCCTTGGTTGGCTAGCTTGGCAGTCGGTTGTTTAGAAAAAATTTCCAATTTCAAGGACAGTGAAGATTTGAAAAAACTCTACGAAATAGTGCTACCTTTGTTAGACTCCTATCTCCAGGGGCAGAGTAATATGGAGTACCTTAGCATAAGAGAGGGGCGTGGCGGAAATAAAATACGAAAGACTGGAAAAACGAGTAAATCCAACGTCGAGTTTCACGACATTCAGGCAAAAATAGTTTCACTCTTAGGAACACTGCACCCAGAGGCTGCAACTATGCTCGTAATAAATTCAGCAAAGAATGAAAATTTGGTTAAATGGGACTCGCGAAAATGTGTTCATTTAAATTTAAAACTTCCCGACATAAATCTGACGATTCAATTAGATGCGTTAGTACCTCGTGTCTGTCATCTTGCATTGACATCGACTGATCGACAGACAAAAATTGCTGCCTGTGAGTTAGTTCATGCTTTAGTCTTGTACATGATCGGCGCCCGAGGGCATCAGGGTCAAATTTGGAAGGAGCTTTTTAAAAAGATTTTGGAATTAAGATGTGACGGCGATGCAACCGTGCAGCAAATATTCGAACCATTGCTCATGCAAGTGATGCATTTTATGTCAAAATACGAAAATCTAGATCGGGGCGTCGAAGAAGTTATGGATGCATTAATGGATGGTATTTCTAGTAAGTCTAACTTTGGTTTGCGTGATTTGTCAGCTTCTTGTTTGCGTGAATTTGTTGAATGGAGTATAAAGCAAACAACCCCCCAGCAGCTGGCAGCTTCTCCCGTAAGCATTGAGATTATACTGGGAAGATTAAAAATGTATAGTTTTGATTCGGATGCAAGTAAAAGAGTAGGTGCTGCACTAGCTTTTAATAATCTCTACCGTCGACTCAGGGAAGAAGAGTCCATATGCGATATGTTTTTTGTGGAACTTTTATACACGTTTTGTGTTAATTTTAAACTAAGCGAAGAACTCACCACAATGCCACCCAACGATGACATGAATCCTGAACTAGAGATGATCTCAGAAGCTTTGGATCATGTTGTAAGAGTCCTTACAGAGCGAAGTTATTTGTTCGAAAAAGAATCGAACAAACGTCGAGTTCCTGGTGCTCTAAATTCGGGAACTCTCAGAGATATCTTGAGGTTCCTTATTTTTGAAGCTGGCTCGAAGAAAATGTTCTACCGGCGCAAATGCATACAATTAGCGAGTTCGCTGGCTCCAAGGATAACAGGATTGGGGAGTGTTTGGGATTTCCTTCAAACTGATTCGATTAGTGACGATGATCTACGAGAAATTTGTGAAGGCGCATCTGATGGTTTTGGTATAAGAGCCCGACCTGACATCAACTTTTTATCACTCGTACATAGTGAAAGCCCTGTAAAAAGCCTCTACAACTGGATGGAGTACTTACTAGGATCACTCGAATGCTATGTCTGGCTACTGAAGGAAAAAGCAATTTATAAAGATAAACGCTTCTTCCGGGAAACCAATATTCTCAGCGCAATTGAATGCTTTTTAGATAAAATCTGTTGGAAATCAATAACCGATATAATTGAAAATTCATCCTTAACTGTCATTACAGAAATATCAAATAACATGGATGTTCTTAAGTGTCTCACAGTTATACATATTGTTGATTTTCTTATAGAATTCTTACAATCGGAGTGTGCACTTGAAGAAGGTGTTCACTTTTGGAAACCAGAAATAAATCAACTACTTCAGGATTTGATCCTACAACTTATCTACGAACCTAAAAGTCTTCATTTGGACTTTCGTCTAGAAAAAATATTTTCGCAACTCGATAATCGGGTACAAAAATTCTGCAAGCAAATACAAATTAATTGTCCTGATAAACAATTCTTCAATCAACTCAATAGGGAAATGTTTGTCACCCTGGTTCGAAATATGGACAATCTTTCGCAGAAAATGAGTAATATGTTCAAAATTGGAGGTGTATTTGTTACTAAGCCATCTTATGTAAACGGAATTTTGCACATTCTGAAGATAACTAATTTTGGAGAAATGGACGCAAATAGCTTGCAAACTTTGGTTGCAATTTGTGATCGAATTATGAGACTTCTATTTGATGGTATAAAACGCACAAGCTTTGGCAAAAATATTGTTAATATGCTGACAGAAAATGTTAAGTCCTTTGCAAATAGCCTTATGCGTATTGCTTTTGGAGTAAGAGACTATTCCAATGAGATAATTGATTTTTTGCTGAATGATGAGGAGCTGCATACAATCAATCTTGATTCAAAGATAAAACACGGCCAGTTGTATTTCGAAGTGTATGAAAAAGTAATTTATCAGGAAGCCACATTGGTGTAAGTTAAAGCTCAACATATATGTATGTCAACATTAAAACACGTGTTTTTTTTAAATTTCAGTTTCTTCGAAAAATGCTTTGTTCTCTTACCTATGCACACTGAAGGTCAGCAATCCTACCTGCTCAGAGTACTCACAGGAGTTCTGGAATACAAAAGCAAATCTGGCCGACGCACCAGCACTTCGTTTAGAAACATAATTGATGCGTGCATACAAAATATGCAAACTCTAATTGAAATCTACACTCAGAAAGTAGAAGACTTTTATTTTATTGAGTTTTTGAGACTACTTGCATCGATCGCAAGCAATGACCCTATCGATATAAATGAACAAGTTCCGACACTGGAACAGTTCATCACTTCAAAACTATCTTCAACACAATTGAGTTTAGAAAAGAAATGCAAAATAATATCACTGCTGCCGCTTATGGTGGGTGTTAATGATTATGAAAAAACTGAATTAACGAGCGCATTAGAACATCTACAATGTCACCATTTCCCATTGCGATCAACTGAGTTTGCCAAGAACAGCTTACAGGAGACAAGTCTTAAATTTGCCTTCGTAACACTCCTCAATGCTTTGGTATCTTCAAAGTCTTATATTTTGTTGGAATTCCTCTTTAAATGTACCGCCTCCGATGAGGTCCATTTAGTGGAAGAAATTATTAGAAAGGAACTTAAGTCCTTTACCCTCTGTTTAAGTGATGAACAACAAGTAGAAGTATTAAACCGAACCTTAGCAACTGTTCTTAACGAACGCTATGAGCCAACAATTCGAACAACAATCTATCGGCGATTCCTTTTAAATATATTCATACACTGTTCCGAAGAAGCACTTATGGAATTATTTAAAAATAAAATTAAACTGATAAATATGCTTTTGGAATCTAATTATAGAATCGGTACCTCGGGAAGAGCTGTTAATCAGGCTTTGGCCAATCGTATAATCGGGTATGGACTGCTAGAGCATTTTTTTGGAACTGTTAGAAAAGAACTATATTGGAGTGTTACATGTCCAATTGCAATAGAATTATTGGGCAAACCAAAAGCTGAAAGTGAGCTTGTTGGAACATTCACCAAGAAGGCTTTTTATGTGCGAGCCGAAGTATTTGCCACAGAAAGCAAGGAAGCTCTGGAATTCTTTAGGCAGTATCAGTGCTCGGCATATTGCGCTCTCTGTTCGCTGGTCAGCAACACTCAAACTGAATTGAAATTCTATTCAAAGTTTTTATTTGAAGAAAATTCAAGAAAAAACGAATTCTTATGGTCTAAACTGATTGACTGTTCTTCACATAACAACTATGTTTTTTCTGGTCAAGAAATGGAGGAATATGCTAAAATTAGGCAACGATTTGTTTCCATAAGAAAACTGGATGTCCGGCCTTCTGTAGCATTAAACGCAATCACCTCATCGAGACGCCTTCAAACTCAAAACATCATGGAGTCAAGTTTGAGTCAAGATGTTAGAGGAATAGATATGACCTCTTATTCTATTCGCCCATATTCCGAAGCTCTGCGGCGACAGGAATTCAGATCTGCTGAAGTTCAATCTGTGCGCCTTGAAAGTCATGATGTCAATAAACATGAAGTAATGGCAATGATATGCGGTGTTATTAAATTTATGCACACAAATAATATCACACCCGTGATATCAGACAGTAGTATTAAGCGCTCCTATCCTTGGGTTCAAGCAATAGCTAATAGCATTGGAAGTTGCGAAAATCATAAAAACATTCGAGTGTTCCTTGCCCAAATCGTTGATAACTGTAACGAAGTTTTCCAACAATTTGCACATGTGTTGTTTAAACCTATTCTCAGGATGCTTGTAGACGAATGTGCTGGAAGCACATTGAATTTTTTTATCACCGACATGATTGCACTGCTTGTCACTTGGTGTGAGTATTCAAATTCTTTATTTTCTGTTACGTATACGCCCAAGTGAACACGGTTAAATATTCTATTTTATTTGCAGCCTCTAAAAACATACATCTGCCTCAAGCTGCTGATGAAGTATCACTCGTTCAGGAACTTCTCAAGTTTGTAATGAAAAATGCTTGGAGTGAAACCAGAGAAATTCTAAAATTCAACTTGGAAATTGTTCAAACTATGTTGTCTGTGTGGAAGGATATCATTGTTGTCCCGGCTAATCTCCTTCTTGACATGATAACTCGAAGTCAACGAATCGATTCGGATTTTAACGAATGTGGAATTGTTTTCTTGGGAATGATTCTATCAAAGGATTTGGTTCCTTGGACAGATTTTAACAAAGTTCTTTACATCAATGCAATTTTAACAAATATTGAAAATCTAAAACCGAGCGTTTATCACCCAGCTGCGTATTCATTGGGTGCTGCATTAGCAGTTTTATCTAAGTCCGGTGACCAGGATAGTGCAGATAATCTTTTCAAGGAAATTCAAACTCGTTTGCATTCACTTAACAATAAAAAAGATCGAAAGTGTGAAAAACGTTTCACAGATATTCTCTACAATATACACAAGTCCAGTCCTCATATTGTTGATCGATTGCGCGAGGTTGTATGCTTCAAGATACCCACAGCAATTGGCACAACTAAACGAAGCTACCTCGAGATGATTTTATCTAGAATTGAGTCGTTTGAAGAAGATGAAGTGTATAATACGATTATTGGAATCGGTATTAAGGATCTACTGAAACATCCCGACTTTCAGCTACTAGCTTTGCATATTCTAAACCGTGCGCTCCCGATGATTAAAAATTATGACCTAACATTGCTTTTTGAGCTTGTAGAAAACTCACTGCAGTTGCAACGCATTGATTGTCGTGATATTGGCTATGAAATATGCATTTATATCGCTAAAAATTTCAATAATGAGATTCAAAAGAAAGCAATTAGGTTAATTCTTAAAGGAATCAATGATCCAGAAGTCGAGATCCAAAAACGGATCTATCAATTCTGGTCGAAGGAAGCCCAAATATCTTCAAAACTGACTGAGCGAATTCTGTTTCTCCTGCACAATTATGCTCTTGAGGGGGAAAGAAATTTTCTTGGTCTTTGCACTCAACTCTTACTTGATCCAGCAATAGAAAGTCCCGAGTCAAAGAAGCAAATATTTGAATTCGAAGATGATCGGGATTCGAAATTACATGAATATCAAATAATTACGAAGCTAAGAAGTCGTTCCACCTACACTCTTCCACCTATGTTCGCTGAGTCCACACAAGCTCGACCGAGTTTATTTAAAGCAACTCAGTTATGCAGTTTGGTTAGGAATACAAATGCCGAATATGCATTTGAGCCAACACAAGATCCAATTATCGTGACACAGGCAAATGAAAAATTCACCCTTCACAGTCAAAATTCCATGCCTTTCCAAATCGGTACCCAAGTCCTGAATCGAAGATCACAGCTTGTGGGGGTCAAGAATCTAAGAGAGGTCTCCGGCTCAGCAAGTGCACTTCGTCGACGTAGATTCCTCAAAGATAAAGAAAAAGAACAAAGGGACAAAGTTTTAAGAGTGATTAGTGTCAGACAGAAAAATGTCGAAGAAACAGCTCGCAAGGCTATTGAGAATGATGTTGGCCTGTATCGTCGGTATAGATTTGGTGAATATCCAGATTTACTTATTAATAATCTTGCTTTTCTGCTTCCCCTTCAAGCACTGGCAAGAAGAGACATTCAAGTGGCTCAAAAATTGTTTGTAGCGACTTTGACTGGAATAGTGGAAGCAACGGAATGTAATTCCACGGAATTCCTCGAACAGATCGATGAAATTTTTAAGCATATTTTAGGTAATTCTACTATGTGTGAGTCAACTATTTTCGCGTCGTTGCTAGAGTTCAGTTTGCTTAAACCTAACGCCTTCAATTTGCCACCAGATCAGATTGCCAAGGTGGCAAAAGAATCGAAAAATTTAACTCTTGGAGCACTGTATTTAGAAAATCGTCTTATTTCTGATTGGGATCATGAAATTGCAGTGACTTTGGAACCTGCTCATTGGTTACAGTTGGCAGATATTTATAGCTCATTGAAAGAATACGAAGTTGTCTCTTCAATCTTTGCTGACAAACTTCGCACAGATCCCCGATTAGCTCATGCTATTGAACTGAGAGCAAATGGTCGGTCCGATGAGGCCCAAGCAC
Source organism: Melangyna quadrimaculata (assembly GCA_949320155.1). Lineage (NCBI taxonomy): Eukaryota > Metazoa > Arthropoda > Insecta > Diptera > Syrphidae > Melangyna > Melangyna quadrimaculata. Next base: position 171,229,615 of record OX439485.1, on the reverse strand, counting down.
TACTTGTCGAGGTCATAGGCAGGAATGTTCATATGGAACATTATTATGCCTATAATTGTTATTATGAGTGTTCCATTGAATTGAGTGATTGGTCACATGTAACTGATGCCATTAATAATGAAATAGACAATCTAGAGGAACTCTGGACTGACAGTTATAATTTGAATTTTCTTTTACCTAAATTGATGCATGCAAAAATACAATTACTGCTTGAAGGCGATACAGAGAGCAGGGATTTCTTGCGAACCGTCACAGAATGGATGTTGGTGCCAGATAAAGCAAAGCATATTAAGAATGAATTCTGTGAAGAACTTATGATGCTATCGATAGTTACTAAAGATTTTCGACAATGTCGGGTGCTCTATGAGAATTATTTAAAAAAGTTTTTGAGGGAATGGAACATCATCGGATCGTTTTGCACCAAAACAAAATTGGAAAGTTTATTAAATGCACAAAGAGTAGCGGAGATCGATTTTTATGCTCAGAAATTTTTGAACAAATTCGATGAATATTGCAGTGAAGAAATATGCACAAAATGGAACTCATGCAATATAGATCTAACAGAATCTCTGCGTATGTGGAACACAATAGTGGGATACAGGAAATATATTGCAGCTCTTGGTTCGAAGACATTGCAAGATGCACAAAGTAAGTTCGTATATTGTCTTTTATTTTCAAATAATATTTTTTTTATGAACTATTTCAGTCGAAGGCCCACAACGAGAACTGAGTAAATCCATTTACCAAATGACAACACGACTATTCAATGCTGCAGATCATCAGAAAAATTTTGCTTTGGCACAGAAAGTTTTTGACAGACTGGTGCCTAGTCGATCAGAGCCCATTGAGTTGATAACCCATGAACTGAGTAGAATAAAAAATATTTTACTCCAAACAGATCGAACGACAGATTGTGTAGGTTTCATTGAAACAGCTTGGAAATCAATAACAGCTCTGTTAAGTAAAGCTTTTCTCCCAAACTATCCTGAAAAACACATTGAAGCCTTAGATTTGAGTACAAAAATTTCAATGCAAACAATCGAAAAACTCGAACAAGAAATATTTAACGAAACGCAAGAGGCCACTTTGAAACAGATCACAAATAATAAATCAAATGACCTAAAATTTGATTTTATTGAGCTTGCCTTGGAATCACTCAAGACGAAAGTATTAGTAGCAAAGATCTCAACCTCTGTCGATTCTAAAATTCTAGCTAATAGCAATTATAGTTTAGCTCAATTTTCGTATGATGTTCTTAATAAAATCGAAAGAAGTTGCCATCAGAAAACAGAATACGAAGAAATATTCATAAGATCTGTGTTGGAAGCTATGAAATATGGTTCAAGAGAAGCCTGCCAACTGTTTCCGTGTGTTCTTCAGCTGTCATCAATAGAAAATGGTGTGCTTCGTGATCGCTTTAGGGAGTGTTCTGCTGATGTTCCCGTCTGGACATACCTAGCATGGATTCCACAGATATTATCAAGATTCGAATTGAATAAATTGTGCTATTTAGATGATATTGTACAAAAAATTGCTTTTAAATACCCTGAGGCTTTACGTTATCCATTTTCGACATGGTATAAGCAAGCTAAGATTCATTTAAGCTTATCAAAAGACGAAGGACACTTCACTGAACGTCGTGTCATTCGCCAAATTTTCGACAGTCTTCAGCAAAAGCTCTGTGAAAAATTTATGAGAAGCTTCAGATATCTAGCTGTTCCCGAAGCATTTCTCTTGGCTCAACTCGAAAGCTTCGATAGAGATATCAGACATCACTCGAACATAAACGATGCCCAATTTTCGAAAATTGCTAAAAATCTTCTGAAGGATGTTTATTGTGATGAAGAAGGTCTTCAAGGAGTTGCTTATCGAAGATTGATCAAATACAAAACAGAATTGGAAAGTATTCAAACTTTATCATTCAGCTGCCATGGGGATCGTATTCGGAAGAATTTGGGCGATATAGTGAGAGCTCTGCGAAAGCAACTTCATAGGTATCTTGAGACGAGTTTACGTTTGGAAACAATTTGTCCCTGGTTGGCAAGTTATCAGTGGTGTGGTGAAGAAGAGTGCATAACAATACCCGGACTCACTCATCAAAACTCATTTGATAGCAATCCAGGAGTTATGGAGAGCATTAAGATTGTACGATTTGGAATAAAAGTTCATGTTCTTGTATCGCAGCGCTATCCTTTGCGAATATTAATTCATGGCAGCAATGGACACAGCTATGAATTTCTTGTTAAGCATGGAGAGGACCTCAAGCAAGATCAACGGATTCAGCAGATTCTTAAGCTAATGTCGCAGAAGTTGCGAGAGGATCAAAGGTGCCAGTCTTACAACTTATTAATACGAACATATCAGGTGGTTCCGATAGATAGAAATTGTGGAATACTAAGTTGGGTTAAGGATACTGTCTCGTTAAATGATTTCGTTTTAAACTGTTTCGAACGAAAATGCAGTGACAGTCGAAGTATTATTAATGGATTAATCGAAGCCTACTTGGAGTTTATTGGGCAACATTCTCAGCTTCCTGCTAAGTCTGTTACCATGTATGGAACCTATGGCATAGCCGCTTGTAAATACACAAGAGATCAGTTAATACAGAATCTAAGATGCCTTGAAAATACCATAGATTATGACATAGTAAAAAAAGCCTTAATGGACTTATCACTCTCGCCAGGAAGCTTCTTTGCACTTCGCAATAATTTTGCTACTTCAATGGCTGCCATGAATATAGCCCACTGGATTCTAGGAATAGGTGACCGGCATTTGAAAAACACACTAATCAGTGTCAAAGACGGTTCTATGACAGGAATAGATTTCGGATTTACTTTTGGCTCGGGAACACGTGATCAAAATGTACCAGAGTTGGTACCTTTCAGATTGACTTCTCATCTAGTGAATGCAATGGCGCCAATGGGTACATCTGGACTAATCTTTAAGTGCATGGTTCATTCGCTGAGAGTCTTTCGCAGTGTAGATCGTCTACTAATGTCGTACATGGAGGTATTTATACGTGAACCATCTGTTAATTGGCTTGATATAGCCATGAAGAAAATCAACGCCGATGAGGATTCAATTTTATGTGCATGGGAGCCAAAAGATCGTATTGATATTGCTAGATGCAAATTACAAGGTTCGAATCCAATGTATCTCTTTGAAAGAGAACTTAATGTTGGTGTGGTATCTAAGTAAGTTTGAAGTGTTAATACGCTTTTTTTAGTTGAAAATAATTCTATTTATCTTTTAGAAATATAGACTATCTTGAAGGATACATGAAGATTTTACGCGGCCATAGCCAGTTTAATATACGCTCAAGACTCCCCAAAGATAAATTGTCTGTAGAAGACCAGGTAAAGTGTTTAATCGATCAAGCTACTGACCCTGCTGTTTTAGGAATATCTTACGTTGGATTTTCGCCATGGATTTAAAGAATTAATCTTTTTTTTATTTATTTATATAAATTTGTTTGTATTATTTTTATTATTAATTATACATTAATAGTAAGCAGTTTCTTATTTCAGTTACTTGTCGGCTGTAAAAGTTCAAAATTAAAAAAAAAAACATTTCCCAATAAACTTAATAAAAATCTTTTATTTTGTATACAAACGTCATAGTAGCGCTTTTTAGATATGCGTCATTTTGAATTTTGCATTAATGTTAACCGAACTCAATTCACTCACTAAATATTTATAAGAAAATGGAATTTCTATATTTCCCACTCCTTTGCTATCTCCACATATTTTACAAGTTTCCGGTGTTGCTACAGTTCCTATATCTGTTGACTTGGTAACCCTTTTCAATGTGCCTAAAATGCTTCCACATTTTTCACATGCAAGTACATATGATTTATCGGAATTATGAAACAGACGATCTTGCAACAGAAAAGCACAACCATGTGATATCAGAGCATCACGTTCCATTTCACCAAAACGAACACCTCCACCGCGCTTACGACCCTTGATGGGCTGCTGTGTTATTACGTCTACGGGTCCAGTTGAACGAACTTGCCACTTATCGAAGACCATGTGACGCAAACGTTGATAGTGAACAACTCCAAAAAATATATCCGCAGTCATTTCACGTCCATCGATTCCACTGTACAAACGTTCTGTACCATAATAGTTGTAACCCCCCATTTCTAGCAATTTACCAAAGTAGTCAATGGCTGTGTTTTTTTCTGTGAATCTAAATGGTGTCGCATCATGAACGAGGCCATGCAAGGCTGCACTCTTTCCTGCCATAGTTTCGACCATCATAGCGATTGTCATACGAGATGGGAAACCATGAGGATTGAATACAATATCTGGGATAAGACCAGTCTCTGAAAATGGAAGATCTTCAGCGGGGTATTTTTGTGAGCAGATACCCTTTTGTCCAGCACGTGATGCAAATTTGTCACCGATATTTGCCGGACGTGGCACTCGAAATGTTATGCAAACCATTCTTGGTGCATTTGTCTTAAAACTACCACACCAACGAACACTGTCAATGATGCAATCTTCTTTTTCATCACTCGGAATAACTTTGTATTTGAATTCCTCGGTGTCAAAATAACTGAAATATAAAAAAATGGCTTTAAATTTGACACAATAGACGTTTCATAACTAACAATTTTTATTATTTAAGGAATACGGGAGACCTATTTTTATAAAGGGAGTGCAATTATTTAATAATCTTCCTAGAAACGTAAAGACTGTTACAAACTTAAATACATTTAAAGCTTTATTAAAACCTCTGTTAAAAGATAATGTTATATGATTAACTTGTAGTTATAAGTATTAAACTGATTTTAAGTTTTAAGAGTTTTTTAAACTAATAAAATACACAAAACAAAAACAAAATACTATTAGAATCTTTAAAATACGCTGGGGTCACATTCAACAACATTTTTTATCAAAACGAATTTTGTGGACAAGACTAATCGCACAGTAGGCTAAACCTGATATTTTGGGGAACAAAAATCACCACTTGAATCGAATAGTAATGTTAGTTGTATGCTTGGAGTCAATGTGAAGTTATGAGTTCTTCATAATAGTGGGGTATTTATAAAATAAGTAGGGTTAGACCAGGAGTAACAAGTAACTTTAAATATCTCAAAGAAAAAAGATTGGAGATTTTCAAAATTATTTTTTAAGGAGAAGAGTAATACGTCTTTTGTGAAGAAAAATGACTTCTATATTAAAGGCGTTATAATTTAAACTTTGATTTAAGTGTTCAGCAAATAATGAAAACACCGCTCTAACATTTTTTGTTTGATGAAACAGTGCTATTTAACTCGTATATTCCTGATATGCAAGGCAGGTATCTACGTTTGATAAATTCGTATCAACATTTTTATTTTAATCCACTCAAAATTCATAAGTGCCAAATAAGTTAAAATTAAAAAATGCTTTTAGATTTTTTAGTGCGATGATACACTTTTTAAGCATTTCTATCTTTTTTCATAAATCAGTTACCAATATTCTTAAATTTATAGCTATTGAATTTTGAATAGATAACTCAAACTCACCAATAAAAAGTTGATTTATAGCTTATTTTTGAACCAGCTTGTGGTAATCCATCATTATCCAAATATTGGGCCAAAGCTGCATTAAGTGGATCCCGAGCGAAGTAAGAGGTTCCTTTTAATTCGACAAACTTGGATTTGTAAATACATCCATAAGCAAAACCTCTTTCATGGGCAGCTTTATTTATTATCATGGCATCTTCCATATCATAGCCTGTGTATGAAATCACGGCAACAATTGCATTTGTTCCCATTGCAAAATCATCCAGTCCAATGTTATCGTGGTGAACTGGACGAAAAAGTGGTGTTGCTGGTGTTTGCAGGCGATACAATTTGTTGCCTGCCTGTTTGGGCCAGTTAAGACATGGAGTACCCATTGTTTGCTTACCCATCTGACATTGATACATATTCCTGAAAAGTAGAGATCGATTAAAATAAAATTAAACCAATCGAATATCTTTTTTTTTAACTTGCCTAGGCGATTGATTTAAATCAGGCATTGGAATCAAGTTTGCCAAGTTACTCATAAAATCAGTTTTTGCCAATTCAATGTGAGTTGTCACTCCTGGATAGGATTCCTTTTCTTCGATAGCGATTTCCATATAAACTTGTTCTAACGAACCAATATATTCGACTTTTCCCAAAGCTAGATTCTTAACAGGACGCATCATTCGTGCTGGCCCAACAAATAAAAACAAGCCTGGAAATTGTCCTCCTTTTTTAGGTGGGATGTAAGCGATTTCCATCATCTCTGGAAGCGTGCCATCGATCTTCAAACATCGAAGCTTATCGATGATTTTTGTTGCATCAACTTGTCGAATGTAACCAAGATGTTTACCTTCAACAAAGACTACCAGAAGCTTTGCGGATGCGTCGAAGAAAGGCGATTCTACAGGAATCATCCCAAGGTCGACGAGGGTTTTCGGTATCACCTGCAAAGTAGTACAATACATAATAACTAGGCACCAGAAAGTTAATTAAAAACATACGATAATCTAAAACTCAAATAAGACAATTTTCGAAATAACGGTTATTTTTTTTTGAGGAAAAAACGTTTGTATCAGACTCATTACTTTCAAAGTTGGACCAATGGTGGAGTATTGATCTAAAGTAATAAGCCGTGACTAAAAAAGTGTATTTAATATTTGTTTTCCAATATATATACTTTAAATTTAGTAAAACAAAATTAATAAGAACATACACACCGATTAAAGCTTAAACAAAAAGCAATTACCTTGACTTGACCTGCTGATGGTGTGGTTGATATCTTACACGTAACAGTCAAGTGATTAAGTAAACCACAAGGAGTTCCATCGGGTGTATGGACAGGGCAAATAAATCCCCAAGCATCCGGCAATAACTGACGAGCTTCAGTAGTTCTCATTGTTGTAAAGTACGAACCACGATGTACTGCTCGAAAATGTGACATGTAACGCATGCGATTGATATTCTCTGCCATTACAACCAATCCGGTATTCTGCATCAAACCCAATCCAGAACGAGATGGCGCATTTCCTGTTGCCAGAAACGACTCCATTGCCCCTGTAACACTACTCGATGATCTAAAACAATTTTGAAGTAATGCTGGGGTTATTAATACACTAGCATTTTCGGCTTTTTTTAGAATGTTCATTTTTGCATATGATAAATATAGTTCAAGGCGTTCCGTTAGAAACTTTTGGTACAAATGCCCAGACAGCAAGACCTCCTGCATCATAACGGAATCGACATTTTCAACCTTGCATTTTCCTTGGGCACACTGGAAAAGCTTTTGCACCATAAACACAAGCGTATTGAACTTATCTTCGAAGCTTTCCAAATGAATGAGAATACGTTGACTTAAAATGAATTCGGTGACCTGCGAAGCCGTTGCCCATTCAGGCAATTCCCTATCAAACTTGCTGCGGAAAATCTCCCCGAGATAGTCTTTGCATTCTGTATGCGAATGGATGCCTTCAGAGTGGACCTCTCTAAGTATTGATTGCACACAGGATTTGTAGTACTGATCCTCTTCATAGCCACGAATGAGGCGATTATAAATCTCCTCGTCAGTGTAGTCCACCAAAGACTTCAAAATCAAACACACAGGAATATATGACATTGTCTTGCTCTGAGAAAACATCAACTTGGCTGTGCCATTGTAGAGAAAATGAAGAACATTGTTGTAGGACGATTCATCACATCGTACTGTGCGCACAATAACCCCAATATCTGAGAAACCTTTACCACGATCTTTCCAAGTAGATCTCTTAATAGTAATTGGGTAATTTCTTCGCGGCATCATGAGCATACGAATAATTTTCTCATTGCCTTTGACTACAAAATAACCACCCCATTCGGAATCATGCTCTCCATGCTCAACCATCTCTTTGGGACTGAGATTTCCGAGATTGCAAGCTTTTGACTTAATCATTATTGGAATGGGTCCTAGATCCATATCGATTGCAGCATTTTCATGACCATTAAGTGACCAACCGATGCGAGCACTGCACATACCTGCGTAAGTGTCATGTCTCTGACGTGATTCTGTGGGATAGATCTTACGTTCTTTTGCTTCCAAAACATCAATAGGAATACTTGGCTTGGAAATAAATAGATCCTCCAACCAAAAGCAAACTTTTTCGCCTGATTTTGTTTGCAAATTAACTGGAATCATGCATTCCACTACGTTCTTGAGACCAAAACGAAGCATTTCATTGAATGAATCAAGATGTGGAGCACCCAAATTAGCCAAGTGCTGTATGGAAGATAATGACAATTCGTAAGGACTTTTTCGATTAAATCGATGCGGTTGAAATTACCTCATTTAACTTGGGTGGAAATTTTTTGAATTCCGGCTGGGAATTGGTGAGAGATGGATACGTCTTCATTTTTGCTTTTAATAGAATTATACCAGCAACACAAAATTTGTTTCAGATGAAATTTATTTCATCTTCAGTTAACGAAAAATTGACAGGCACGTGTACTACAGTGTACTGTTGCTGTCAGCGAGGTGCGATATTTTAAAATGTGGATGAACCTTGAGGCTGTGCTTAGACTTTAGGTTTTGGGATTAACAGTGAAACAATCGTCAGTGGTCGGGTTCATATAAGGTAAATCGCATCGCTTCAGTGTGGGTGCTCTCGTTTATCGCCATGTTAATTATAATAATAATACTACGTTTTCACATCACAAGAGATTTATTTGGTGTTTCCACTGCACAAAAAGATCAAAAAGAGGATTATGACAAAACATAAATGACGTTTCATTTTTTTGATATGAAGTAAAAGTTAGATAGATAGATAGATAGATAGATAGACAATGGAAAATTGTGCATGGTGGTTAAATTTATGTGTCAGAACAATTTTCGTATGTTTTTTTTGCAAGCATGTTTCTTTAGCGAGCATTTTAATTTCTAATTTTTGTACTTTTGTACAAAAGTTGGTAAGAGATTTCAAGGAGATTTGTGATAATCTTGATAAATCTCGGTTTATTATCTGGTGAAAACGTAGTATAAGTTTCGTTGTCATGATGAATGTTTCGCGTTGATTTTGGTGAAACAATCGCACCGATTTAACTTGTTTATGTTGCATCAGGCATTCGTAGCTCCCAGCGAAGTCTCATGTGAATGAAACGTCAAAATTCACGACCATTTGCATTTGCAGTTAAGTGCCATGACGAATTGCGAATGGTCGTTAATTTTGACGTTCCATTCACATGAGTGGTGGCTGAGAGCTACGATTTCTGTTGCATCACATTTTTCGTATTTTTTTTTTCTTTTAAATTTTGTAATTAAGACAATTTTTTCACTTCGTCGAAAAGTTAAAACAAAAATAAGTTAAGGGAAGCGGAAGGTGTCAAATAATAAAATTGTTTTGATTTGATTTAAGCTTGGGACACACAAAACGCAGTCTGATCAACCCTTCATCTGCAAAGAAAAAAACGCGGCGTTCGGAAAAAAAGGTCGGCTTTGGTGGTCAGAGATTCAGATCAACCGTGGTAAAAAAAAACTCAAAACGTGATTTGATCTTTGAGTATAATAATATGGAGTGCTCGTTCCTATCCCTAATGCATTGTAGTACTTGAGCCTGTGATAGGGGGCGTGATTTCAATATAGAGAGGGTATTTTGACAGCTGCAGCTATGACGGTGTGTTGTAAAAACCCTCTGTACTAAATATTGAATTACTGCATAGATTACCGCGCCCCCTATGATGGTTACGTTTTTGGAATGTTAACCAGCACTCCATATTATATTTACTCAAATGATTTGATTTATGTTTGGAATTGTGTGCGTGATATTTTGTTGAATGATTCAACAAAAAAAAATCGATTTTTTTTACCTATTTCAGACTTTTCTTTCGATTGAACAAAAAAATCGAATTTTTGGTGGTCTGATTTGATTTTAGATCAATTTTGCAAATCTTGATTTCAGACAAAAGATCTACACAGTTTTTCACACGCACTTGCACACACACAAAATTAAAGTGACATTTTTATCTAATCAATAGAAAATGACACTCAAACAATTGCAAACATAAATCAAATCACGTTTTGAGTTCTTTTTACCACGATTGATCATAAGTCTAACCACCGAATCCGAAATTGTTGAATCGAAATCTACATACATAGTTCTTAATTTTCGACAGATTTTTCAAAATCCAGAAATTCATTCTTTAATTTGATTTAAAAGTTTTTGAAAAATACATAATTTTTCAAGCTCAAAATTTTGAAAATAAAAATTTTGTTTAACTCAAAACTTGATTATTTTTAGTTGCAATTCAATCCTTATATATTTTAAGTCAAAATACTTTAAACCATTAGATGCTTTAATACATATAACAATTATGTATTGAAAAAAGTTTTCTTTTAATTTTAATGCAATCCCCTGGTTTGTTATCGAATTTCGTATAGATCGTTTGTTTAAAATTTCTGATTCGACGAATGAAAATGGTTCGGCGTAAATAAGTTTTTATCGATTATTTCGACTGAATACCCTTCAAAGCTATTCAGCTATTAATTTCAAAAAGTCAAATAAAGTCCTTCTACTTACAAGAATTATTTCAGATTTACCTACAAAATTTTTTTGGATTTTGAAAACCTGTTTTGGAAAAAAAGAAAAACAATTTATCAACAGATTATTCAATAATGTTTCCCTTTATTTCAATTAAATTTTATTTTATAATCGCTTTCAAGTAATTGTCTTATATTTTATTTATATAATTACATCTTCTGTTTGTTATACACTTTGGCGAAGTGCAACTAATTTGCAAACCATTTATGCTATGATGCATACATACGCTCATTTTAATTTTAATTTTAATAAGTTTACCATAATCTGGTTGTATGTAGATTGTAGAGATAGGAGTTTAGTCACGTTTTAAAACTCTAAAATTAATATTGATTATTTTTTATTAATAAACTTTGTAATTACAATATGTATATTTTTTTGTGTGTTATATTAATAATGTTTATAGATTTATGTTGTTTTCTTCTTTGTTTGTTGTTGTTGTAGAGAAGAAAGGTACATAAACGTATAATACTATTCAATTAATTGTCATTTGTATAAGTATAATATTTATGTGAATACATGGACTTTCGACATGTATTAATAAATAATTATATAATTTGGTTCAAACTAATTTTTTTTATATATGTATATTTATTTTTTTTTTTTTGAAAAATATAAAATAAAAGAAACAAGTTTGCTTAAAATAGTAACGTTTAACGACCTTTATTACTTTTTTATAACTCTATTGCAGTGAATAATACAGTTTAATGTAATAGCGAATTAATACATTAATATTGTGATATTTATAATTCAATTTTGTTTAATCAAAATGAAGTTTTGTTTAACAAGAATAAGACTTTTTTTTACTTTGTATATATTTTTATATTAATTTGTAATAATAGTATATTTATCAATAAAACATAACATATTCTTTTTTTGCTACAACGTTTATTATTACTAAATATATTTATTTATATGTTAATTTATATTATATATCTATATTTGTTTCATTTTTAATAATTTCATCAGTTATACTTCTTTCTATATATACCATACCTTCATTTATTTTTGTATAGTAAATTGTATTATCTAGAATAATCATAATAATTCCTATGCAAAGTTTATTGTTACAATGTAACAGATTATGTTTATTTTTTAAAAATAAAATGGAATTTTTCAGTGTGACCATGGATCAGAGGAAAATATGGCTTGAAGAAGTGCTGTATAATAAGAGAGAAGTGTAGGGGGAAAGGTGTTTCCTTAGCGTTTTTGCTGTGTTCGAGAGAATTATATATGTATGTGTTTTCTTTTCATTTCAATTATATTATATTATATTATGAAACTTTAAGTTTAAATTTTGTTCTAATTCAACAGAAGAGCTTAAAATTGGTCAGCGAGAAGATCGCATATTTCGCGGGTAACGGTGTCCTTGCTGGCTCGGATAGTCAATCGAAACATCTAAAAGATAATTGAAAGTATTTTTAATTTAACATGTTCAAAAAAAGAAATAAATCAAATATTTGCTTTTTTTTATAAATAACTTCTAATGGTATGAACGCCTTTGAGAGCATAAATTATTACATTAAACCGAACGTTCTTGGTTCTGCATGAATAATTCACTTTCTCAATTTATCATGGTGATTTCGCTTTTCGTTCACCTTCTCGAAACGTGCACTACTTTTCAATAAAAATGCATGCTTAATAGAAATTAAAACCACCAGTGGTGCTAAAAATACTTTAACTCTTGTAATATAATTGCTAGCAAAATATTAATCATGCATTATTCTCATTAATTGATTTCCCGAACAACTCAAGCATTTGATACTTCACTTAAAATAAACTTAGTTTAAGCCCTCAAGACACAAACAGTTCGGAATTTACCGTCAGCAAGCCTTCAAACATAAAAAGTACTGAAATCGTTGCAAGTGCCAGCTGTGAATTGTTGTTCTCTAGGCCCGCTAGTAATATTTTAACAAAAAAAAATAGTCTTATACGAGTATGTTTTTTATGTGTTTTCAGTAGGTTTCAATAATATTTAAAGCAGTGTGTAATTGTATAGAGTATGTCCCCTTTCCCACAAGGAAACCAGTTGCGCTTTTCTTTATTTGCCTTGTTCCTTTCACACAAACAAACAAAATTGCCAGAGATTTTTCTTTGTTTTCTTATAAAGTCTAAAAATCTCTTGAAACCGGGGAGATTTTTTTCAATCCCCTTACTTCTTGCTCTTGTCCTTCTCGCCTACAAACTCCCAGTTTCTGGCAACTCAGTTTCCTTGTGTGAAAAGGGAATATGGTAAGGAAGAAATAACTAGTTCTCCGTTATACATTTCTTCAGAGTTATTTACAAAAAAAAGCATTATTTAATATCAATATCAATAACACAAAACTCACACTAACCTGCGCTTGTTTATTCGGTTCCAGTCGTAATAAACATCCAACCTGTTGTGTTTGTGTATGAATTATGCCCGCACAAACCATATTATCAGGATTTGGATCCACACTAGTTAGTAATTGCATACCGAAGCCCATCAGTTTGTTTCTGGCTCCTTGCAAATCTAAAGGAATTTGTGCCTTAAAAACTTTTTGTGCCCTCTGTTGTTCTCTAAAAATATTTAAAAACAAAATTATTTAAATTGCAGAATTGTATTTTTACGGCATGAAAAAACATACCCTCCTAAATTTTTCCATCTGGCAAAGAAGGATTCTGCATTCATCTCGGTTGGTTCAAAGAATTTATTCACAGTCAGAGGCAGTTGAACACTGAACTTTTGTTGTACACCATTGTAACGGAATGTCACTTCGATGATAGGCGCATCGCAATAGTCTTCTATGCATTCAGCTGTTAAGAGTTGTTGAATCTGTGCTCCAGCTTCCAGTGTTGGTTCGACGGGCTTCATTTGAACGTTAAGCTTGAGCGCATTTTCTGCCGACCATTGCAACACGGGTGTAAAGTTCTATCAACAACGCAATAATTATTATACATATATTATGATTCGTTTCTTGTAGTTATCTTACTGTTAATGGTATTTGAGTCTTATTTCCATAGAACAAGCCAAGGCGGCCAAGATTCTGTCGAAACTCACTCTTGACACCAATTTGTATCAAGTCGTTCTCATAGAGGACACCATTGTTCTTGAAAAGGAACTTCTTAGAATTATAAATAGCTGAACTGTTTGTTGTTGCATTCGATCCATAAATATCGCCCAGCACATCTATGAGTGTGCCACCGGTAGAGTTGTTATTGGTGGTAGCAGATGGAGGTGTACTCAATCCAAGGAGGTCGGCATTTGCGTTTGTGTTATTAGTCACCCTGAGAAAGAATTAATTAATATATTTGGTTTAAATAGCTTTTTTATTTACTTACTTATGATTTACATGTACATTATTAAGAGATGCTGGTGCTGGGCTCTTTGATTCTCGAATTTCATTCTCCGGCACACGACCAGGTTTTTTCTTTTTGAGCACATTCAGAATAGAACTCTCCCGTTCGGGGAACGATGGCATCTCTTCGAGTACGGTGGCCAAAACGTCAGTGGACGCAACAATACTCAATTGTAGGTATTCACTAGCACGTTGCTGTAGTTCAGCGTCAGCTGAACGTAAATTACTATGCTGACGGAACACCTCTTGTATGTTAGTACGAATCTCAGGGAATAGATTAATGAACTTAATGTATGTGGACAGTAGAAGAGCTCGTGTCATTGGTGAGCAGAGGTGATATTTTGAATGAAGGAGTTTAAACTGAACTATAGGCGCTGAACGGGAATCACCAGCAATTAAATTGCCAAATTCACCTAAAATATAACCACCAACTTTTACCATGTTTTCGTGACATGCTGGTGCTTGTAAAGCTTCGAATACTGTTTTTGCAGCATATCCCTGTACTTCTTCACGATTGATAACAATCTGAATGACACGATACCACACTTCCTCAGAAACGTAGTCACCAGCAATACGAATGAGATTTAGAATCACGTCGACGTACCTGCAAAGAATTTAGATTCAGCTATATATAGATAACATTACTTTCAACGAAACCAAGTCTATAATATAATTTGATAGATATCGACATTGCTACCTTTAACCTACCAAGTGTAATCTGTGGCATATTTTTCTGCCAAAATTGCCACTTTAAGCACCATTTCTTCACGAATAGAGTAATCAGCTGTTTCTAAATAATTGAGCATTTCTTGGACAATTTCCTCTGCATTCGTACGATCACACATAGCATAAAGTAAGTCTACAGCCTGTTGACGAACTGAAACATCTTTCTCCATCTGCAATAAAAAGAGATAATTTCTTATAAAATGAGAACTTTATAATGTAGTATTAGATTTATGAACTTACCTTCATGGATAAAATAACAACTTCCTGATGCTTCTTGACTTCTTCGTGAGAAAATTCTGATGTTGCTAGATGACACATCGATTCCAATGCTAAATATCGTAAATTTGTTTCGCGATTGCTCAAAAACTGCCCCAACTGATTACAAGCACGCACCAATAGATTTGGTTCACTATCGCTGTGTATGATCAAATTAATTGCTTCAAAGAGAACAGCATTTTTAGCATTTGAATGCTGAACCTTCTTGCTCTTTGGTGGTTCTTGAGCCTTATTCAAGATTGTTTCGAGTGTTTCACTCAGCCGTGCACGAACTCCTGGCTCTTCGGTAACTGGATTATAGTTTTGCAACAAGCGTAATAACTTAACTGATAACCATGGTGCTGGTACAAAATAATAAGTGTAATCTTGGAGATCAGTGTAGCTTGCAGTCACAATACGCGACAAACGTGAAACGGCCAAATTTACACATCCCTTATATTCGTCGGGATTTCGTTTCACAAGTGCATCGATCAACGATGTTGCAGCTGTCACAACACCCATATGCTGATCATTGAGTAAATGTATGATTCTTGAAGTCCATTCACCGCCTGGAATGATATCGGGACTCGATCTGAAGAGACGTAATAAACAGAGGGCTGCCGATTGCTTCACAACATCCATTGTATCGCTATGAACAAAAAAAGAAAAGTTTATATTATTAAAAAAATATATATAAATTAAGTTGTTGCGTTAAAATTACCCTGATACCAAAAGTTTTGGAATTTCATTTGAAAACGATTCAGCCATATCTCGGCTTCCAATATTGGCAATGCATTGTAATGCCAGATTAACGTGAACTGGATTCCTAGATTGCAAATCATTTTTAATGGATTGAATGATCAAGCGAATAAGATCGCTATTTGTATTAACAAGTACGGAAATAAACAGATATCCCTGAAACAAATAATATTAATTATTTTGTACATGCTATGTAAGAAAAGTTAACAAAATTCTACTAACAATCTGTTTTTCTGAGTATTTATTCGATGACAATAAGTTAACGGCTTCCATATGCCCGAAATCGATGTCATGACCAAGTAAGAAAATAAATAGCAACTTGCAGACATACTTCTTTTTCTGATAACCATCGAGGGTTTTGTCGCCTTTAAATTTGCTTCTTATGTTAGCTAGTTCCTTGTTTATTCGTTTCACTTCCGCTTCTTTGCTTTTACCTAAAAGTTGCAAACAGAAAAGATATTTTTAGTGAGAGTTGAATTTAAAAAAAATGTCAATTTTTTTTGGAATGTTTTTTTTTTTCTTTGTTTTCAAGAAAAGACACATGTACAATTGCGATAACATTATAGTTTGCCCACGATGATAAGAAAAGAAAGATAACAATCTTATTACTCCACAATAAGTGTATTCAAATTGATAAAAGAACATTTTCATTCAAGACCTTTCCTAGAATTTTTATAATAGCTTTTATAATTTTGAGATTGTTATTGATTTTGAAATGTTGAACATCGTTCTGATGGATATTATTTATAGTCTTCTATAAATCTGTTTAATAAGGAGTATTCTCTGATGATAGCATTTACATCACCCAAACTCATATTCCCATTAAAATGGTGTGAATTCTATTTGGAGTTCTTTTTTTTAAACGAGGATAATAATAAACATAAATAAACGTAAAAGATTGTCTCTGTATAACAATACCTACGCCAAACTAAATTAAATTACAAAAATAGAAATAAATTGTTTAATTCGATAAGCGCAAATGCAAACACAATAGGTGGCTCACTACAGTACACAAAGTAACTCATGTGCAATTATTGTTCAAATACGAAATAAGTGACAATTGTTGGTAAGTTTGATGTGGCGCTCGACATAGTGGGTTTGTAAAAAATAAAAAATCCCTTAAAGAATCGGATAAAAAAAATTTATTTGACATTCATCAGACATTTATATTGTTATCCTTTCTGCTTAGACTATGCACAAAGTTAAAGAACAGGGATAGTAAGATATAATATTATGAATGTGAGCTACTAAGCATTCTCAACAGTTAGGTCCTGATCAACAGTAAAAAAGACTTTTCCCTTAACTTATCCGTTCTTCCCATGAAACCATTCTTTTTCCGCACGAACATCTTCAATTACATTATTAATTTCAAGAAAGCTGTTGATCTTTCTATCCCAGTTTCCTAACCCATAAATATCTGTTACAACCAAGACCTCTGTTTTGAGTTGATTATTTTATTTTGCATCTTTTTGTTAGATCGCAAAAAAATTGGAAAATTAAGAATTGAAACTAAAGACATTTAAAAGTTTGTTATTACCTCTTGGGTTAAAGTGCGTAAACTTGAAACGCCTTCAATTAACAATTAATTCTATTTATTAAAAATGATAAAACACAGATGTACTGGCGTGTATGAAAAATAAAAAAATATCACAAAGTTGTTTTTTTATCAGATTAGTTAGATTAATTTCAATCGGGTGTTGCATCAGTAATGTAAACCAGGCACTAGATTATAAATTGTTTTAATGGTGGGAAGGTAGTTACGATCATTTGTTAACAACATTATGACCAAGTTTTTCATGCCAAGATCATCCAAGTTTCGGACCTTATAATAATTAATAATAATTATTTTGTTTTTATTAAAAAATTTGTACAAACATATGAACTTATTGTTCTTATTCCATTTTCCTCATTTTAGAATGGCCTTGTTGGAATTTTTGGTGATAAAAGAAGTTTGGGTTAAAGAAAACCTCTCCATGTCAGATATCCGTATCTTTTCTTTTTATTAATAAAAATCTGAAATTTCTACCAAACAAACTGAGGAACCTATTCGGACTTACACAAAATGCTGAGGACTAAATAATTTCTGCATTTGTTATCTTATCTTTGACAATGAAAATTTACAATCTATTTAAAAAAAAAAAAGATTTCACTTATTATAATATTTAATTGCAGCATTGTTTTCATGTGCACTTTAGAAGTTCTAATTGTTTAATGCTTTAAAATTTAAAATTCTTAACTAAAGCTCATTGTTGCACTAAAATGGAAGAGACTATAAAACGCATAGCTAAATGCAAAAAAAAAGTCTAAAGGCAAGACAACAAAAAAACAGGAATGACAAAAGGCTAAACGAAGAACCCAGTTTTAATTGTATTAACACCCTTTTTTTAGAGCAGAGCACTCAATGATTCTGATTATTCACACAATATCATAATTCTCTACAAAGCGGCGCACACACCCTTGTTCCTTGTTAAGAGCAGTGTCTTTTAGTTTTGCTTTTAGCACATTATTATGACATGATTCTTATGTAGTTATGTGCAATATTCTGTTTACGATGTAAACATATAAATAGGTTACGGTTTCACACTATTGACATAGTATTCTTATTTTGTAAAATTAAAGTAATTTTTGTATGTTTTAAGTTTGTCTCATTTGATCATTAAGATATGAGAGTATTTTTATTTTACTTTAACAACGAAGAAATTACAATGATGTGTTAAAGTATATTTGATTAGCTTAAATTATAAATACAAACAACATTAAGATATAATCAAGCATATAATAATAGATGTCTACGAAACATCTTGAGGATTTTCTGGCCCAACCGTATCTCCAATGCCGAACTTCATGCGAGAACGGGTCAGGAGCCCATAGACTCTATTATACGAAGAAGAAAGTGGCAGTGGATTGGCCATACGCTTCGAAAAGGCGATCGGTGCATTGCATCTCAAGCAATGCAGTGGAACCCGCTCACAAAGGAGGGAAGACAAGTAGGCCGGCCTAGAAGTACATGGCGAAGAACGGTCGAACAGGAATCGGCACGACTGGGAAAAAGTTGGAGAGAGCTGAAATATATTTCAAGAAATCGGTGTAGTGGAGGCCCTATGTCCCGTAAGGGAAACATCACGGACGTAATAGGTCCGAGGACCTAAGTAAGTAGTAAGTAAGCATATAACTAACTATTTCACCACTGCATCCTTAACGCATAATCTATAGAACTCTGATTAAAGAATTTTGCAGATCATTTATGTGCTTCTATAATTATTCAAGGCCGAGTTTTTCAGTCCCGAGTTTAAAGTTAAACTCGAGTTAACTCACCAAGTTCAAAGGGTTAACTAGAGTTTAACTCCGAAACTCGGATGATCTCGCACTGAAAAAATGGGCCTAAGACAAGTAAACACTGTGAATTTGATGTGCTAATCTGACTTTGGTATTACCGTTTACGGCTCACTTTACTATCTTCTGCTAAAGTGTCAAAAACTTGTCGACTTGAGATGTTGCTCTATTCGAACTTCGCAGATTGCTATTCGTAAAACCATGTCATAAGTGATTGCAAAACGTTCGACTTGAGCTGACTTCGACTTCAGTTGAACGTTCGACTCGCGAGCCATAATCATAATAGGGCCTTTATATTCAAGACTATGCTTTCAAAACTAAATGACAGTTTTTTTTTGATTGAATGACGCAGTAAGACACGAGTAGGTGATGCCTGTCTGCCATCCCAAAGTGTGTCAATCTGTGTCCTTTAATGACAAGTGGAAACCTTCAGTATTAGAACAAAATACATATCAAAAGGGCGATGATATGAAGTGTTAAAGTGACTTAATTAATATTTTTACCCTGCAATTATTATTTGTATATGTATTAGCAAAATCTGGATTAAAGTTGAATTATTTAGAAGCTTTTCAAAAACGAGCTACATGTGTACCATGTATTGCATTCGTTTTCTTATCTCTTTTCCAAATGTTTACTTTTTGCACGTACGTACATGCATATATAATAAATTATATTCAAGCTAAATGCATGTTGACACTAAAAAAAAAAAAACAAAAAGTGATAAACATGTTTAAATTCTAAAAATAACGTATTTGGAGCTGTCCTTTAACTCAGATTCAAGTTGATTCTGGCATATTTGTGTCGCTTGATGTATTTATCAGAGCCAATGAAGGAAAATTGGGATACTAATTTAATGATTGACATGCAGCAAAAAAAAACTCCCCTTAATAATGATAATGAAAATGTCGATAAGTTATTACCAATTTAATCTGCGTCTACGTCTGTATCGCGTTGTTCCCATTAGAAACACACACAGACGTCTGCCAAGAGCTAACCGCTCTTTCAATTGATAATTTAATTTATATTTTATAGCACTGCCTACCAGCCAAAATAAAAAAATATGAAGAGAGGAAGTTTCTTATATTTTTCCCCATGTATTAAAAGAATTCTGGATAAGTTTTTTTGACCCGGCATCAACCAACAGAGCAAAACAATTGTTGCAATGACATTCGCTCTTGTCATCAATCAATTAGGGACAGTACATACATTCATACATACAAACATACATATAAAAATATAATCATGTTAAATATTATTATATTATACTTACAATTTCGTATGTCTGATATGAAGACGGCGAGTCCTCGCATTCCATCACCTCTTACGGGTGCCATTGTTGATGATTTTTTTCCTCGTAGATTCACGTTTAAATTTTATTTTAAACACTTTATTTAAGAAAACTTAGATTTAAACACCTAACACAAGTGTATAGGTTCAATAGAAATGCCTGTAAACGAAAATAAAAATGTATTTTGAAAATTTTTGCTGAACGTAACAGTAACATTATTTATTCAATACATTAAACGCGATTGGTTTGATAAGAAGAAGGGAGCCGATGTAATTCAAAACTACTTGCAGTTAAGTTCTCATCGGATTGGATACACAAGATTTATTAGAAGTTTGCTATTTTATGGATGTAACATGTAAGTCTATAAATTAATGCATTATCAAGTTATACGTATTGAAGTTTAAGAAAAAGTTACTACAGAGCTCTTAGATTTATGTTCCCTTTTTCTGCTTTGCACAATCGGCGACTTTTTAACGACTGAATGACTTATAGCTATAACGTGAAATTTTCTGTATTTATTTAAATATGTACAAGCCAGCAAATGTATAAGGCGCATGTTGTACAGCGACTCAACAACAAATAAACAGTAATGACAAAATATACAATTGAAATAGGGAATAATTGTAGGCTAAGGAAGTGTTAAATGTAAGGCGTTTAGATTTGAATTGTATGAAATTTCCAAGCATATGCATTGAATTTTCTACGCATCATGACCACAGAGAAAAAAACAACATAGTTAAGACTTTTAATAGAGAAACTATATTTTCCAACCATCGACGAATGGGATTGCATCAGAGATGACAAAAAAGCACCAGAAGGGAGTAACGAGTAACTTTTACGTTAAAAATATGAAGCATTTAAAAATGATGCGGACAGTAAGAATAAAACGCATAAAAGGGTATAACTACGAGATTCGTATAAACATTGTATTATATATGTGGAAAACAAAAGCCCACAAAATTGAAAACACCTACTGATGCAAAAATAATCTATAAACATTGTCCATTACCATTATAAATATGATGCACTGAATACGAATCAGACGCAGAAATTATCTTCAATTTAAAAGTAGAAAAAACAGTTTTGCAATGATTTTGGATTGATTGAATATCTCGAAAAACTTAAAGAAAGGATTTAGGGGCTGGAATTGGATTCAGTGTACCAAAAATATTCTGAAAAGTCTTGTTTAGTTTTTTCATCAGAAGGTACATTGAACATATATTCAAATTTGTCGGGTTTTGTTATTCATATCGCACTTTCAAATTACAAACAAATGACTGTAAACGCTAATTATTGAGAGTGAAAAAAAAGACGCTCTTTTAAACCTCATTTAGTGCTAAATTGATAGATATATTAATAGAAGTGTTGTTGTTTCGCAAAGAGTTTTGATGTCCTAAACTCAAATTTTACATCGGTATCACTAATTATCTCAGGTTTTTAAGATATCAAGACGTTGGCAGTTTTCCGGTGATCATTTAGTCGCCAGTTATAGCTTTCATTGAAAACCATCATTGAAACACAAATCAGTGAAACAGTGGAATATTTTCTGACAAGTCGGTTATAGCTATCATGAAATTTTATTTCATTGAAAATTCCATTCCCCATACAAAAAACAACTTTGAGGTTAAAGTCGATCATTGAACGAAAAACTGACAGACGAGAACAGGAAGAGAAAGGAATACATTTCATTGGAACGTATGTGTTCCACTTTTGGGAACAAAATATCACCTGTTCATTGAAAACGATTTTCATCATTGAAAAACAAAAAATGATTTTATATGAAAGTTGTAAAGAAAACTAAACATTTTTTCACTAAAAAAAATTATATAACTGACAACCATCATTTTGGTACCAAAACTCCATCAGTTTTATTTGTTTAAGTGCTTCAAAATTGAAAGACAAAATTTTCAATGATGGTTTTCAATGAAAGCTATAACTGGCGCCTTAGAGGCAAACAAACAGATATTCGAACTTTTGTTTATAAACAAAAAAATATTTCTATTAGGTTTAGACATTCTTTTATGTCAAATTATGGCAGTGAACAACCTTGGCCCAAAAATGAGCCATCTCCTTCCTACCCAAACTGAAGCAAATCGGTTTACCCTAATGTTGATCCAATAGTCCAGTGATTTGGGCGAAAAAAAGGCGTTTGACTGGAAAGTTTTGGAGTAGTTTTGAAAAATTTTCGTTTTTATAGGTTCTCAACGGTTTTTGTTCAAAAATTCAAAAATCCTGTTTTCGAAATTTGACCATTTTTGAAGTCGCAATATCTTGTAACTGATGTGTTATACGTAAAAAATGCCATAATATTTCTTCTAGAGAATACTTATATCTACAAAATAGGTTCAAAATAGTTTCCGGTAAATTCGTCATTTAAGAGTAAAGGGCTAAAAACCGGTATTTTCGACTTTTTATGATTTCTTGATACCTATAATGATATAATACAAATTATGTCTGCTAGATAAAAGTTGTTAATGCATGTTTATATAGGGCTACATTGTGTTTTTAAATTTTATTTGGAACATTTTTCGATAAAAAGTGCCGATTAAAAGATATTTTTCTATTTGACGCTATTTAAGTACCAATATTTTGCGTCTTATGACTTGCCTGGAAAAAAGTGTCAGCACTATTTTCTAGAGAATATTATGTTCTACAAATTGAGTCTAATTTTTTTTTCGACAACTTTGTCATTTAAGAGTAACATACGAAACACCAGAAATTTAGAATTGTTGTCAATCTTTTAAAATAATTATATCTTTAAAGCGGTTGTTAAAGTAAGTAAATGGCGTAAAGGACTGTACAAACCTACCTTGCACGTGAAAAACGGGCATTTCCGAAATTGTCGATATCTTCTTAACATTGAGTCTTAGGAAAAAAATTGTATTAACTTTTTTTCTTCTAAATCGCAAAATCTACAAGTTTCGTATGAAATACTTTTCGAGAATATTTACCCTTTGCGAGTTATATATGATAAAAACTGATATTTTCGACATTTTACCTTGAATGGCGGCGTTAGCGGCAAAGGTGCGAGGTGCCAAAATGAAAATTCGAAAAGAGCACCCCAAAATCGATAAAAATAAAAAGTTTTCAAAACTACTCCAAAACTTTCCAGGCAAAACTACCAAATGACTGGACTACAAACACAACAAATTTTATATTTGTTAATAACACAAAGGGCCTAAATTGGTTAAGTAGTTAGTTCTGCGTCATTAAAATTACAATAAAATAAATGGATTTTACATAATTTTTAAACATTTCAGACCAGGGTAGGTATCCCTGTTTTTACAATTTTTAAATACAGAAGGTATTCTTTCAATTCTGTATATTTACCCAAAATGGAATCCATTCAAATTGTATTTTTTTACGATAAAACCTCTCATACCAAAATAAATTTTTTTTATTTTTGATTGTTAAAATATGTCATTTTTATGAACAACAATACATCGTATTCTTAGTCATTCTTAGCTGCCAACGATGCAACTGTGTACATATATAGGTACACGGTAAATTATACGTACCGAAAATGCAAAATAATAAATCGATTCTGTTGCCAATATAAAAAAGTATAAAATAAATACATATTTTAAGAGGCAACCATACCCAAAAATGTAACATTATAGTTCACAAAGTCAGATGTTTCCAATTCATAACCTTTTTCTGTTTCCTGCACAACGAACTTTGACTTGTTATAGGTACAAATTATGATAACCTACATAATAGGTACCTACATAGTTGATTTTCCTACACCAGCCGTGTCCACATTTTTTGCATTTGTTTTAACTTCGGAATTATATACAATAATTATACCAAACGAACATTTTTGTTTGAGTCACTGTTTTACAAAATTAATAAAAGAAACTAAAAAACAACTTGACTTGGAAGAGAAGACGACAATCAGTGATATAAATGTTTTTGCTGATTTTTTTCTTTACTTGACCTTTTACTTTGGTATTTTTTTTATTTTTTGTCTTCTTCAATGATTTTTTTTTTTTTTTTGGCAAAACAAAGTAAGGATGTGTTTATCAACCAAATAACAAAAACAATTTTTTTCTGTAAAAAAAAAAAACATTTATAAGATATAGAAAAAATGTAACTATCACCACCTCCCCTTTTTGATAATCTCAGGAAATGGTTTCCTCTTTTCGTTTCCAAAACGATTTATCGCAATTTTTCCCTTTACTTAGAAGGAAAAAATGGAAAAATCGTTTGAAAGACTCCGATGGGACAGATGAATTCATAGAAAATAAGAAATTCCCTCACATTCCGCCCCCAATTTTTGTACATTTTTTTCTTGTTTTTTTTAGAAGTAGGTACTCAGAGGAGCAATAATTTTTGTCGTTTTCTGTTTTCATGATGACTCCACATATCCAATCCGATGTTGTGCAAATAGCAAATGCAAACTTTTGTTAAAAAGTTTTTTAAATCTTAGTGCAAGTCTGTTATTAGGTTTATTTTTTTAAATATTTTAATTTATTATGTGATACACCACCGGCTTTTTATTGCTGTGCACGTCATAAATGTAAAGAAGTAAAATAACATAAAATGTATGTATAAATCATTGCTGTTCGCCCGTTAATTATTCACAGATTCACACTGCAGTGCGGAGAAAATCAATTATATTTTGTTACTCACTTGCGAGATTCAATTGCATATAATTTGTAAGACTATACGGCTTACAATATTGATTTTTGACAACGTTAAGCAATTTTATAATTTACTTTATAAAAACACTTCGATTCGGCGAAAAATATAAGAAGAATTTATTGATTTTTGCCACTGAAATATTTTTCTTCACAATTTTTTTTACTTGTTAAATTCTTCTCGCGGCGAACGACAAAATCCAACCAACGACGACGACGAAAACGAACCAACTCGCCCAACTTTCGTTTTTGACACTCCTTTGCGCTAGTGTCAATTTTTGTATATCTTACCTCTTCTCGCAGACATATATTGGTTGTCTCTTGTTTTGTATTTCTCTTCTATAAAATTTTCGTTTTGGAAAGGTTGGATATCTACGCAGTTATTTAATTGTTTGAGGAGCTTTGAGATAATCAAGAATATAGATTGATTGGAGTAAATTTTATGTTATAATGGGTGGAAGTTTAATATTTATTGTTTAGATCTATAAATTAATAAATAAATACAATTTTAGTTCACAACAGCAAAACAGCCCGAATGCCGAAGAAAGAGACAAATGCAATTCGCCATTGTCATGTTCTATCCATTCTAGTAAAATGGTACAGTTCGGAACAAAGTTTGCATATTGGTGTAACTCACAGTCCACATCAATGTAAATTTGTTTGCGGTGCATGTTTGACAAAATTTGTTTTATTTTTTTTAAAGTAAATTCACTGTTGTGGTAACTAGACATGTCTTTTGAATTGTTCCACTAGATACGTACTACGCTCAGTTAAAGACTTTTCTAGAAAAAATGTTAAGATAGAACAAGGAAATCATATGATGCACCACGTCTGCTAATGTAGTTTCCGATTGGATTTCGGAACAGTACAGGCTCTCCGAAACCAATGCGAAAGCGGCACATTCACCGACGTGGTGACAGTTTTTGTTGTTGTTTAGCATTACCCGTGTTTTTTTTGGCATTCTATAAATAGTACAGTAGAAAATTACCAAAAAAAACGCATCCGCAGTAACCTGGTTTTTGTATCTCAAAATTGGTTTAACTGAAAGAACACCTGTCAGAATATTTAAACAAAAATATATATATTTGTGAGAATCAGAAGCAGTCAAAATTAACTTCACGAAGAAACTAATAGTAACCAACATTTGAGAATGAAATCACCAAAAATCCATTCGAGACTCGGAAAACTATCCGCAGTATGATTCTACTTTAACTTTTATCGGCAGTACTCATAGTGCCGATGTTGTATTTGTTATACATGTAAAATCCTACTATGGATAGCTACTATGGATAGATTTTCCAATAAAACACGGCTATTGTTTATTTGTCATTTTTGTTATCATTGTGAATGATTCGCCCTGCATAGCGAAAGTTCTGCGTTGGTTTGGGAGAACCTTACTACTCCTTTTTGATCCCAATCGAATTATTGTCTGTTGTTCCGAGAATAATTTGCGAAATATTTATGTGTGTGTGAGTAAAATGTCTGATATTTATATATATTGTGTACTTTATAATACGTTTTCATTGGAGCCGAAATGAGGCAATTCCGAAATTAGCTCATTTCGAACGTCAAATTTGTATAGGAAATGACGTTCCAAATGAGCTTATTTCGAAATTACCTCATTTCGGCTCCAATGAAAACGTAGTATTAAGGCTCTCCCAAACCAATGCGGATCATTCGTTGCAGCGAAGAAACATTCGCATGTCAAAATTTATTTACATGGTGATATATGAGAGTGCCCACACCAACGCGGTGGAGAAACATATGAAATAATTTTGACTGACGAATATTTCTTCGCCGCACCGAATGTTTCGCATTGGTTTGGGAGAGCCTTAATACTACGTTTTCATTGGAGCCGAAATGAGGTAATATCGAAATAAGCTCATTTGGAACGTCATTTCCTATACAAATTTGACGTTCGAAATGAGCAAATTTTGGAATTACCTCATTTCGGCTCCAATGAAAACGTATTATAAAGTACAAAATATACATAAATATCAGACATTTTACTCACACACACATAAATATTTCGCAAATTATTCTCGGAACAACAGGCAAAAATTCGATTGGGATCAAAAAGGAGTAGTAAGGTTCTCCGCCGCGTTGGTGTGGGCACTCTATATATCACAAACGAATGTTTCGCTTTGGTTTGGGATATGTCTGTCTTCACACGGTTTCTGGCTGAAAATCTGCCAATGTAAATCAGGACTAAGTTTTCTTTTTTAGTGTACTTTTCATTTTTCTCTTTTCCATATAACTTCCCCTTCAATTTGACAATTTGCAATTTTTGTAAACAAAAAACAAATGGAAACAGCATTTTTGGCGGAAAGCCTACACTACAACCAGACTTGCATACAGTTTATTTTAAAACCATGGAAGAATTGAAAATAACTTCTCTGGAATCCCTTGGACCTTTTATTGCATCCAAAAATAATGCACAGAACACACTCTTCATATCAGACGTTCCACAAATTTGCAAGGATGAACCTTGTGTGCTTGGAGTCGATGAAGCCGGACGTGGTCCAGTACTTGGCCCAATGGTCTACGGAATCGCATTTTGTCCCATTTCGAAAAAAGAAGCTCTCGTCGATTTGGGATGTGCAGATTCTAAACAGTTGACGGAGGAAAAACGTGATTTGATATTCGAAAATATGAACACAAAGGAATTCGCCAACTCCTGCATCGGCTGGGCTGTGGAAATAATTTCACCGAATGTCATTAGTAATAGTATGTATCGGCGTGCCAAATGCTCCCTCAATGAAGTCTCCATGAATTCAGCTATTGGACTTATTCATAAAGCTATCGATGCTGGTGCCAATATTGCTGAAGTTTACGTAGATACTGTTGGACCACCAGAGAAGTATCATGATAAATTAAAGAAAATATTCCCCCAATTCGAGATCACTGTGGCAAAAAAAGCTGATTCGACTTATCCAATAGTATCGGCAGCTAGTATATGCGCTAAAGTAACAAGAGATCATGCACTGAAGGTGTGGAAGTTCCCCGAAGGTCTTAAACTAACATCAAAAGATTTTGGAAGTGGTTATCCAGGCGATCCTGTAACAAAAAAATTTCTTTCGGAAAATGTGGATATAGTTTTTGGATATCCTCGCCTAGTTAGATTCAGTTGGTCAACAGCCGAAACTGCATTGGATGGCAACTCAATCAAAGTAGAATTCGACGAACCGGATAGCAACAAACCTACGTATGGTGGTGCCGGACAGATAACAAAATTTTTCAAGGGTTCTACAAAAAATGGAGAAGTGAAGCGGAAGCCATGCAGCTTTTTTAAGGAACGGTTTTTGGATGTTGTTACAGATTTTTGAATAAAATATTGGGTTATGATATTAAAATTTGTGTTTTTATTGATGTTATAACTGTTTGGCATTTTATAACTGTTATTATTGCGAGGACTAAAAATCCCCTAGAAAAGAAGGACACTTGCTATAACATCAAAATTGTATTGGGCTAGTACCCCGTAACGCAATAATGGTTAAATCCTATATTCTGGCATTTTCCTCTTGAAAATTAATTATATTTTTCAAGACAAGAACACTTGTCTCTTGCGAGGAAGTGACAAATTCTACAAATCTAGATTTTTTATGTTATGAAAAAGTGCCTCGAATCTATCCGGATTCGGTAGACAACTGTAGGTTCCTTCCAATCCAGCTCACTAAAAACAGGGGCCTTATTACGTAAAACGATAACGATCAAACGATATCGTTTTGGCGATACATGTCCTTTCTTTGTCCACTTATAGGCTAGGAATTGGATCGTTCTCGTTTTACGTAATCGTCCTGGTTCTCCACGAGCTACCGTGCCAAACAAATTACTTTAGTAAGCAAGAGATGGCGGTACAGTGGGATAATACAACAATCACGCCATTACCTCTAACAATGGTTGAATCATTCCACCTTGACGGTGGCGTAGATACAAAGTTCAGTTCATCCAATCCGAGAAAATGCAAACCAAGACCAATTAAGCTCGACACCTTATGACCTAGGTGCCGAACTGTCCACCAAGCAACTGGTACCAGAGTAATGTTTATCCTTTTTTTATGAAAGGATACCCTCTTAACTACACCAACAACTGATGCATCAGGCTCAGTAAAAAATTAATTGAAACTTTCGAGGGAAGTTTTAATTTGGAAAGTTTTTGCGACCTATAGTGCGGATGTGTTTTGCTCTTACAACAATTGAGCTCTTCAGTAAGAATTGTTGTTGCCTTTCTTAGACACGTTTTTTGTCGATGGCTACCGTGCACTAACCAAAAAACAAAAACAATTTTTCTATTGTTATTGTTTATCTTCTTCTTTACGAGGGAAGAACAGCAAACTTGTCCCGTCTTGAAATTGCAAATGAAAAACAAAATTTACTCGACGAAAATTTCGAATCTAAATTGTTTATATAATTATACCGTTAAGCAATTATAGCTTTCACAAAAAAGTAAAATGTTGATTTGTCAATTTCATGCAAAAAGCCCCTCTAATCCTATTGTAGTTCGCTACTACCGCCACTCGTATCTCAAAATCTTCTCAGATCAAGAACAAATACACTGCCGTCAGAAGCACTCGCACCGACTTTTGTGCCATTTGAATTCCAACAGACCTCAAATATTCCACCAGTTCCTTTGTAACTGTGAACCAATTGGCCAGTTTGTGTACTCCAGATGTGAACGCATTTGTCAAAACTACCCGACGCTAGATGCTTTCCGTCTGGACTGAAAGCAACCGAATAAACAGGTTCGGTGTGTTTCGTTAGGGTGTGAATGCATACTCCACGTTCGACATCCCACAGACGGACAGTCGAATCGAATGATGCCGAGGCTAGTATCAGATTTGTATTGGGATTTTGTGTGCCTGGTCCAGTGGGTGACCATTTTATCGTATAGATCTCCTTGGAATGAGCTTGAAGATCATGCACACACGTGTCGTTTTTCATTGACCAAATTTTCAAGGTCATGTCATCGGAGCATGATGCTAACAACTGACCCTGCGGATCCCATTTGATGGCATTCACTTCGTTCTAAGGAAGACAATTATGAGATTAGTTAATAAATCGGCAAATTCTTTTTAGCTTACCGTGTGTCCTTGGAAGGACTTGATTGGCTTTTCAACCCCAAGTTTACAAACATGTATACGTTGATCAGTACTACAGGATGCAAATGATAAATTCGACTGCCAGTCTACATCCAGTGCGGGGGCATTGTGGAATGAAAATTGCTGGGTGCACTGACCAGTTGCAGCGTCCCAGATGATTGTTGTTTTGTCAACACCCGCTGATAGGATGTAGTTTCCTCGTTTGTTCCATTTTAAGGCAAATATGGGACCTTTGTGTTGGCCCAGTGTTGAAGCGAGGACACCAGCCGTTGTCCAGATACGGGCATAACCATCGTAGCTACCAGTAGCCAGCAGAGTTCCTTCGCACTGAAAAGAAAATAAAGAGAGTTTTAATCGGGGAGCATACACAGATATAGACTCACATTCCAGTCCAGCGAAGTTACGTCCTTGTTGCTTGGAACTTCAGCTCCTCCCTTTTGTATGCAATGTCGTAAGACCAATTGATTTGGAGTTGCTGTCGTGCCGGACATGTCCCAAATTCTGGCTGTGCTATCACCGGATCCACTAGCCAAGAGATCCCGGCTTGGGTTCCAGGCACAGATAAATACCTCACTCTCGTGGCCACGCAACACGGTAGCCTTGGATGCTGGTATCTCGATGGTTTGATCCACCTCCATGGATTCGGTGGCCCCTTGCGTGGTTTGTTGTTGCTGGGATTGTTGTTGCTGCTGCTGCTGTTGTTGTTGTTGTTGTTGTTGTTGTTGTTGTTGCTGCTGCTGCGGTTGAGCTTGCTGCTGCTGCTGTTGTTGTTGTTGGGTCTGCTGTTGCTGCTGGGCTTGCTGTTGTTGGGTTGTCGAAGTCTGGGTTGTGACCGGAGTGGAAGAAGTCACTGTTGGTGTTGAAGTTGTAGCTGTTGTGGTTGTTGTGGCAGTCGTTTCCTGTTCTGAACCATTTGGCGCCGCCGATTCTGATGGAGTTGTTTCCATTTTGATCTGTGTTTCGACTTTAACTGGTTCATTTTTAACTTCAGGTTTGACAGGTGGCTTAGGCGTTTTTATTTCGGGCATCACAGCATCAATTAAACTGAGGCCCTCAATGGGCCGGGAGACATCGCCCGAATCACCGACACTCCATTCAATCTCTGTATACATGAGACCTTTCTGGAGAATTGTAAGCAATGCCGCAGGTGGTACAAGAGCTCCATTGATATTACTTTGGGAAATATGTGATTCTACGCCGAATGTAAAAGCCGAATGATGAAAACCTGAAAATCAAATGATGTAGGCGAGTTAGCGGGCATTCAAGTGGGGTGGAAAAGAAGCGCCGATGTACCTGATTCCTGAAGATAGCGATAAACGAGGAAGTTAACTTCATCGCTAGAAAAACTCATTGTGGTTGATTTTTCACTGTAGTTTTGGGTTAAACTGATATATTTTTTCTACCAGAATTGGAAAAGATGTTAAATTTATTAAAATAAAAAGCTTTTTTCTTTGTACGTCTTTTCGCTATTTCTTTTACCGGGGTGTCATTTTATGAACATGAAGTTTGTATGTCAGTATACTAGACGTCATCAAATTCAATCGGCGCTAACTTCAAGTTGGTAAAGAGCAGGATCTACTTCAAAAATAAGTTGCCATCTGCTGGTGAAACTTTCTACATGGTCGGTCGTAGCAAATTTTGCGATCAACTTCAAAATGTATATCTTCTAATGCCTTGAGAGAAAGTCTATGAAAGAATTTGAAACTGTCAGGTAGTTGGACTTTGTTAAACCAATTGCTTTTGTAATGTACAGGCTTTTACATTTTTAACAAAAAGCATGCTTTTTTTAGTACGAAGACCCATCTTTCACACGAAGAAAGTGAGTTGCAAGCAACTTTTTCTATGAGAGAGAGGCATACGAAGTTAAGGGAGTGAAAAAAATCTCCCCGGTCGTTAGTTTGAACAGATTTGTATATCGTTGCTTCTCATACTGTCTGTATACTGTGCGCTCAACCAATAGACTTTACAAGGCACCAAACAAAAACCAAAAAAGATTTTTAGGGAAATTAAAGGAAACATTCGGATGTCAAAATTTATTTACATGGTGATATATGAGAGTGCCCACACCAACGCGGCGGAGAAACATATGAATTAATTTTGACTGACAAATGTTTCTTCGCCGCAACGAATGTTCCGCATTGGTTTGGGAGAGCCTTAAGCACAGTTCAACTTGTCTTTCAATTTAATGTCAAGTTCACCAAACCAACTCGTGTGTGGGCTTGAATTTGATTTTTTTGAAGGTTGTCGATTGAGTTGGAAGAAAATCAAAAGATTTTGAATTTTTTCAAGTTGATGTGAATGTTTTCAACGTGTGTCGCTGTCATTCCATATAATTTATGCGCCACACTGAACACAACATACGAGACAAATATGGTTCTACGCATATGAAATACATTGTAGCGATAGCTACACGACTCCACAACACAACACACGACACAGATGTGTTGTGTTGTGGAGTCGTGTGTCGCTGTCATTCCATATATTTTATGCGCCACACAGCAACAAAACACACGAGACAAATATGGTTCTACGCATATGAAATACATTGTAGCGGTAGCGACACACGATTCCACAACACAACACAGGTATGGTGCTGGCCTTAGTTGAGGTGTGTGTAGGCAAGTCATTAGGCGTGTACCATCAACTGAGCGCTCTGAGCGCTCAAGGATTTTTTAAGTGAGACAAAAAATCTCAACTGAGCACTGAGATTTTTTGCGAAGATTTTTGATCCAAAAATTTCTTGGATTCACTGCTCAATTTTTTTTCTCAATCGGAACAGCTGTTTGTTTGACAACAAAGTTATAATTTTTTGAGGTTGTGCAAATAAGAAAGTGGTAAATAAATACAAAATAAAGATGGAATGTTGGTGAAAACTCAAACTAATTGAATAAGCTATAATGGTTAGACCGCACTAGGTGGAACTGCACTGCAGCGGAACTGTGATTCAAAATAATTTGTATGAAATTTAATGAAGTTCAGTTGCAGCTTAGTGCGATATAGCATATACAATTTCATACTAATAATGTTTTGCCGCATCTTGAAGTGTAGTTCCACTGCCGTTACGTGCGGTCGAAACTTAATCATTTTTATTAATTTCAATAAGATTTTTGTTTTAACAATTAAAAATTTAAAGAAAAGTTGAAATTTTATTTTATATTTTTTATAGAGCGGAGAATGTTGTCCCACCAAATGGTTCTGCTTCCGTTAATCTGACATTGAGCGCTCAATGAGCGCTCAGTTTGTGGTACACGCCTATTTGATTTACTGTGAAACCATCTCTTTCTTACCAAGAAATAAAAGTGAGATAAAAAACAGAGATGTGAATAATCTCAATTAAAGGCTCTCCTAAACCAATGCGAAACATTCGTTGCGGCAAAGAAACTTTCGTCAGTCAAAATAATTTACATATGGTGATAAATGAGAGTGCCCACGCCTACGCGGTGGAGAAACATTCGCCTTTCAAAATTTATTTACAGGATGATAAATTATAGAGTGCCCGACACCAACTGCGAATGTTTCTTCGCCGCACTGAATGTTTCGCATTGGCTTGGTTTATTATTTGTGCTTGTTCATCGTCATCTAGGCACTCTGCTATAATAATTAATGCCACTACTTTTCTTTTTTCACACATCTTGATTCGATTAAATATAATTCTTATGATAAAAAATTATTTGACAGTTGAAGCAGACGTCTTTCAACCAAGTTTATGTAGTGTTTGGCGAAGCATCAATTTAGTTGACAACCGAGCTGAAAATAAAATTAAATCGTGTGTAGGCTCTCCCAAACCAACGCTGTACATTCAGCACGCGAACGAAACTTTCACCTGACGTGGCAATAAACTGAAGCGATGCGATTTTCCATACGAACGTGACTGACGAGAAAAACATTAGGTGCCTTTTGTTTTCCCCCATATCCGATTCAGATTGGATTTAATAAGAAAATACATATTAGTTTCCTTTCACACAGGAAACCAGTTGCTGGAGATTTTTTTGAAATTTTTGTTTAAATGTTTTGAACGTTTTACACAAAGAAACAAAATTGACAGAGATTTTTGTTTATTTCCTTTTGAAGTGTATTGTTTGAATGCACACTACGGGCAACTGTGAGAAGGAATGTGATAAAAATCTCTTCAAACGTTGACGGGGGAGGTTTTGTCTATCCCCTTACTTCCTACCTTTCTCGCATATAAACTCCCAGTTGCTGGCAGCTCAGTTTCCTTGTGTGAAAGAGGACTTACAAAAAAATCACAAGATCCAGCTTTGCTTTTGGATTTGGATTTTTAAATCCATTCTTATCACTTTTTTTTTATTCTTGTGATGATGGCTATTTGAAGTAAGAAAAAAGAAAGGAATATTTATGAAAAATAAAATATTATCACTAGCTAGCAACTACATACACAAGGCAAGTTTTTTAGGGTATGGGTTGGTTCACAGCTCGATAAAAAAAAATAAACGTCAATAATTTTATTTGCGCAAAAATTGTTCTCATAAATAATGTATGTAGTTTTTTTTTGTTGAGGAACTGTCCCAAGGGGCACAGATTTGCATTGTGCAACCAAAAAGTCACAAATTCTGTTCCAAAGTGATTCTGTGATGGTACTGAAAAGTTTTTCAAGTCTTCCGTTTTTGTTTTAAATTATTGAAGTTTCAATTCCGTTATATAAAAGTGACTGTTCCCATCCATAAGCCTTTAGAAACAACGGATTTGAAGAAAAACGTCCATTCGGCGAAAAGAGCTTTTTGACGTCTGGGTGGAACAAACTTCCCAAGAAAAGGACGCTGCCGTTCGAAAATATGTAAGTGAGCAATTAATTTTAAAAGGTATTAATGATGAGCGTGTAAAAGAACTTCTAATGGGCAAAGTCAATATATTCTTACGAAAAATGCGTGAGAAATGGGTCACATGCCACTGGAGTAGAAAGAATTTCTTGATGAAATTTTCCCAGTGGCTTAGTGGAAATGTGAGCCTTGACACAGAGTCAGATTTGAATCTGAATGTTCCAAGTTCCAGCGGTGAAAAGTGTTTTAAACAATT
This sequence comes from Melangyna quadrimaculata, assembly GCA_949320155.1. NCBI lineage: Eukaryota > Metazoa > Arthropoda > Insecta > Diptera > Syrphidae > Melangyna > Melangyna quadrimaculata. The sequence goes on along the minus strand of OX439485.1, from coordinate 171,194,602 downwards.
CAATTAACTAGGGGATAAACAAAAAAAAGACGAATACAACATTTGTTAAGCCTGATTCACATCTGTGTCGTGTGTTGTGGTGTGGAGTCGTGTGTCGCTATCGCTACAATGTATTTCATATGCGTAGAACCATATTTGTCTCGTGTGTTGTGTTGCAGTGTGGTGCATAAAATATATAGAATGACAGCGACACACGACTCCACAACACAACACACGACATAGATGTGGATCAGGCTTTAGATAATTATTCACATGAAGAGCTTTCATATGCTGCGTCTTTCAGCCTCTACGCATTGGGAAAGCGCAATGCTTCTGCTCTAGTGAAAGAAGTAACGGCGAATTCACCAGACAGGGCAACAAAAATTAAAAACTGCTATTTGACTAAAAACTCTTTACCAGAACGTTATACTCCGGAAGATGCCCTTTCTTTATATATTCAGGGACGCTTTTCAACCGCTGAGTTGTACGTTCATTTATAACCCTGGTATCCAATGTCAGCAAGCATGCATAAACTGTTGGTTCATTCTCATGAAGTTATTCAGTCTTGTTCCATGGCAATTGGTATGATGTCCAAAGAAGCTCTTGAAGCGAGAAATAAAGATTTGAGAAAAAACAGGGAACACACCACACGAAAAAATTCATCCGAAAATGTACAATGGAAGATTTATTTCACACCCTTCTCTATTCATCTGATCCTTATAATTCAACATTATCAAGAAATGATAGTGCGAAACAAAACGGTGAGAGTTTCTCTGAAGATTTACTGCTTCTATTAAACTGTGCTACAAAATAAAACAAATTGCAACTGCTTATGAAGTGACTTAGTGGAAGTTGTTGGTAGGTATGACTAAGTACTTCATTTTATGGCAATTGAAAACTTTCATTAACCCTCAAAATTTCATTTTATCGTCAAAAAAAAGAAAGTTTTTTTAAACTTTTCATGTTTCAAAAATTTTTTTTACTCAGTCACTTTCCGATCGATTTTAATTTTTTTTTTTTCATTTTTTAAAACAGAAATTTCCGTATGAAAAAAAATCTAAAATTGATCGAAAAGTTACTGAGTAAAAAAATGTTTAAAGCCTAGTACTCAGTTCAAGTGAAAATGAAATTTCTATATAAAAGTGACATTTATTTCACAACGATGAAATTCATAACAAGAACTGAGTACCCAAAATGTGAGAGCGAAACATGAACCGGTTCAAAATTAATTTCATTGCATAATTTTCATTTCCTAACGTACGACCACTAGGAAAAAATAATTGAGATGTGAAAAAGTGTGACATTTGTCAATAAATTAAAACAATAATAATTGAATAAGAAATCCTAAGGAATTATGTTGGATCTTATAATCGTTTATTTTTGAATATTTAGTGTTACCAATAAGCCAAAAATCAAACTATGGATTTAAAATAGTCTTCTCAAGCATTTCAAGATTCTGTTGACTTGTCAGACAAATCAAATAATTTTTTTCATTCAAAGTAAGTACTAAGAATTTTCAAACTGAGGACTGAAATTTCACGTGGATAATTAATTATGGTTTCACAATACTTATTCACGTGAATTTCAAACCGATTTTATTTTTCATTTCACTCAGAGGTGAATACTAGGCTTAAGCATGAAAAGTTTAAAAAACGTTTTTTTGACGATAAATTGAAGTTTTGAGGGTTTATGAAAGTTTTCAATTGCCATAATATTATGTACTCAGTCATACCTACAACTTCCACTATGTCACTTCAAAAGCAAATTTTCACAAAATCGACAAGAAGGTACAGACATTTTTGGGTACCTTAACTAAAAGAACTTTTCCTGTTTTTATTTTTTTTTTTTCTATTTGTGTATATCCTTTTTTTTATTGAGTTTTGTAAAAATGATAAGTTTTGTGATGTTAATTTAAATACAAAATAATTATGTTACATCCTAATCTTCTGTTTACCTAGTAGAAACATCGCACCGTAAATGAAGGGCTACGACACGTTTGCCTTGCAGCGTCCTAGTATTATAATCTGCATAACATATTTCGAGTAACTTGCAAACCTATCGTAAAAATTACAAACCAAAATAAACATGGTTTCTAGAGTTTAGGAGCAATGACCACCTAAAAACCTCATTTTGACCACTGTGCGGCACTACGTGTCGATAAAGTCTTTTTCTCTTTCTAATTTTGACAGTTACGATTTTTTACAAATACGAGAAGCAAGAAGTAAGTCTTTTGTAAAATTTTATTTTTAATATTTTTCATTTAATTTAAAGGTAAGACCGCACACAACCGCAGCGGAACTACACTTCACGACGCGGCAAAACATTATTTGTATGAAATTGTATGAGCTATATAGCACTAAGCGGCAACTGAACTTCATACAATTTCATACATATTATTTTGAATCGGCGTTCCGCTGCAGTGCAGTTCCGCCTAGTGCGGTCTAACCTTTAATGTTACAGTCGTGTTGGCATAAAACACCCTCAGAGAGGCCTACATGTGGACCAAAAATAACGGTACCTGCCTTACATTTTTTTTTCGAAAAGAAGAAAAATAACATTTTATTTAAAATAAAAAAATAATAATTTTTTATTTTCAAAAGTTGGTTATTATTGGTACCTCCAGTACAAACATTTTTTTTATTTCATCGACAACATTATTGTGAAACAAAATTAATTTTGAAAATTTAAAAAAAAGAATAAAGAGCCTGCTGGGTTTTCTCTAACAGCTGCAAAAGAAATAAAGACCCAAATGGAACATCCACAAGCTACATTCCTTCATAAATGGCTTTTGCCAGCATTCTCCCAACGAACTCGAAAAGCTGCAAATGTTTGTCTTTTACAAATGAAATTGGAGATGGATAAAGATGCTCGTCCGATGTTGTTTTAAATAAATTCAAAGATGGATCAAAGACTCTTTTTAATAGTTTCCTCTAGAAATTCTTTAAAAACACCATCCTGATCTATTCCAGCTTCATGAAGACCTGATTGCTGATTGATAAATCTTACTCGAATGACACCTTCAAAGGCGTGTGCCCATAATGCTGCCAATTGTCTATGTATATCCATCTTCAACTATTCGTTCTCGATGTATTACAATTAAAGCCGATCTTGGTGATGCACATGCTGATTCAGTTAGACCTTTCAATTTTGTACATATCTACGAAATAGCTTAACACGATTTTCGTGGGGTATAAATATGGGGCCTTTTTTGTAATCAAATTTGAGCATGCTTATTTACTTTTTCCAAATCAGCCAAAAAATAAGGTTTAATTTCCTGTATAAGCCAATGACTATGAAATGAAATTAAAAAAAAGAAAAACATGTATAAAATATAAACACTAGGGTATTTTTGTACATACTAGTAATAATTTTTGAGTAAAACAAACTTTCCGACAAAAAAACTAATTTCTCAATTATTTTACAGCCGGCTTCCGTTCTTTTTCAAATGGAAAAAAATGGAACTTTGTGTCAAAAGGAAATTATTCCTTTCTGTTTTTCCTTCTCTATCGCACTTGCGGCAACTGAACTGCAGTGCGCGACAATTTTGGTCAGATTAGTGACATTGCCGCTTAGTGCCGCGCCGTGCAGTGCAGTTGCTGCGTAGTGCGATATAGCTCACACGATTTCATACAAATAATATTTGAAGTTCTACTGCCGTGCAGTTCCGCTGCAGTGCAGTTCCGCCTAACGCAGTCTAACCTTAAGCGTTTGCAAATACAAAGTGACTCTTGTGTATCTTTGTTCAATTTGTTTTTGAGAACTGAAATATAACTCTTTTGAAACAAAGTCAAAATGTCCATTCAATTACTTCTTAGTGACTATGAAATAACTGAAATATTAAAAACTTGAAGGTACACATTGCAACTTTACTTTGTTCATCTGTCAATTTTTTAAGAAATTTCAACTTGAATGTAACTACATTGCAACTACTTTATTCATCTGTCAAATTCTTGAACAAATTTCAACATGTCGCAAATAAATCAAATAAATTCAAGTGAAAAATTGAAGAAATTATGGAGAAAATTAAAAAAATAAAGCTGCCATCTTCGTAAAAAAAAAACATTAGAAAAGTGTAAAATTTGCTATAGAAAATATCGAGCAATACGATAAAATACTTTCCTCCCCAAATAAATTATTTCAATACGATTAAAAAATTAGTTTTAAGAGATTGCTGATAGGTTGCATTTACTTCATTTTGGAATTTGTTTTGTTCGTAACTGAGTTGTTTCAAAAAAGTTTTTTAAAACTCTAGTATAACTAAATTAAGTTTCTGCTCAGTTTCTTAGGGAAAACATTGTAGTTAGGTATCTTTTACGACAATTGGTCACAAAACTGAAACTGATGAGCAGTTGCTATGGGGTTATTGAAAGAAAACATTTTATCGGCCATACTTTTTTTTCTCTATTTAATTTTTCATTCTTTATTTTTAAGACTTTGAAAGAATACTTCGATTTGCGACGTTTAAATTGAGTGAAACATCACAGTTTGCTACATTAAAACTTAAAACCAAGAGAATTTAAGCAGAGAAGTCTTAAAAAGAAAAAAAGTTAAGCAATTTTTAAGTAAAATATGACTAAAGTAATCTATTTAGTGAGGGCGTAAGTTTTAGAAGGGGTAGCCAAGCACATTTTGTGATACAAATGCGTGCGATATGAAATTAAACATAAATAATCTCAATAAATAATTATTTAACAAGCTGATGTTGTAATAATAATGTATAACAAGTCAAGAGTAATTGCTTTGCATTTTTTTTTCTTTGACTTGAAGTTAGTTTTATATTAGTTTTATATTTTAATAAGAAATACTTTTATGAAACTGGAAAAAAATTGTTTAAAACCAGTCATGTTCACTGAAAACCTCTCAAAGTTTCAATCCAGTTTAAAGGAACCATTTTGTAACGATTAACATTGATCACACGAAGGTTACGTGTAACTATATAGCAACTTGAATTTAGTTGCATAATGGACCGCCAATTGAGATTTTTCGGTTACAGTGAAGTTGTGGTGACTGTTTTTTTACACAACTGAAACTGTCGCTTTGTTGCTGAGAGGTCACTACAACTTATCAGCAACTCTGCATGCCCCTTGGGGTATACTTGGCTTATAGCAAAAGTGCAAAACTGTTGCAAGATTTAAGTCAGGGTAAATTGTTCTTAACATGCCGCCTACACAGGCCATGAACGATGGCCGGACTATGGATCATGTCTAAAAACAATCCAATGGAGTCGCAAAAATCCATGTCCAAGCAATGACATATCCATAACAATCAGATTGTAGATTGGATTGTAGATTGGATTATGGACATCGTTCATGACCTATGTCGAAGATTGCAAAAGAACGTATTGTGTATGCTGGCTTAATTTATCTACCAGAACATTTTCGTATGTCTTTTTGCAAGCAGGTTTAATTTCTCACTTTTGTACGTTTTGGCAAAAGTAGATCTATGTAGTTAAGCCTTTATAGTGAAAGGAAATTTTTCACTTTTACACTTTTGCAATGATACTAGACCATCAGTTGCATCGAACCGTGAATACCATTAATGTTCTTAGCATAATAAATAAAAAGTCCCTAGGAGTCTTTTATTAAGTGTGCATTCAGCCTTATGTGTTCCTTGTCGCATCTCATCCATCTGTTTACCCCTTAACAACCCTTTCAGCGTATCACAGCTAGATGTCGCTTCACATCCTATTTAAAAACGTCATTTCAACCGAAACACACTTCACTGTGGAACATTTGACGTTTCACCATTTCCTCCTTTCTTTTCGTTTTAGCATCTCGCGAAGTGTGCTTGTTCTCGAATTTGAGCTAAGGCCGATTTTATAAATTTTTGGCAACTTGCACAATTATTAAAAACAAAAAATAACAACTATGTCAACCAAAGCTGAACTCGCTTGCGTCTACTCATCCCTCATCTTGGTCGATGATGATGTTGCCGTTACCGTAAGTAAACGTCTAAATTAAAATGAGAATCTCATTGCTGGTTTTGATTTGTAATCTTGGTTTATCTGAACGAATATCAGCAATCGGATTCCAAATTGATATAAAATCATCCTTAATTTAATGAAGCATTCCGTTCCTAATCATATTTTTGTGTTCGATTCATTTTAAGGCGGAAAAAATCAACACCATCTTGAAAGCTGCCAATGTTGACATTGAACCATACTGGCCAGGTCTTTTCGCAAAGGCTTTGGAGGGAATCAACATCAAGGATTTGATCACCAACATCGGATCCGGAGTTGGAGCCGCCCCAGCTGCTGGTGGTGCTGTTGCTGATGCCGGTGCAGCTGCTGCCCCAGCTGAGGCCAAGAAGGAAGAAAAGAAGGAGGAGGAACCAGAGGAGTCTGACGACGACATGGGTTTCGGTCTTTTCGACTAAAAAATTCCATCCCCACCTCTGTGACGTTGACTTTTATGCTTTGTACACGTTTTAATGTACAAATGTGAAATAAACAAATTTTTACAGAAATGAAATTGTAATCGAGTTTTAATATTTAAAATTCTTTATTTGGATGAAATAACTTCGTTAAGAACTTGAGATATTTCACGTAGAACCTTCCCGTTGATTTCCTTCAGGCCGATACTGATGATAAGTTCTGTTGGACATTTGCCCAGGTTTGATTTGTTTACCAAAAATTGAATGGCGCTCCGTGCCTCGTCCGTATCCGTGCCAAATGTGTTGGTAATTGATATTGGAACTGAGGGATCATCGTAGTTGGGTGGCGGAACTGGAACAGAGCAGTCGCCTAGCTTTTGGTCGAATTGCACTGAGAAGACGTTGCACATCTTCTCGTACTGGGTTATAATCAAGAACCATTTGTTGACGAATCGCTGCAGCACAAATTCTGTACGCGTTTCATTTATTTTCACACAGAATTGGGCATCGAAACCTTTGTTGATTGTTTTACACATTTTATAATTGATTTAATTTTTGTCTACTTTAAATTTCTCAAAATAAAAATGTTTATTTTTACAACAATAATTTTGTTGGTGATTTGACAGTTTTGAATATGAAAGTTGTGAAAATGCCGAATGGTGATGAGAGTTAATTTTGATGTTATCTATTTATGTTATCGATTGTCAGGATTTATACGTTCACATTTTTTCATACAGAATTCGATTCTATTGATTGGGAAGATTGAGTACGGCAAAAGATTTTTTGTCGATCTTTTGTTCTGTGGCGAATGGAGCTGAAAGTGAGGGCGGGTAATTCTGGATTTACATGTATCTTCGCCTGCAAATATGAAGAAAAGTAGAGCGGGACAAATGTATGCAAAAACTCTGAGCGTATGAAAAAGAATCATCAAGAAGATGAACATGTTCGTTTTCATATTTGCATAATGGCACTTCCTATAATCTGCATGTACGAAGATCTTCTGCATTTGAATGAATAAATGAATAGAAAATTTGAGGGATATTGCACTGCGACCTCGAGATCTATTGTGCCCCCTACCTAGAGCTGTATGAGGCCTGCTCATCTCACAGCTCTTCCTCCAGATGTATTCCTCTCAAGAATTGGAGTATTTGGAGTACTTTAAGAGATGGCAAGTCGCTCTCTTCTACCTGGTAGCGTCCTAGGTATTTTTTTCTTTGATGTATGAGTGTGCTACATCTGTCTAGAATGTAGTCCGGCGTTTCCTCATCTGTGTCACAGAATCTGCATGTGGCACTACTTACTAGGCCAAGTATACTAATATGGCGTTTTCACTAGGCCAAATGAGGTAATTTCGTTGCAAATTTCCAAATGAGATCCGAAATTACCTAATTTCCCATACAAAATCACATTTCGAAACATTCGTTGCGGCGAAGAAACATTCGTCAGTCAGAATTAAGGTTAGACCGCACTAGGCGGAACTGCACTGCAGCGGAACTGCGATTCATCTATCTGTCTTTCACTCACACAATAAAAAATCTATCATGTTGAATCCGAGAATATTGTTTGAAAGTGGCACATCGGTGCAATTTGCGTGGGAACTACCCATCTCTTTTTCACTCACATAAAATCTACCTGTCTCACAGGTTGCACCTAGCATTAAAAATCCAATGTGGACAGGCACTAAGTTCAGATAGAAAAAGTACTGCCAGCTGAAATTACTATTTTGTTATCGATAGTTTGTATGAAAACGTCAAAATATCTGAGCCAAATAAACAAAAAACAGTGGACGACCATTGTTTTGTAAATTAATTTTTTTCTGATTTGTGATTTAAAATTTCGTTTTTTTTCACATTATTTGTGAAAAATGAACGGAATAATTTTTATACGAGATTTCTTTTTGTTTGAATGGGCGCATTCAATACAAAATTTTTTGTCGTTGAACGTAAAATTATACGAAATGTCAGTTTTGTATGGAGAGCCTTTTTTTTGTATAGAAAAGCTGTCAGCTGAATTTTCAGTTGGGAATTTCTTGCTGAAAATGCAGATGAAACGTAACTAAACTTCACTAAACGTAACTGATTGTCAGCTAACTTTTTATGACAGCTGGCCAATCAGAAGCTCCATCTGAAAATAAAGTACTGAAATTTTTGATGCGTTGAATCCGGCCAATGTATTTTGTTTCTATTTTGCATGCTTTTCCAAAAGCTGAAAGGTAGTGATGGGCATATCTGAGTTTCGTGATAGTGCTGGACATTTTTGCTTCGATGACTGCTAAGTTCGGATGTGGTTTTTTCGACAATTTTATCTGAATCTGCAAAAAAACACGGCTATTATATATATACTATGCGACGCGTTATACTAAGGACACACATGGGGTTTACATACTATAGTTCAGATACTATGGTATTGACGATACCACGATGGGTGACACACATTCTTGTAAGGTTTCAATTGGCAGATCTACATTTTTGATATTTGTCAACATGTTTGCTGTCAATAATCAATTATACATACAAAATTTTTTTCTGAATAACTGAATATTTTTCTTTTTTTGTTATTTATTTTGGTTTTGTTTTATTTTTTTTTTTTTTCAATTCGATTTTAAAATTTATAAAACACAAACAAAAATTATTTTCCTTGTCAAACTTGTAGTTCACGTACTCGTCACTTTTGGAGAAACGCGCTAGTATCGGTAAACTCGAACGATTTTTCCAGTTTGTCGTATGATTTCCATTTCACCACTACTTCTACCTTTTTCAACAATATTAAGCCAGAACCACATCTGTCTCGTGTGTTGTGTGTCGCTATCGGTACAATGCATTTCATAACTGTAGAAACATATTTGTCTCGTGTGTTGTGTTGCAGTATGGCGCATAAAATAAATGGAATGACAACAACACACGAGACAGGTGTGGATCCGGCTAGACTATAACAAACAAGAAACAAACTCTCCCACACATGATTCTTCAAAAATCATGGCCAAGCTTTGAACATGTCATGTTCAAGCTGTCATTTCTTTTACATATCGCTGCATGATGTTCAAGCTGTCATTTCTTTTACATATCGCTGCATGACATGAATTGTTCTGACTTTATTGGATTTATTTCATTACATATTTTCATAATAATGTCATCCTTTACAGGCTGACTCCACACGCCATACAGATGTCCAACAGCACAACCACAATCCAATCAACAAACAATGCATTTTTACTCAATGGGCAAATCATGTCAAGTCGTTCACAACTACCCTTCTATCTTTTACAACAAAATTCACATTCAAGAAAAACCAGAAAAAAACTCACACGCACATGAAACACGTCATCTCATGGCCAAGCTTTGAACAGCTCTCCATGTCTTGTTTAAAACGTTGTTTTTTTCGAAATGTTGCTGCATGGACATGGATTTTTTGGACTCCATGGGATTTTTTTTAAGACATGTTCATAGTCCGGCCACCGTTCATGGCCTGTGGAGGCGGCCCGTTACATGCCGCCTACACAGACCATGAACGATGGCCGGACTATGGAACATGTCTAAGAAAAATCCAATGGAGTCGCAAAAATACATGTCCAAGCAGTGACATATCCATACAAATCAGATTGTGGATTGGATTGTAGATTGGATTATGGACATCGTTCATGGCCAGTGGAGGCAGCATATTATGGCCAGTGGACGTCATATGTCACTTTTCACATCTCGCACAACCGACCCTCTCCGATTTCACAAAAAAATTTCGTCACTACCCTTTTGTATTAGTTTAAAAATAATGGCACAAAAAACCGCCTTCTACCTTTTGTATAACCAGTTATACCAGTTGTAATTCTGTTATAAAATCTGCTTATGTATATCGTGAGCAGAGGAATGTTTATCAACGCGAAGTAAGCGGAATTGTTAATGTATTCTGCATGAAAATTACTTTTAACATAAAGAGCATACAAAAATACCTAACATGCCGCCTCCACTCGCCAGGAATGATGGCAGGATTTATAAAAAAATCCAAGGGATTCGGAAAAATCCTACTTATAGCCCTTCCACACTAGCCCACTGTGTAAGGCTTAACTACATAGACCTACTTTTGTACAAAAGTGAAAAATTACACACATAGTCTAGCGTCAGAGTTTTGACATTTATCAAAAAAAAAAAACTAGAAAACAATTTGTTACGCTAGGTATTCAATTTGTAGGTATTATGCAAAATATCTATTTTTATTTGTCTTTCTTTAAAATAAAATCGTTCTAATCTAACTGAACAATTATAAGCCAACTATTCAGGAGTGTACATAATTAATTTTCTTTAGAGAGGTGTACTCTGTCTAGTGTTTGGGGTTACAGCTGCAAGCTCTACAAATTAAGATGATCGTTAAACGTTCGATGTGATCCAAGGGGCATGATATTTTAACAAAATTATGCTCTTCATAATAAAAAGATATCATTTTGCTGAAGAACACAGTTGAATCCCAAGTGTGATTGAATGTGGAATAGAATTCCATTCCTAAAATTATTCATGTAATAACACATGTCAAATCGTGTGGGATAGAATGTCATTTTACATGATTTGTTTCCCACTTTTTTGACGTGTGGAAGGCCTTTTATCCATACAAATCTGATTATGGATTTTTGACATCGTTGATGGCCAGTGGAGTCGGCATGTTAAAGGTCTAAAATAATACAATCATTACACGATGTCGATGCGAACTTAGCCTAAGCTTTGCGGCGAAAAATTAAACCAATCCGTCGCTCTCTCTTATTCCTCTAGTTCGTTGCACAAAAACACAAGAAACAAGTAGAATTTTCTCTCTTCCTCACCTTATTTATCAGCACTCCTTTTGATATTTTCTTTCTTATAGCGAACTTTTCTTTCTATTTTCTTCTTTTCCATCAAGCAAAAAAATTCAGCCAACAGTCGAGCGAAATACGGTGATTCCGAGAGACGTCAGTTTCTCAACATCTCGGGACGTGCTGAACAAAAGTTACATATAAAAATAAAATATTATTTCATTATAAAATAAAAATAATAAATTTGTGTGAACGAAGAAAAAAATAAAGTAAAATTCAGTCTTCAGATAGTTGTTTTAATTTTTGCGTAGCTCAAAAAAATATTCAAGAAAAAATCACGAAAGAAATTTAAATGATTCATTTTATGTTTGTGGTGTAGTTTGCTCCGTCTTCTTCCCCCTGCTCTTTGTCGTTTTTGGCATTTGTGTTGTTGTTTTTAAAAAGAAAAAAGGTCCTCTTTCGTTTTTGTTTTACACATAATTGATTATTTTTCAATTCTTTTGTTTAAAATAATAAAAAAAGTAACATTGTGTGAAAAAGTTAAATTTTCTCGTGAGAGTTTCCTGTCTGCATGTCTGTGGTGACAACGACAAGCTAGTTTCCAGGAATGCAATAGAAAGTGCACAGTCCATAGTACCTTTAAAACCAGTAAGCCAGCATAAGCAGATAGCTATAGTAACCATACCAAACTTACCCGAACGACAACACAAAAAAGTTAAGTCAAAAAGGGGAAAAATTGCAATCGAAAGAAAATACATCAAATTCCAACGCATTGCTGCAACACCATCCGTATCCGTACCGCAACAAAAACAACAACTAAACACTACGTCCAACATCAGCAACAACAGCAGCGACCAAACAACAATGGCTGTTGTCCGCAAGAAACAAGACGACAAGTATCTGAAGGTCCTGCGGGAGCTCGTGACCAATGGCGGCAGCGGAGGCAATCGCCAATGCTTCGACTGCGGCCAAAAAGGTCCAACTTACGTCAACATGACCATCGGATCGTTTGTGTGCACTCGCTGCTCCGGAGTACTGTAAGTAAATTATGATGCTTTTATGGCACAACATTTACCTAACCTATATCCAGAGAGTTTAATCCTTTCGTTACTTACACATATTTTATCTTTTAAAAGTAAAAATCATCAAGGATTTCTTAATGCATTAATCACGTAAGGAGAAAATATGGATTTCTGTTCTGTATGTGCATGAGTCTACTTGTGCCGTGGCCTGTGGGTTGTGTTGGTTTGGGTAGTTAGTGTAACACTTGTTGCTCATTTCAAATTCACGAGGAGGCATGTAAATATTTTATCGCAAACTAAAGAGGCAAACAATCATTGTTTGTAGCAACGAATTGGAAAGCAATACCACCAAGTTATGTGCTTCTTTTTTTTTTGTACGCATGATGATTGTCGTTATCGCACAAAAGGTGTAACAAATGAAAATAAACAATTTCAATTATCAGAATCATTTAAAGCGTAGCTTTAAGATAATTTATTTTATGTTGAACGCGATAAAAAAAAACTGCTACGAAAATTTGGACGGCTAGTTATCTGAGAACTGTTGAGGATTTATTGTTTATTGCAAATTACCAAAATTAGTTTTTCTTAAATTAAATAATATTTATTTCAAGGCTCTATTATTATTATTATAATATTATCATATAATAATTTAAAAATACCTTCACCTAAAAAATTGAAAAAGTCCCCTAAATTACCTTTTATTGTATTACTCTATTATTTATTGTACTTACTCTATCGGACCTTATTTTTAGGTTCTTCCCGTATAACTATCTCATTAATGACTTGGCCTACATACATATTTATAAGTATACTTACTTCAGATTAGAGTAAATACTAAATCCTAGACCAATTTGATTTGAATTTTGTCAACAAGTTGGAATGTATAATAGGAAGGTTAAATATGCACTATGCAATATGAAAATATCAAAATATTTAAAAAGGGGTTGTAGAGCGAGTAAAAAGAATTCCTTTTTAAAAAGGACGCTTCTTGAACTAATAAAAAAATTAAAAAAATACAAGGTACTAGAGGTACCTAGACAAAAAATACTTCGGTATATCGCTTATTCAGTAGCTCCATTGGCAATATCTGGGGCAATGAATTCATGTACATTTCTTTGAATTTCACCAATGGAGACGCATCGGCAATATTGCCCAGTAGATGAAACGTAATTATTGCTTTTCATTATCGAGGCAATACATTTTGACGTTTCGCCTTTTTGGGCAATTTATTGCCTCAAATATTTTTGTTGGGTTACAATGTCGGAATGAAAAAAACTACAAACATACATACATTTAAGTAACTACGAATTCAAATTTGAACTTGGTCGAATAGACACTACCCAATTCCTTTCTTCGCACATGAAGCAGGGTCGTTTATTATTCTGTTCTTAAACACCTGTACTTTTTTTCTTTTCAATTATTTTTGTGGTAGGTACGAGTAAGTCAGATAAAACGACCGCCGGCTATTGCGACCATATCTGGGTGATCCCTTTGTGGTCGTTATATCCGGTATCAACTGTATCAACTTTGAACAAGGAGGTTTTTGGTAAAATGAAAACGATCGATCTTTACAGATGTGATAGAGACATCTATTGTTGAAACCGACCTAGTTTGATCGTGTTTTACGGATTAACATATCAGAATTTATTGAACTTAAATTTTGCAAATTTATAAGTCTTGCACCTAGATAGGTTTTAGGTACCTTGTTAGTTCGTATTATTATTGTTTGAGAAAGTTTTTGGTGATGGAATTGTTCCCTTAATTAATAAAAACAAATTTTTTTGGCTTTTAGAATTGGGAAACCGAATCTAAAATTTCAGAAGAAAAGCCGGACTTTGTCTAAAAAGTTTATTTCTTTTAAAACCAAACTCACACAAGCACAATTTGATTGCACACAAGATCAAGTAGGTACGTTTGAACCAGTCATGCATTTTATTAGATTTGTTTTGAAATTTTATTAGGCCCAGTTTTCCAGTGGTGAGTTAAACAGTCCAGTCAAGAAGCAGTTTTTCAGTAGAGAAATAATGCAGAAAGACTTAAAGTCTCGCAATATAAAATATCAAAAGCATATTTTGAGTTAATTCAAAGTTACCAAACTCACAAAATTTGGAGACTTTATTTCCGCACTGAAAAATTAGATCTTAAATATAAATAAAGATACAAAATTAAAAAAAAAAAAATTACTTAAGTTTAGCCAGTTTCCCGAGAATCGTAGAATGCAAGATGCATCAGGTTAGACTGAATAGTTATGATAAAGTAGGTAGCAGAAAGCCAAAAATCTTTATTTTTGTTGTTTTAATATCAATATTAATTTATTTTTATTTTGTTTGCTTTCTTCTATTAATGCGATGTTTTTATGACCTGCACACTCATCTAAACAAAGCAAATTTAAAACTGGATTTTTGAGTCGCAGTAAGATCATTTCTACTTTCCTTTTAACATTCGTATAGTTTGATGTGACATTTTTTGGGAATCCCAAATACTCCAGGGCAATATTGTGAATTCTATTATTTATATGGGTATACATTCGCTTTAACCTTGATCTTTTCGTCTTTTCACAATAATCTTTGTTCTGTTAAATTTTATTATTCACCGGCAATATAAACATACACTGAATCAAAAAACTCTCCGTACAGATTCAACTTTTTATTGTTTGCAAAAATATTATTTAAAGCACTACTTAAATATGAGAGAATATGATTCTAAATAAAAGAAATACCTTTAATTAAACAAAAAAAAAATTAAAACACATTTTTATTTCGAAAAAATAAAACCAACATTTATTGAATCCAACACTTTAAAATTCATGAAAAAAAAGTCTCCGTACATCAATAAAATTTACATACAGGGTGATTCACCTAAGGTGTGACAAAAAGTTAGAGTGCGTAGGTTGGGGTTGAGACAGTCAAAAACTCTATAAGAAAGGGGAAGTCTAGCATAGGTATGTTCATTTCATTAATGTGGGTAAAGTGTAAAAAAGGTGCTTTTATTTTGTTGATAACGTGAAAAAATGGTTGGCTGTGGCTCAAAAGAATGTCTGTACAAAAATGAGTTCAAAGTTGTAACGTTTAGAGGCCCTTTACCGCAATTTTGTTTTTTTATTTCATAGAAACATATTATACCTACAATAATATGAAAAATTAAGAATACTTTAGAGTAAAATCTGTCACTGTTTATCATCTTTCAAATAGTACTTTAATAAAAATAAGTTTAAAGCCTTGTTTAGAAAAATTCAATTTTATATTTAAATGCCTATGAAATAACATATGTATACATTTTTCTAGTATCAACGGTTAGAAAGTTATCCACTTGCTTTGAGGGAACCCTGAAAATTAAAATTATTTACAGAAAAAAGTAACCAATTTTTCAACCTTACATTTATTTTTAAAATAGATACCTAAATAAAGTTTTAAGTTGAGAATTTTTATGTGACCAATTATTTTCAATTATATTTGTAAGTTGTTTTTTGTAGACTTTTTGGTAATTTTTTTCTTTAATGCAAACAAATCAGGTCTATTTGGGTGATTCTCTGTTAAAAGCTCTTTAGCACCCAAAATGTCCCCTACCTAAATTTAAGAAAAGAATTATGTACATTGAAGTGTTGTTATAAGTTATTGAACAATTAATGATTTAAAGTGCGTTCACTTGATTTTAACAGCCATATTATTGACTTGATTCAAAACTAGTTTTACGGCAAAACTAGTTCAATAGAAGTTTCAAGTCCCAATATTTGGACAAATCGGTATTATTAACTAAAGTTTTGGTATTTTAAACTCAAAATATTGAAAGTGGGATACCAAAACTTTCATAAATCATACGAATATGTATAAAACTTGCAATTTGAAATCTCCACAAAACTAGTTTTGCTTTTAAACTAGTTTTTGAAAAACTCAATAATATGGCTGTAAGTGTTTTTAAGAATTTGGTCTTGATACGGAAATGACGCCTTCGAAACGGAAATGATAATGTTCCAGTAAAAAATGTTACTTTTAAATTATTCCTTGTAACTAGGTAGTAGCCCGTAGCGTAATGGTTAGTGCGTTCGACTGTCACGCTGGAGGTCTGGGATCGCTTCCCAGCCTCGTCCACCTAAAAACAAAAAAGTTTTTTTCAGGGCTACTGCCTCTTGCGAGGAATTGACAAATCCTCCAAGAGTATCACTTGTCACGAATAAGTGCTTCTCGTCTAGCCGTTCGGATTCGGCATAAAATTGTAGGTCCCTTCTATTCCTGTCGAAAGGCGCACACAGGAATAGTTGCGAGTTGTTAGTCACTAGGCCCTGGTTCTTCATGAGCCGTTGTGCCACCCGATTTATTTATTTTTTATGTAACTAGGGCCGTGTGATTCAGGATGCATTAAAAAGACTTACGGTATTACAGGAATTTATTTAAAATTATTAAAATCTAAATTAAATCGATTTACGGAAATGATTTTGTGGTACGGAAATGACATTTAACTAGTAAATATATAAATAATTTGTTACGTTTTCGCTTCCCCAACTTCCTCAGATTTACGGTCTGCTATTTCCCTTTAGGTGTTTTAAATGCATGCACAAAAATTTTAATGATTTGCAATAAATTCATGATTTTTTTAAGAAAAAACACATCTAAAGTTATTTCCGTAGACGATGAAAATGACGAAAATCGATGGTTTTTAACTTTTTAGACAAGAAAAATAGAAAGGCATTTAACATTTTTTTTACGGAAATTATGCAAATACATGGTTTAATAGTTTATACGTTTATTGTTTCAAATAAATAAATTTAATTTTTAGGGAAGTTGTATTTAACTACACATTCTTAATCTTGGAACTCAGTCAAATTGAAATGTATGCATTTAAAAACAAACAAAAAATCCATTTTTCGCGCTGAAACAAGAAGGAGACACGCGACGGATTTGGACCATAAAAACAATTATTTTTTTATTACATATCTGCAAATATTTAAAATTTAGAAGTGGACCAGTTAGAAACGTTGCTTGCGCTGTTATCGACTTCAAAAAAAATTATTTTTTTTTTTAATTTGTTGAAGCATTTTGAACCTTTTAGTGGAGAATCACCCATTTCATCTTTTCCCGGCGTTTCGTCGTTATCCACGACTTCTTTATTGTAAAAATTTAAATAATTTCATAGAGATCTACGAAAACACCCCTGAAGGAGTCGTGGATAACGACAAAACGTCGGGAAAAGATGAAATAGACTTGTTTTATTTGCATTAAAGAAAAAATTGACCAAAAAAGCCTACAAAAAACAACTTACAAAGTTTTAAGTTGTTTATTTTTTAAATTAATAGCAAACAACTTACCGAGTAGGTAGGTTTACTTAGGTAAAATTTGCTTTTCTAAGATAAGATTAATTGCTTTGAGCTGACATTGTTCTTTGGAAAATCTTTCTTTTTTCATATTTTCTGGTTAAATAATAGGTATTAAGCGATATGTGCACAAGTTAGAAAGAGTCTCAAACAGTTGTTATTTAATTTTATTTGGTTATAATTTTTTTATTGACTATCTAGTAACCCGGTCTGGCCCGTCTTTCCAGTATAAAATATTGTTTTTGAAAAAAAAAAACAAAATGGAAGAGACACTTAGTTAGGTAAAACATTTGAGATTAATTTCTTCATCCACTCAATTTAAGGAAAATGCATTGTGATAATAAATTCAATCCGCAATTCGTCTTAAAGTCTCTATAGTATATCACTATTTAAATATTTCATTTAGAGCATTTCAAGTATCATGGATTAAAGGAAATGTGATTGACCTCAGATATTCCCATCTTTTCAGATAGCCATAAAAATAAATAAATCGGGTGGCTCATGAAGAACCAGGGCCTAGTGACTAACAACTCGCAACCATTCCTATGTGCGCCTTTCGACAGGAATGGAAGGGACCTACAATTTTATGCCGAATCCGAACGGTTAGACGAGAAGCACTTATTCGTGACAAGTGATACTCTTGGAGGATTTGTCAATTCCTCGCAAGAGGCAGTAGCCCTGAAAAAAACTTTTTAGTTTTTAGGTGGACGAGGATGGGAAGCGAACCCAGACCTCCAGCGTGACAGTTGGACGCACTAACCATTACGCTACGGGCTACTTCTCAGATAGCCAAGCTGCTTTAAAATGTCTGGACTCTGTCTCTACAAACGCTAAAAGAGCCCTAAATCATCGATCATCTCTTACAGAGATGGTACAGCAGTTCAATATTCACTTTTTTGTTGGTTGCGGGCCATAGGGACATTCTAATAAATTGTATAGCTGACGAACTCGCCGAAAGTGCAACAACACTACCTATTTTACCAGACAGGGTAGATATCGGTATACCTATCCTATAGCGACTAAACAGATTTGGTCAATGCTGGATCTGAAGCGCTCGTAACTGACTGATATTTTTAAACAGATTGTACATCAGATCCATAGTTAGTAACATAACGCAACGCGGCTTTTATATTTGGAAAAGATTTTTGCAGAAGCTTTTTGGACGAAGAGGAAGAAGAATCAATTCTTCATCTTCTCTGAAGATGTCCTGCCTTATCCCAAAGTCCCAAACTCCATCTTGGAGATTTATTCTTCAATGGTCATATTGATCTAGCAAAAATAGGCACATCAAATATAGTCTCGCGTGCTTCGTAAGAAGCTCCAATTGGTTTTAATGAGAATGCGAAGGGAGAAAATCTTAAGATGCAAGTGGTATCAAGATGGACCAATACATGGTAAAAATGAGTCAATTTTTCTGCTGGCAGCCACTTCAACCTTAACTAACCAAAGTACCTACCTATTGTATGTGTGTATGTATTAAAAAAGTTTTGTCCGTCAGAATCGGACCTTTAAATACATAATTTTTTTAAATTTAAAATTACAATCGATTTCCTTTGCATAATTTCGGTGGAATTACCTATATTTTGCAATTAGAACTATGGGAGCTCCAATTTGTAAAATGAGCTTGTGTGGAGACATGCCAGAAGCATGCATTAAATTAAAATTTGTTTGCGGAGTTACACCTTTTTGACTCCGCTTACTCCAAAATCATTCGATTGGCTGTTCCGAATAATGTTTTCGGAGTATTTTTCTGTTATGAAATTTATAATGGAGTAGACCCGGAACACAAGCCCTTTCATCGGATTATTTGCAAATTAATTTTACTCGACTGAACGTGCAAAATATCACACAATTTAGGCACACCCACATGAATATTTTACAAATTAGTTTCGGAACAATAGAAAATAATTCGGAGTAGTATTGTTCCGAAATCCAATCGAAAACGACATTAATTAGTCATTTTTTAAAATGTTCCAACAAAAAAAAGACCACACGCACATCGTTATTAAAATCTTTAAAAAGTAATAAACTTTTTAAAAAACCTTCATAAAAAAAAAAAAGTGGACAAAAAAGAAAGAATTCAAACCACTTTTTAGGCAGCATACTTCATCGCACGCTTTATAATTGCAAAACTTTATAATATTTTCACTCCAACAAATAGGTACTCGTATCAGTTTTTCCTCTAAAATAAAAACAAAAAGAGAAAATCCAAGGCAAAACCATCACCATCGTTTTCATTGCAATACATCCCATTGCCCGTTCCGTTTGTATTTAATGTTGAAGTTGAGCCAGAGCGATATTTCCTGCTCGAGACCGAGTGTCGAGAGTTACTACACTCTTGTTTGTTAAAATTCAGATTACACAACGACTGCTTTCACTGCAAAGTCAAATAATAATAGGAATAACCCGGGGATGTTTTCATGAATACGTATGTATGTATGTAACATTTTAAGTTACAAAAAAAAAATTTAAAAACAAACAAACAAAAAATGGTTTCAGTGTCTATAGAGTCTTTTTGACTTTTGCATGTCTTGTTTCGTCTTTGGCCATCTAATGAATCTTTTAACACTCTCCCTTTATTATTACTCATATAAAGCCGTTCAAAGTAGCAGCCTTTCAAAGTAGAACACCCATCATCATCGTTGAGCTTTGAATACATTTTTTTGAAAGTTGAAGATACGTTTTTGCATACTAATAACATATGCTGAGTGTGTAGGCAGAAGAACCATCAGCACACTTCACTACGTCAGTTCAAAGTCATGGTCATTGAAGAAATGAAGAAATCGTATCGAAAAAAATGGTAGTTAGCTAGATGCAAATCCAGACTGCGTTATTTTGACCAACTTGCACAAAGTGACCGAAAAAATTTCACTGACTGCAACTGGGTCAACACTCAGTACCTTCTTTCTGTCAGCATTAAAAATCAACTTAAAGGTGTCTCTTGATGTTTTGAGACATTAACCAGGGCACTTTGTCCTAGTTTTTTTTTTTTTTTTTAACTTTTACCAGTGGTGGGCTTATCTCCTGTCATTTAGCAGTAAGCAGTTGAATATTGAGTGTTTTTTTTTGTTGCTTGTTTTTATTTGTTGATATAAGATCACGTAACTTTTTCAAATGAATGCTGACAAACGTGATCTTTTGTGATTTTGTGAAATCCAGATAAAAACATTTTTGTTGGCACAAATAATTGATTCTTTGGAATTGGTTTATTTTTTAATGCTGTAGGTATAGATTTAGGGGGCAGGTAAATCACATAAAAAAGATAGTAGTTATCGTTAATAAATTGGCAGGTAGCGTTGTGAATGACGTACAATTGTATTTTTTTATTATTTATAATTCACTTTCTGGTATATTATAGATTCATATTATTCTAGTATTTTAAATTAAATAAGACAGGTGAGGTGGTAGTTTTTTGAAATCTATATATTAAGGTTAGGTATGAAATGCGAAAATAGGTAAATTATAACTCGTCAATAACTGAAAGGTTAACATGCTAGTTGCATTCCTCGCCCAGGTAACTATAACAATTCTACTATTATACTATTATACATACTCCCATTTCTAGGATCGACCAACAATTCATCCAATTTTATCCGCACTGTTAAATGCTGAGATTTATTAGGCTCACTACACGAATGTGGAAAACTTTGCCAATCAAGCTCTATTTTTCCCTCTCAGTGCAATGTTCATGGTAGTCACAAACCCAAGAGTAGGTAAGCGTTAATTTTAATTATTTAAAAAGATAAACAAAAATATTACCTAAAGTATTCTTTCTACAGAAACTTAACGAAACCAAGTAGGTAGGTATTTAAATAAAAACATTTAATAAAGTACAATGACCTCAACACAAAACAAACTTATTTTTGTTACAGAAAATTATAGTATGATTTACATACCAATATTATTTTTGATAAGCATGCAATATTGTGAAAGCAACCAGCCATGACACCAGAAAGCCAGTCATATACCTAAACGCTGTTCCGTTGACCCGTAAACCACAACCGGCAACTGGCATGGTATTCTATTGCGCGCCATTCAAGTGAATCACTTCACTTTATTGCGATTGCGACAATGTGAATAATTCATTAGACGGCTTTTTTCTTAACAACAACAAAACAACGAAGAAAAATTCCTTTACAAAATTCCAGATTTTCAAGAGTATAGACCTTTTTTTATGAAATTGTTGTTGTCTGTCTGCCTTTTCACAGTGAGGCATTTACATACATGTATATTTGCCTTTGTCTGAAATCGCAAAAATACCTCCAAGTCTACGTCACTAGTTTTGGTTTTATTTTTCTCGCTCGCCCAAAGTCTGCGTCTGTTGATTGCGTATTTTGTCTGATCAAAATAAATACACATAATAATAAAAAAAACAGCAAAACAAAAAATTTCCTACCTATGTATGTCGAGATAAGCAAAAAAACTATTTTTGTCGATTATTTGATTTTTGTATGTTTTATTTTGTTAAAATTATTTGTTTCTGATACTTTCTATTTTATTGAAAAAGGCTTTCTGAATTTCGGCGGTGTGAATAAGTCATATCGTTGATATCTTTCTGAGCTCACGATCTTGTTTTTGTTTTTTTTTTTTTTTTAATGTGTAGGTACATATTCATATTAGGTTTCTGACTTGTTGGGAAGCATGACTAGATGTACTGATGCACAATAGTTGCATATCGTGCAGAGAAACACAAAATAAAGATAACTATTCGCCCCCACAAAACCATTAAATGGCACATAATGCGCCTATATTGGAATAGTTTCTTCCTATAAAGCTTCGGGCCATCAACCCATGTTCCAGCAATTTTTTTTGTTGTTGTTATTTTATGTATGAAGGTATGTCTATGTTTTATGCCATTCACTTCTTTTTTCCTGTACTAGAAGGGATCACAAAAAATATCGACCTCCATGAAAATCGTTTACAACGGAGGAGGTGAATGACAGAGCCAAAACGTGCAATTCAATTTTGCTTGTGAGAAATATGTCAATGGGATTAGGAAGTTTATACTAAATCCTTTTTTTTCGGGCGGTAGATATATCTAACTTCAAATAGTTACATTATTTTCAATTACATTTCAATATGAAGCTTGTTGGACAAAAATAAAATACAAATCAAATGGTGGGTAGGGTTGTTTTTTTTTGGGAAAAACTATTTGGATTTTAGTTAGGTCTGTTACTGAAATGTGAATTCAAATGAATGTTTTATTATGTATTTAGGTTGTGCCAAATAAAAAGATTTAACATGAAAGATAAAGAGTGATCAAGTAATTTGTAATGATTTTCATCATTAATTGCAAACAACTATGTTAATAAAGCATAACGGCTTACCTTTGATAGAAAAGTAAAGAAAAGAAATGTGAAACGGGAGAGAAATCCGTGGATTTTGGATCGGGTTTAAGAATAACCATGATTAAAAGACACGATTCTCAAGTATGTACCTACTAGGATTAAACCTAGTATGCTGCTGACGCCAAACCAAATTTTCCTGTGGTCTCGAACAAAACAACGTAATGCTTACGAAAACATAGCGGACAAATATTTATGGAGAGTTTCACAAATTACAAATAATTAAAACTAAAAAGAAACATCAAATAAAAACACGAACAAACCCAAATGTCATTTTTCCGAACACAATTAATGGTCCGGGCAATAAATTCTGTGCGAAAAGAAAGTGGAGACTCCTTAAAACAATCTGTTGTAGGTAGTTGTTGTAAAACTTTTTTTATCCTAAAATTGGATTTTTGGTCCCACTCTGCGTCGTGTGAATGGATAATCCTACATTAAATAAGAAGACAAAAATTACAAAGATATCTTAAATTAAAAACTCTTACTAAATATTATATATTGCATTGAATCTTTGAGGAATTTCTATTAAAGAAAACCTCAAGAAATTTTCCCATCGCATCATTCATTGCTTCTAAACCATCGAGGCCATCCATGCTTAACAGAATTATTATAAAGAAGTTATTCTTCTTTTTCTATATATTTTCTGGTTGTACAACAGCTTTAAATTGCTGGTTTTTATTTTTCTTTGGGATTTAACTGACATCAGAAGATGATGGTTTAACTTAATTTCACAACCATTTAAGATGTGAGCAGATGTCTGCTTCAATAGAGTCGGTTTTGGTGGGAAGAATTATTGATTGTTACGGTGAGTGTATAAAGAACTTAAGATAATATCACTTGAACTTTCGGTTCATTATCTAGCACTTCATATTTTAGATTCATACAAATAATGTTATCATTCCTTATGAAGCGTTTAATTCAAAGTGTCCGTTAAATTCAAAGTATGTGATTATTTTTTGAAGCAGTGTGTGCTTTGTAAATTTGGGTTAGTCAGAAAATGTAAAATCGTCCCGGCTGCTAGGTGAATTCAAGACTAGATATTAATTCTTTTGGTATTTGAGGGTGAATTGTCTACATTGTAAAGCTTCGCAGAAATTCACCTTATTTTTTTTTTTCAAAATCTTTAAAATTACTAAATAATTTCCTTATGAGTCACTTCGAGCCAGACCTTCAAGATAAAGGTCTAAAAAACGAGGAAAAATGTCAGGCTACATTTTTGTATTAAACATGATTGTATGAAGAATTAGTGAGTAATATTTTTGTTTTTCAAAATGCTAAAGTTGCTATAAAAAAATTCAGACAATTTGAGTTAACCGTCGACTTATTCTTATCCTGATCGTAAAAAAAACACTTAATGTCAAGCTGCATATCTACATGAATGTTATCTTTTCGGATCTCTTGAAAAGTTTTGTCATTCTCACCACGACGACGCTGGATGTTTCCCATTTAAGTACATATAAAGTGTGAATTGAATTAGCTTTAACGCATAGTGATCTAACCTTTAAAACAACATGACACTGACATAGATTTAAAAAAAAAATGTATTCCTCGTCAAATGAGAATGACGACCCTGTTTGCAAATTAAAGATACTTTAAAGAAATATTATAAACATCAATCTAATTTTTCAAGTATTTTAACTCATTGTCGTATACCTACTTATAGTTATAATAATAGGTAATCGTATAAACATTGTTCAACATCCACATCATGAACATGAAACAAGTACAATAGAAAGAGACAGAGGTAGAGAGAGATTGTTGTTGTACACGTTCAACAATCAAAAATCAATCAATACATAACTTAAGATAAATTCAGAAAAATATAACTTCCGCAAATCATTCACAGAGATATCGCAATTGAAAATCGAAGAAATCAATCAACCATCAGGGCTTGACATTCCAATAATTGTTCTTCATCTTCTTCCATACTTTGTCATCCTCTGTATCTGTCTGTTTTTTTTTTTTTGTTTTTATTAGAAAACAAATGTTCAATGGGAATAGCAATGACATTCTCCCGAAGCATGACGTTGCCGTCGTCGTTCAACATGATTAACCATTCACTGATATACAAGTACATACGAGTATTATAGCAAAGCAATAGTGCTAAGAAAACTTACACTATGTACCTCCATCTGGAATTCCTAAGTCATCTTTTTACAATTTTATGTACTCGTACATACAACAATGTCCGACTTATCTAGAGAGCATGATCAGTTGCTTACATCGCATCATTGCTATTTACTCCATACTTCTTGTCGAACGGTCCACTCCCGGTCCTCTTGAATGAAAATATCTTCAATGTATCTTTCGTATGCGCCGCTCGGTGCCGCCGCCGAAGCCATTTCCATTTCCATACGAATAAGTATCTTTTACATGGGATGCAAATGAACCACCTCTAACCTCATTTTTCATACGAGATTCTGGTGTCGCGTCCACGGGATCACAAGTCTGTTGCTCCCAATTTCATTAATTGAATATGTTTGCTCTCTGAATTTATATCATGGAGGAATGGTATGAGTATGAGTGGATTTTTCTGATTACAGTGCAGTCGATTGACTTCATCATTTCTCTGATATATAGCGTAGCGGTTAATAGCCATACAGGGCAAACACTGGTATCTGTTAAAAATGTGTTTTCGTTGTTTATTTTTTGGGCAAAGATACAAAAGCTAGTTGCGGTATGAGGTTTTTGAACTTGTAGACCCGCATCATTATAAATATACCTATTATCTTTAATTTATTTTAATGATTTTTTTTGTTTAATTTTGAATGTAAGCGTTGCAGTAGTCGGATTACCGTTGAAATTTATAAAAAAAATAATGTTTTATAAAATATTATTTGACAGAGCTGTAATAGGAGTCATTTTTTTTGTTTCCGCCATGTAGCAAATCAGGAAATTGTATTTTAAAATGGAGCTGTTGAATAGAATGACATGCAGTGTAATTTGCATACTCAAGAAAGGAACGTGTAAAACTATGAGTTTCATTTTTATAAATGCGTTTTTTATTTAGATTAATATGAGTAATACAATTACACATTTCAAATGCACAAAATTGATGATGATACATTTTTTGTCTATTGTCTGTTGTGCTCGACTTTATGTGTTTTTTTTTTTTTGTATAAATTTTGTTGAAAGTGAAAGTTCTACGGAAAAGCAAACAAATACCAAATGGAATATTTACTTGCACGAAAAATTAAATTCTTGACTGGATCGCACGAGCTTGGTCTTGTAGTTAACAGCTTGAATGTAGCTAGACATTGACAGTGTGTATTTAGTGGTTCGATAATATTTTTATACCATAAAATATTAAACAATTTTGATTTCTTTGAAAAATGGGCACGAATGGATCGCACAAAATTGCTCTCGTAGCTAACAACTTTAACTTAGCTTGAAATTGACAATGTACTTTTGTATTGGCTCCATAACATTACGATATCATTAAAAAAAGTTAAAATATAAATTACTACTATAAAATTGTTATTTTAATAGCTAAAACAGCTAGAGCTCGAAAAAAAGTATGCAATCTGATTTGTTTGATAAATATGAATTTATGAAAAAAAAAAATCGTAAGAGCGGTTTTCTTAAAATTTAATTTTTTAAATATGTATTACTATTGAACATTTTCTAAAATTAAATTTGGTATGCCAACTTTCAGTATTTAATAAAATACAATTTTGCTCAAAATTACAAAAAAAAAAATCTTTAACCCGTTTTCAAGGTATTGAATTTTATTTTTTATTACTTTTTTCATAATAGTTGTATGGCAGATACCGTTATTTTTTAGCTACAAAATAATTCAATTTCCCCTCTAGGCAAACCTTAAGTCCAAAGTTTGAAGAAACTAGCTTCAGCGGTTAAGGTTGCAGCGGGACCCACTTTTTTCGCATTCTCTATCATCATAATGTAAGGTTAAATTATTGTCTCGAGTTCGATTTTTAGCAACGAATCCTAAACTTGCCTTATAGTACATACAGACATATAGTTAGGGCGTTAAAGGAGCCAACATGCGGGTGGCAATGGCACAGTGGATATAGTGTTTGACTGCTAACCTGGACGTGTGGGTTCGAGCCCCAGTCTAGGTAGCATTCTTTTCTATATTCCCCAGTTTCAACTGGATGCCACACGTGGAAAAAAGAGATAATTAAAATCTAACTCTCTATCCACTGTGTCAACAAAAATCTTTCCTTTCCTTCTATTTAAAAGACCTGAGGTTTTACAGGCATATAGTTAAAATTATTATTACATATTATTATTTTTATAAAAACCTTGCACTTAATTCTGACGGGATGAGCTTTGGTACTCTAATAGTCCACATCATAAATATACTCTTAAGAAGAGTTGCCACGGTGGCAAAACTGGTTGACCGGAGATATAAGGGTTGCCTTCTGCCCATGCTTTAACACGAAATTTCACATAAATTAGCCTATAAATCGGAATGTCTCGTTGGATTTAGAATACTTGAAGCCATAGGAATATGTTAACTTTTTGATAGTATGTAAATATTTATCCACTATATATTCGTCTTGGTATAATCTAAGCATATGGCACATGACCTTAGGGTAATTTTTAATGCCGAATCTTATGCAATCAACACAATTTTAATATAATTTCCTTAGAAAAAGTTATAACCTTTTTATAAAATGATGGCTAAATTTTCCAAAAAAACAAAAAAAAGCAAAACATTACCAAATTTCAATGGTAAGGTGATGAAACTTGGCACACATGTCTCATTTGTCGTAAGAAATATGAATCAAAAGAGTCCATACAAATATCTGCGGCGAAAGGGTGTTTTTTTGAGTGAAAGGGAAAGTGAATTACTATTACCAGTAAACCCCTCCCAAATCTGGTATGTTGATGAAAGTTGAGAGAAATGTTTTATTTCTTGTTAAAACCAAGACTCAAGGAAGGAAAATATGGGTTATAACCCCAACATTATTTTGTATGTAATCGGGGTACAATTATTCAATATGGTCCATAATTTTAAAGTATTTTTTACAGCTGAATCTAAGTTAAGTAAAATTAAGATGATACAATCACCATTAAGAAAGTAAACATCGTTTTAATGGAAAAATGAATGTATTTTTTGAGTAGAGCAGATTAAACATTTTCCTTCAAAAACAACCTTTGACACAGGGACTGTTTTAGGAAAAATTCAGAATTACCAACAAATCATTATTGAACAAAATTAGTTAATTTCGATTTAAATATTTTTTTTTCCTAGACATAGTCCGTCTATCGGTTGGCTATTTTATTGACACTTTCCTAATTTTTTAGTTCTTTCCAATAAAACGCGCCAAATATGAATTCAAAAATAATGAATTTTTGGAAAAGCGATTCAATATGAGTTTATTTTCAATTTTTGTAACTAAAATTTGAACTTTTTCTACAAATTCCTCATTTTTGGTGTCAAAAGGCTTATGCTGAAATTTACTTGATTTGATTGCTTACCAATTTTTTGTTGCAGTTGAGTAATTAAAAAAAAAATTGTTGAAAAGTCATAAATACGGCACTCAAAAATGAAGGTTTCTGTTTGACACTGAGGCAACACAACCAAGAGCGCTTGTTCTGTGGTTATATCCGTTTAAAATTTTGAGATCAGATAGAAGTTGAACATGTTTTCTGTAAAATAGGCAGCAAATATTCGAACCTACACTGGGATTGAAAATTGACATTCGTAAAAGTTCTTTGTGTTGAACTTTTCGAAGAAAGGGCGAAGTGTTTAATAACAACTACCAGAAACGTGATTTAGAGCTACCAATTTCAAATAGCAACTACCAGAAAACATAACAACTACCACTTAAAACAGTCCCTGCTTTGACAATAGATATTTGATTTATCTTTTTTTATTCTTGGTAACAATAAAAAACAAAACGTTTCTACCAACTTTCATGAACATACTAGTTCTGGTGGGGATTTACGGGGCATAGTTTTACACTTTTATGTTTAATTAAAAAAAAAAAACACCCTTTACCCTCAGATATTTTTATGGACTCTTTTGATTCTTACTTATTACTGCAAATGAGACATGCGTGGCAAGTTTCATCACCATACCATTGAAATGTGGTAAAAAAAATTTAGTCATCATTTTATAAAAAGGTTATAACTTTTTCTCGGGAAATTATATTGAAATTATTTTGATTGCATAAGAATTGGAATTATAAATTACCCTAAGCTCATGTGCCATATGCTTTGATTATACCAAGATAAATATATAGTGGTTTTATATACATCCACCTTCCCCTCCCCCATTTTGAAAACAATATACAATAAACTAATATACAAAAAACTAATACACGGATAAAAATGGCCTTCGGATATGCTGTAGACGCAGAGTATGAAATTCTACGTCGACGCTCATCTCAAAATTTTATGAATATTTATTTTATAACCATTATTTTCTGACAAATAAAAACCCTTATCCGCCGAGGGTATTTTGCTCCCCCCACGTACAAGTGTGGGGAAGGGGTCAAAAAATGAACCTATTCCTATGGCTTCATGTATTTTAAATCCAACGAGACCCGTCACGACATTAACCGATGTCTGGTTCTCGATTTATAGGCTAATTTATGTGAAATTTCGTGTTAAACATGGTGATAAGGCAACCCTTATATCTCCGGTCTGCCATTGTTGCCACCATGGAAACACTTCTTAAAAGTCAACTTAGGATGTGGATTAAGGCTCTCCCAAACCAATGCGAAACATTCGTTGCGGCGAAAAAACATTCGTCACTCAAAATTATTTCATATGTTTCTCCGCCGCGTTGGTGTGGGCACTCTCATATATCACCATGTAAATAAATTTTGACATGCGAAAGTTTTTTCGCCGCAACGAATGTTCCGCATTGGTTTGGGAGAGCCTTTATTAGTGTACCAAAGCTCATCCCGTCAGAATGAATTGCAAGGTTTGACCTAAAATATGGCCTTAACGCCCAAACTAAGACCCATATCGCAAGTAAAAATGTGAAAAAAAAATTGATTTTTTCTTTAATTTAATTGTTCATACAAAAAATTATACAATTTTTAAGTGCAATATTTTTTGTTTGACTAAGAAATACCGGGGAAGCAAAATGTGACAAAATCAATCAAAGTTATGTGCTCAAAAAATCGAAAAATACCGTTTTTGCATTTTTTGGCAAAAACCTGGTAGGTATGCAATTTGCATCTGTTATTCAAACTTTTCAAGAAATTTACAAACCGCCGGACGTCTTGTCGAAAATCACTTATTTGAACTTCTACATCATCGTTTTGGTAAAACCCCGAATTTTTTTTTGTACGAAACCAATACTTGCCCTGTATATGAAATAAAAATATGTAGCGGGTATTAAATTTGTGTTGGGTTGGTTTGGCTTCTACATACCAAGATAAAATCCGCAATGTAAAGTTTAATTTATTCTTGTCCTATATTAAGTTATTTCATACCGAATTTTAATAATTTCTCCGTCAGAAGAATTAAATTTTTTTTACTATGAAATTTATTATTTGTGAAAAATTAAATTATTATTTTTTTTGAATAAATATTTGCTAGGTTGAAATCTTATAATGTACCTACCTACCATAAAACTCTCCATCACAGGTGTATGTGGATTTATTTTAATAAATTAATATGTGATACTGATAATATTTGTTGGTCTAGAACTCTATAGACTATACCGACAGCATAGGAAGTAATTAAAGGTCTAATATTTCAGCTTGCATTTCTCAGAATTAAAGTCTCACAAAACAGCAGTTGTTTGTTAGAAAATCGAATGAAACTCAATTCTTAGAAAAACATGCAACTGGAATGAGTTGTATAGTAAGTAGCCAGTCTCATTTGATTTATAAAATCAATATTTTTTCCCAACAAATAAAATATTGGCAGTATTTTTGTGAACTTTTTTTTTGTTTCTAGAAAATAATAACTGAAAAATTGCAACTCACACAATTTTGTTTATAGCTTCAATACATACATGTACATACATATAATACAAAAACAAGCAAAATATGGGGCATTTATTTAAAACCGTCTTTTTCAAGAATTAGGAAAAGATGTATGTAGGTACATATAAACCTTCCTATACAGAATATAAAGAATAAGAATTCAACGCTCTTAAATATTTTTGTTTAAAGTTTTACTGTGTTATGTCTGAAGAAACGCCACTTCACTATTAAAAACCAAGATATCTCTAGTTTCTCAACCAAAGCAAAACTGAACTGATGCTATTTACTACCAAGACTAAGATACACCCCTTTACTCTACCCCGACTCAACGGCCAAACACTCTCACTCTCCTCTAAAGCTAAATATTTAGGTGTTATTCTCGACCCCAAATTAAATTGGAAGTTGAACATTGAATAAAGGGTCAAGAAGGCCTGTATAGCATTCTATGCCTGTAGCAAAACTTTTGGTAAAAAGTGGGGGCTTCAGTCGAAGATGATCCTGTGGACGTACACAGCCGTGGTGAAACCGATCCTCACATACGGTTCGATTGTATGGTAGCCTGCACTTAACAAAAAATATAACATCGATAGACTTAGGAAGGTTCAAAGAACTGCTAGCATTGGCACGACAGGGGCTATAAGATCCTGCCCCACTGATGCCTTAAGTGTTTTTCTGCACCTTCTACCACTTGATTTACGTATTAAATATCTAGTATCTGCGCTTTAATACTTAAAGAATCAAACTCTTGGTTTGCCAAGCCCTATGGTCACAGCAATATCACAGACTTGATTCCAATGGAAATGTTTTCGACTCCCACTGACTACTGCACCCCTACAATGAGTATCAGTCAGGATTTCAAAGTTAAATTTCCATCCAGGGAGGATTGGAATGATAACGTCGTGACGAAAGATTTCGACACAACTATCTTTACTGATGGCTTAAAGATGGAGTGTGGCGTTGGTGCAGGAATCTTCTCTGAGTCTCTAAATGTATCTAGGTCCTTTCGGCTACCTGACCTTGCTAGCGTCTTTCAAGCTGAATTGCTGGCAATCAGGGAAGCTTGCAAGTTACTAAAAGCAGATCCAAACCAAAACCGTAATGCAGCTATTATTACAGACAGTCAAGCGGCTGTTAAAGTCATTAATTCAGCTACAGCATCCTCCAAACTAGTCCAGCAATGTCGGAATGAGCTTGCGGGTCTGAACACTGACCTCAATGTCACTCTTATCTGGGTCCCGGGTCACAGTGACATTGAAGGCAATGAACGGGCTGACGAGCGGGCCAGGCAAGGATCAGCCCTTCATGACTCACTTGCGGAAAGAGTCAACATTCCGCTTGGAGTTATGAAGGGCAACATTCTCTCAATTTATCTTACTAAAGAAAACCGTAGGTGGAGCAGTTTATCAAACTGTATTATATCTAGGAAGATTTGGCCCACCTATGACAAGAACCGAACAATTGATCTAATACGCAGACCCAGGCAAGACATAGCCAGGGTTGTTGCAACCGGTAGCGGAAACTGGCCAATAGGAGAGCATGCATTGAAGCTGGGTATACCTCACAATACTCACTGTCGGAGCTGTGAGGACCAGCAGGAAAAGGAAACAGTAGTTCATTTCCTCTGCAAATGCCCTGCTCTGGCCAAAGCTAGAAAACAGTCACTCGGAAGAACTTTCTGAAATGAAGATCAAAGACTTGATTTCTTTTCTCAACGCGACGGAATTGCTCTTGGACAAATTTCGGCTACTTCTGCTTTATACCTTCCGCCGATTCCCTATGATCACAAGATAGTGGACTAGGGTTCTGGTGGGGGTTTGTGGTGCACAGCGGCCGGATGATCATCCAATCAGATCAGTGGCTAACTGTGGATGGTGCGGGTGCGGGTGCTGATCTGGTTGAGTGAGCGATCCACTTTCTGATGATTGTGCTTAAGGGACGATATCCTGAGGATATGCCCATATTTTCCCTCTTCAATTCCATCCACAGGTTCAAACGAGTTCTGGTATCAAAATGGCGCACTTCAGCGCTAATTGGGCTATGGGCTACACTGCCCGTGGCCGCCATTTCTACCTACCTACCTACCTTACAAAATTCAATCCTGCGTCAATAAGAATCCTGTTAAGTTTTTAGTGTGAATTAAATTTATTTTAAAGCAATCATGTCATAATCAGGTGATAGTTGCAATTTGTTATCTCATAAAAAAAAACATTTCCTACAAATATGTAACAATATTTAATACTTACAGATAACCCTTAAAATATTATGCATATACAATCGATTTTGCAAAAAATATTCTAGTTGTGTTTTAATTAACGACTAATTATCGCACTCACGACACATGTCAAACAGCTCTATATTATTGTTAAGAAAATCGTTTAGTTATATAGATCAAAGATTAAAGCCGTATATGATGATTGTTTTTGAATTATAACATCAATTCTGATATGAAAAAATAGTTTGTGCATTTCATAAGTTGTGTAAATTTATGTGGTGTTTTTTTTTTATATTGACATAGGTATTTCTCATTTCTAAATGCCCAGTCTAACATCCGTGTTATTAAATATTTAACTAATAATTACTTTTTCTTCTTTCTTTACAGGTAAGTTTATTACTTCTTAAATTTTTTAACAAGGAGTGAGTATACAAAAATTAATCCTTAATTTAAATTTGATGAGCTGCAAAATCGGAAATAGAAATGCAAACAAAAAAACTGCATATTACAGCGTTGGTCTCATTAGGTACTCTGAAAGTGGACCTGTCATCTTCACAGACGTCAGCAAAAAAAAAACATTTATTAAAACAGCATTGAAATACCACAAACTTTAAAAGTTCGCAGAAAATAATTGCGAATTAATGAAAATTGTCTTTAAAAAAAAAAACATTCCTTCAATTGGAAGACGCCCCAAAAATGCTCCTCTTCCAGTAGGCTACAGAACAGATTTATTTATTTCAATATAGGTATTTCTTGAGCGTTATACCGTACATTACATGCCGCCTACACATGCCATGACTATGGAACATGTCTAAAAATAGATCCAATGGAGTCGCAAAAATCCATGTCCAAGCAGTGACACATCCATACAAATCAGATTGTGTGCATTGGATTTTAGATTGAATTATGGACATCGTTCATGGCCTGTGGAGACCGGGTGTTATAGCTTCGATTTTCCAAATATTCATTTCTCCATTGAAATTCCAATTTCATGAAAATATTAAATGTATTGATGAAATAACTCGTTTTTGCTCATATAGAGAGGAGTTCTGTTTAGCTTAAACAGAACTCCTCTCTGTATGAGCAACAGCGAGTGTTTTCATCACCGAGTGATTTCATCACTGCCTTTAATATTGTTATGAAATTGGAATCTCAATAGGGAAATGAATATTTGAAAAATTGAAGCTATAATGGACGGTACAACGCTCAAGAAATACCTATATTGAAATAAATGAGCACATTTTTTTAATCTGTTCTGTAGCCTACTGACGGAGGAGCATTTTTGGGACGTCTTCCAATTTAAGTTGAATTTAATTCACATTGTAATTTTTGACCTTTCTACTTATAACCCTAGTTTTACTATATCGTTTCTTTTAGGCTCATAGAAAAAAATTTAATTTCTAGACTAATTTTAATTGTCGCTCTTTTTTTTAAAAATCTCTCTAAAAGTGAACTAGGGATCATATTTATTGCGATAGACTTAGAGAATTTTTAGACACGTCCAAAAAGTGCGATCACAACAAAAAAGTCAAAGTAAAATACATTAATTTGGAATCAGGACATAAAACTTTTGGGTTGGGGACCAAATCTCGAATCTCAAAATCTCGAATGCCCAAAATCCCGAATTTCATAATTTTGATAAAGTCGTAAATTCGAATGCAAAGATACCTAAAGGTCCAAAATCTCAAATCCGAAAGAGAGAGCATTTTTGTTTATTTGTTTTGTATTAGTTAAAAAGTATTTAACAGTTTACAGAAAAAAGCTTTAAAAATGATAGGTGATAAAACCATAACGTAAACATTTACATCTCTAGAGCACCGACGTAATGTTTCATGTCTTGTCTTATTTTATCGCTACTTTAACAAACAGTGTTCCAGTGAAATGACTAGTGTTTAATCGCAACCCTTTACCCTTGAGCCCAATTTCGGACGTACTGTCAAGTACAGGGATTCTTAGCCGCACAACACGAATGTGGAATATTATACCTTACTCTAATTTTCCCTCTCATTATGATATTCAGAAATTCAAAACCAATGTGCACCGGTATCTCCTTTTAAACCCTATCCTATTTTCCTAACGCTCGCACTGTGTTTTACCCCTCAACGTCAAGTATATAAAAAAAAAATTTAGAAAATTTTAGTAAATTAAATATTAAGCTGTTTAAAATTTTGCGCCAATATTTTTATGAATCGTTGTTTTAACTAAACAAAAAACAACTAATATGTGCGTGAAAAACTATATAATATGCGTTTTTAGAACAACAGACAGAATCTGAACTGTCAAACAAAAAATTGTGTTTCTTTTTTACCTCTGAACGTTCAGAGCTTAAAATTTGTGTCTATTTTTTCGTTCTGAACGTGTTCTGAGCTTGTTCAGAGCGCGCTCTATAAGCTCAGAATAAAATAACTGAGCAGACCGAGTTGAATGCTGAACACAAGTATTTGATAGGTGAAATTCAAAAACAAAAAGTGACAGCTTAGTGTTACGGTGTGTTTCAAAAATAATTCTGAGCGCTCAGAACCAGAACACGCTTTGTTCAGAGGATGTTCAGAGCATGCTCGATATGCTCGGACTCTGTTCAGAACTGTTTTCTGAGCTAAAAAAGAACAACGCCTAATATTGTATTAAAAAAAAGTGTTGAAAATCGAGATGAATACTGAATCTATTCGGGATTTTTGTGTTAAAATTCGAGATGAATACTGAATTTATTCGGGATTTGTGTACATTCAAGATTCTGGATTGGAAATTTTTAGTTTTTTTTTCCATTCAAGATTCAATAGTATGTCCCGATCCCGAAACTGTTGATACTTTCGTATCAAACAATGTTTTCCAGTTTAGATTTCGAAGATAATAAATTGGACCATATTGTCCAAGTGTCAAAATGTTAGCTCAACTTAAGTCTCTTTCATGCTTTTAAATTAAAACTACATTTTTCCGACTAATCTTCTATTGTTTCTTTATGACATTGAAAACTGTGATTCTATGTTAATTTCGATTTAATTGCCATTTAATATTAACACTGTAATTATATCATACAGCATACAGTTAATTATAAGAGGGATTTGGCAATTAGTTATATGAAATCCAACGACCCAGGATTATTTTGTTTATATTTTGAAACTTTTTCTTAATTCCGCATTTGTTTTTCTTAAGTAGCGTCGACGTCGTTTGTTTTTCTCCTACAATTTTATTTTTGATTTGTTTTACTATACAAACAAAAGCTTAAGGGGGGCTTAAGATAGCGCAAATTTTCAAGTAAGATAAGCACTTGTGAAATTTTAGATGTCAAATTGAATTAACTTATCGAAATGAAAACAAAATGATAAGAATATTTAAGAAAGGAAATTAACCGCCTTCGTGACTTCTTATACGCGTTGCTCATTTAATTATTGTTGGTATAAGCTGTGTAAATATCGTATGGCGGTTAGTATAAACCACAAGAAAAACAATTTTGTGAAAGTTCTTGAGATTGAATTTAATACATAAATACCGAAACAGAAACTTTGAAGCGTTTAGCAGCAAATATTATTATGTACGTGTACAGAAAACGTTTCAGTACTTTGCTATTCGAGATATGCAAAGAAACAAAACTGTAATCAACTAAAATAAACTCTTTCCATAAGTTGACCTCACAATAAAAACATTAGTTTTTTTTTGTGGGAGATAAAAACGTACAACTTTTATGATTTGCTACGCACAATTTGGCAAAACTCAAACAAATGTTAACTGTATTAATCAAAGAGTAATTTATTCACTTGAAAAGAATGTTCGAGATCTAAGTTGAGATAAAAGTTTAATTTTGATGGTGGGAACGTTGACTTAGTAGTCTAGTCAGAGTGTCCTACATTTGAAATACGAAAAAAAAATTGAAAGGGGTATATTTTATTTTAATCTTTTGTGGCGCAGTATTGGACCGCCTAGCACTTTAGTCGAGGCCGACATATTGAATATAAGACAAATTCGTTTTTGTAACTCGCCAATTTTCGACTTTTGAAAAATTATTGAAAAAATGTGTTTAAATTATTTCTACAACTTTGGTTGTACTAATTTTTTGTCTATACGGTTGATACTTTTCGAATTAATAGGGAAACTAAGGGCCAGTTTCACAGTCAAAGGAGTGACACTAAAGTGCGAAATAAAGGATACAAATTGACAATTTTCGCAGTGCACACTTACCTGAATAAGTTGCGCCTAAGTATTGCGTGTTAGGCACTTAAGTGTCACTAACTCAGACTGCAAAAATTATAAAAAAGTACAATTATCCAAAACTTAAGTGCAACTTATTCCGGTAAGTGTTCACTGTGAAACTGGCTCTAAGATTAAACTTAGTACGGCTTTAACTCTTTTGAGGAAGATTGACAGTGAGAAAGTACGATAACTAAGGTGACAGAAAATAGTAACTGATTCTTATATAGAAGGGTTAAACATAAGTATTTTTTTTTACTAAGGGAGGGGTCTATAAATCTCCGTTTAGACAGGAGGGACACTTTTCTATAAAAAAATATTTTAAACTACGGCAACATCTACAATACATTACTGATATTTTTTGAAGCCGGGAAGTCTGTTCTATTATTTTAAACCCAAGTTATTTCTTTAAATAGTTTTTGAAAAAAGAGATTACAAAATCAAAATTTTAAGAAAGAAATGGAATTAATTAAACGGCTACAGTGCTAGGCGGTCAAAACCCGCACAATATACTAGTTTACTTATTACCCCTTCTTAAGATTATAAAAAAATAGCTTTATCTAATTTTTTGCATTTCAGGACGATTTTGCTACAGTGGTGTTCAAGCAGTAAATCAAAAATTAAGCTACGAAGGGGAGGGGGGGGGTAAATTACCACTATTTCTAATACAAACGCTTAAGCAAACATTAGCACAAAAGCAAATCCGAACATGAGCAACTATATTATGTATGTACTTGTACATATGTACAATATGTTTCGAGAAATAAAATTTAAATCCCTATTGAATGTAGTAATACCCTAAGTTTTTAAAGTGCTACCGCACTCCTCCTAGCTGAGACAAAACATATTTGTTTTTAACAAAATATTACTTTTAAAGAGAAATTCAACAAATTTATATCAAAAATAGGTCATCCCATAACACAGAAAAAGAAACTCTATATACAAAAAGTAAACACTGGTCAAGGTATACAAATACATACGAGTATGAATGAACTATGGACGTTTTATAACATTCACACCCCCTGCATTCTATTTAATAGCAATTAAATTGGCTGACTGATGGATACATGGCCTTCATATATTCTATAAAAAAAGAAAATATAAAAAATCGATTGCAATGGTATCTAGGTTTTTTTTAAATTGGAATGTGTCTACCAATTTTTTGTCTGATAAATTTCATTTTTGGGTTTCCCACGAATCACTCATCACAAAATACTTTGTTATTTATTT
This sequence comes from Melangyna quadrimaculata, assembly GCA_949320155.1. NCBI lineage: Eukaryota > Metazoa > Arthropoda > Insecta > Diptera > Syrphidae > Melangyna > Melangyna quadrimaculata. Next base: position 171,156,259 of record OX439485.1, on the reverse strand, counting down.
GCTTTTGATTAAACCCACACATAACGACGCAATTAAATGACATGGATTTTGTTTTTTTTTTTTTATCATGACATTTAAGTGAATAATTGGATAAAAATCAATACATATCGTGAGAACAGACAATTATTTATAAAACTTCGATCATTAATTTTACTCTTACGGTCAAAAAATATTTTATTACAGCAGTATTTTTAATCACTTTTCAATAGTAAAATTTGTTTAGTGAGAAGAACGTAACAACAGATTTATGAGGAGACCACAAAATCAGTCAGCTTAAGTTTAGAGATCTCAGCTATCTTAGAAAATATAAACATGAGTCCTCAATAAAACACTGTCTTGTCAACAACTTAGCTGAGTTCAAAATGTAATTCTTGGTAAGTGCAGTATAGTGAATGGGATTGTATTATTATTATAAGCTAAAATCTGAGTTTCCGACCTTAGGAACTATGGGTTCGCATTAAACACCAGATCTTAAGCGCTCAATATACACGATACAATTATTGTTACGATTATGGTACAAAAGTTGAATCGCATGCGACGATTGTATCGTGTGTGTAAACGAAAGTATCCGCTGTACCGAAATCACATGGTCGAATGCTTTCGAGCGAAAACAAGAGTTATGTGCAGCGTTTGTCATGCAGCGAAATTAATTTACACAGGTTCTTATGAGAGCAGATTCACTCAAGAGCTGCATGCAGCGCAGCTCTGCACGATGTCTGTTTTTGTAAATTCGCTGCGCAGCATCATTGCAGCCACACCAGCAAAGAAAAAAATCTTAAATAATTGGTATTTCTTTTCAAAAAGAATTGTTTGTGTTGTTGAATTTTTTTTAAGAATCCATGAAGCCGGCGTTGCCATCCTGCCATCGTCCAACGAAGAAAACCTCGCTCCAACACTATTGTGTCACATCGGCAACGCTGTGCTTTCATGTATTTGTTTGACATAACTATGCACCATGAATGTCAGAAACTATTCACATGTGTTTCGTGTGCAGCTCTGCATGCATAGATGCGTGCAGACTGGCTGCACATCTGTTTTAGCCATTAGCGTGCGACTGATGTGATAGGGATCGTACCGTTTGTTTACGTCTATACGACCAAATCAGCTACCAAAGAATGGAAGATGAAAATGAGGAACTTTTTTGACAGTTGATGAAATCGCGAGTTAATCGTATGGTGTGTGAGCTCACTTGCGATATCGCTACCGACATCCGTACATTGAACGCTTTAGAAAAACTTGCTATTAAAATTATGGGGGAGACGCAAAGAGTGGTTCACGCAATTCTGTCTATCTGGCCCGCCTGCAGCCAAAGCGACTGGACTTTTTTTTTCAATTTAGTACCTAGTGCTTTTGGCTGGCTAATACACGCTCAAGTTTTTTGATTTGCTTTTGACCAAAAATTAAGGCACCTACCTGCCATACAATTTTGTTGGTGTCGAAATTCTGCTTTCAAAGTTCTACTTAAAAAAAAAAAAAAAAACAGAATTTAAAAACCAGAATTTCGAACAATTTTTGTTTAGCCAAAACAAAAAAAAAATATTATTTTCCCAGAAAAAATTATATTCTCAAAAACTGCTCCAACGATTTTGATAAACAATTTGGGTGAATTAATATTTGCAGACGCTACTTTTTTGTAATTTATTTTTCTTTCAGTGTATTTGCCCCATTTAGTTGAAAAAAGCAATTTTCTAAAAAAAAAATTACTTAAACCAGAGAAACAAATTATTAAAAAACAACGGTAACACTCACAATGCCTTATAATACCTTTTTGATAAGCCAGAAATAATTTATTATGTTTTTAAATAAAGTTGTTTTAGTGAAAATTTTTTGAAAAATTAATTTTAAAACTCAAAATTTTTGAAAAAAAAAAAAAAAAATGAAAACAAAATTCAAACTATTTTTTTTTCAAAATTTTACGTAATTATGTACCTAATATTTTTGTTTTCAAAATTCAATGGTCTCATAAATTTTTAGTCAAAAACTGAACCTTAAACCGTATGCTTTTAACTTTCCAAGTAAAATGTTGAAAAAAATGAATTTGAATTTTTTTAAAACTTTGAGTTTCAAAAGGAACTAATTAATTAAGAAATAAATTTTTAGATTAAATCAAATATACCTACGAATAAAAACGAATTAGATGATGATAATTGACAACCCTGGTTGATGGTGGGCAAATTGGATTTAAGCTACCTATATGGTACCCTAAGTTGGTCGTCTCCATTCTAGCGGAATAACAACACCACATGATTGGTTGATAGTTGTAAGCTTGTAAGTCACTGATTCTCCACAGGCTTTTAGCACCACAAAATAAAAAAAAAACAACAAGATATATGCATATATAATTCTTTCACTTTTAAGTTGTTCTTCATTAAACTAAGAAATGACAGCATGAAATGTTTGTTCGTACATATGATTTATTTTAAGCTTTTCTTCTCTGTTTCTATGTAAGAATACCAACAAAATTCATAATATTAACAGACGAAATAACAACCTTAGATGTAAAAGCAATATTCACTATTTCCAATTTAAATATTTAAATTACTTCTGTTTAAGGTGTAGTGTATGAATTTCTTTAAAAATATTTATGGTTTTCCAACAACGAAAACACTGAATCGATGTGAGAGATATGTACAATGTACCTACATGTATCTACTTGTACATATTTGTAGTTTACAAAAAATCCCTTCTCTTCAAGCGAAATTATTTTTTTTTCAAGCAATTTGACTTCACTGATGGGTTGAAAAACTGTCTGCGCGTGAAGGATTAAACCAATATTAAATTTCAGCGTCGTCGATAATATATGAACAGACCATAGGCATACACTTGCGATGGTCATCCACACTTCTCGTATAAACAAACATATATCTACCTACCAACCTTGAATAAAATTGCATTAAATCCATTTAATCGATTTTTTATTGCCCTACGACACCAAAAAAAAAAAGAAATGAATAAATAAAAAAAAAATAAAAAAATTAAGTTGCATACACTATTTATTTTACCAGCCCTTCAGCGTTCCAATAAAAGTAAAACCAATATAGACTTTTTCCCTTCATCCGTCGAAATGTCCGTCTGTCGAGTCTTCGTCGTCGCCGTGCGTCGCGTTCGTCCCGAACTAAAAGCAGACTTATTTTTTTTTCTATCTAGCATAAAGCTCAAAAGTAGCTTCTCCCTTTGCATTCGTCGCCCTCTTCATATCAACCATCAAGCACCATCATAAACGAACGTTCCGTTGCTAAGTAGAGGTAGCATAAAATAAAATCCATTTCTTCGACCTACAACTAGTTTCTATAGCTATCTATAAAAATATACATGGGTACATAGCTACTATAACATCAAACCATTAAAAGGTTGCCCCGCGAAGCCACCACCTTCTGCCATTGTAAGGCTTCTAATTGCCAACTATAGCAGTTCACTATCCCAACCTGAATGATAGGGATTCACTTCTTCAGTCAGTATATTGCGAGTGCATCAGCACAACTCTAGTTACAACGTCGTGAACAAGACTAACCGTGGTACCTAACCGTATTTGAAATTACTTAAAGGATTTTAAGGGTCGTGTTTCTCCGAGTTTCTGTATGCTCGTTACCATAGTGTAAATGGTGTATCGGACATAAAAGCATAAGCAACCACAGCGGTAGCAGCAATAAATTCTATAGGATACCTACTTTATCGAAGGAAACTAAATGGTCTCTCTCTCTCGGGGTTGCCGTATTTAAGCCTTGTTAAGTGGTTGTGTTATACTATAAAAAATAATTGTATTTTACTCGTATCTACCTAGCTATTTTTTGTGTTTCAACACTTTGTAAAATAATGTAAGTTTTGTTTTTATTATAGTGTGTGTTAAAATTATATTATAATTAAACTATGCCACAAGTCTGATGCAGTACAAGGATATCAACATTTTATGTCTTGATGGTTTTTGATGTAAAAATAAGTTCCACGAACTTGTCGATGATTTCCATGTTTGCACATTTTAATTAGTTTCTGAGCAATGAAGACTCAAATAGTGTTTAATTTTTGTTTCTCAGTTTAAAAAAAAAAAACTTAAAACTTTTAGTTCTTGTTTTTCTAGCTTCAGCCCTTTTTATAAAATCCTTTTTTATTTCGATACATATTGATCGAAATTTTCAGCTTAGAACTATGAACATGTTTGTTTTAGGTCAAATTGTCTGTAGTTCTCGCCCAGATAAAATTCCAAAAGTCCTTTTCTTCAAAAAAAAAAAAAAAAATAGAAACTGCGAACTACGAACTTTGCTACCCATCATATTGGGCACTAAGAACAGAAAGTTTGATCTTATACAAGAAATGTTCAGAAATTTTAGTTAAACATATTCCGTCTAACCACACACTTAATCTTTTTGACTAATAATCGTATGAAAACAAATGAAACGATTATTGTATAAAAAAGAACAAAGACTGAGGGCGCTAGGATATTGATTAGCCAGTTTTTTGTATGGCTTAGACTTTAAATAGTCAAAAGCAAAGTCAAGGCTGTTTTAAATTATGTTTATGATGTGCAGTGCACCCTCATCGTTCGTTTAATTTGACTGAACTTGTAAGTTTTCTTCACGAATGTATTTGCCATCATTGAATATTTGTTTATGCACCAAGCTAAATCCTTTTTTAATCTTATAAACGGCAAAGCTTATTATTTATCAGTTAAGGAAATTCGACCACATTTAAAATTGTCCTTTTACCGATTTTCTACCGGGGAAAAATCTGCAACAATTTTTATATCACGTCGAAGTCCTGTATTATGTTATTTTCTGAAAAATAAATATATTTTTATTATGTTGGTAGGTGCATTTCAGCCATTTAAGGAGATCAAACTTTACAAAATTTCCAGCAATATTACAATAACTTAGTTGACCCAGAGTTGCACAATAACCTATGTCAAAATATCTGCTGTATTTAAACTTGACACAAAAATTTGTACAAATTATTAAATTTTGTTTTGGTTAAAGATGACAATTTAAGTCACCATTTTTGACCAGCGGTTTTAAGTATAAAAAAGTGAAAGTTCAAAAGAAGGCTGTCCCTAAAACTTTATTTTGAAACCGAATAATGTAAGCTCTTTTAAAAAGAACTTACACATTTTTAGATCACTCCTAGAAATATTCTTTATTGTTTTTCTGGCTTAACAAGAAACATTTATTCGATTTGTTTTTTAAAGATGACCATTGTAAAAAAATCAATTGTCTAAAATGGCTTTTGAAATTACAAGACCAACTTGCAAGGTGATTTGGGTTTTTAAAAAATCAAAAAATTGGTTTTTAATCATTTGAACGATTTTAACGTTTTATCATTTTAGATTATGATGTTTATAATAATATCGATTTTGTACTTGCCTTGAACCAACACTCCTCAGTTTTTTGACGTATGCAGGGAGATTCGCATAGGGTGTGATACAAGTTAGAGCGTGTAGGTTGGGACGAGAAAATACAAAAAAAAGGGTGTCTTATCATCCCCATTTAGACTAAATTTTTAAAAAAAATGCATACGTGGTTAAGTTCTTTTTCTGTTTTCAGAAATCAGTGGTCTTATCAGTTCATAGTCAAACACCAAAAACTGCATTTTCTAAGGGCCTTTAAGTTTGAAACTATTAAAAATTAAAGAAACTAACTTCTTAATAAAAACAAGAAAAAAATAAGCTCATTATAATCAAGCGGTTGCTGAAATGATTATCAAGCCGCATTCTTTTTATAGTTTTCTGAAAAAGTTGGTTCATTTATTTTTTAATATTTTGAAAATAAAAATTCTAGAACTATACCAATGGTTTTCAGTGTTTGACAAAGAATTTATAAGGAAATTGAATTTTGAAAGGACTTAATTTTTTTTTCAATGTTGAGTTTGAAAATTATTCTTTCAAAAATGTTTTCAATTCTTTCAATGTTTTTTACTTTGTTTATAAATAAAATAAAAGAAGGAATTTTTGTTTTTTAAAGTTATAAAATTGTATTGTGTGTTTTTAATATTTTTTTTGTGTTTTAAGTAGGAATTTTTTCAGAAAGTTGCCCCCTCTCGTAAACGGGGAGAACAGACCTTCCCATACGATTTACAAACTGTCTCGACCCACGCCTTACCTTTTGAACCCCCCTTATGCAAATCACCCTGTATAATTTTTTAACAAAATAATGACGTTTTTTTTTAGTGAAATCTGTAAAATTTATACTTAAGTATAGAGTATCTTCTAAACGCCAACTTTGACAAAAAAAAGTTTTGGACTTTTTTTAAAAAACAAATTTTCCATTTAAATATATAAATAAATGTTTTAGGAATTTGTGCAATTCCAAAGATCTTGCCATCGTTTTTAGTTACTACTAAAAAGCTACAATTGATGCCGTGTTTACATTTTAAAATTTCCATTATGCGTTCAACTATCACGCTGGAGGTCTGGGTTCGCTTCCCAGCCTCGTCCAACTTAAAACTAAAAAGTTTTTTTTCAGGGCTACTGCCTCTTGCGAGGAATTGACAAATCCTCCAAGAGTATCACTTGTCACGAATAAGTGCTTCTCGTCTAGCCGTTCGGATTCGGCATAAAATTGTAGGTCCCTTCCATTCCTGTCGACAGGCGCACACAGGAATGGTTGCGAGTTGTTAGTCACTAGGCGATTTATTTATTTATTTATAGGAGTAACTGCAGAGGACCTTTCGGTGCACTTCAAAAATATATTGTGTGTCAGATCAGATGTTTAATTTTCCTATGCTGAACCCTTTTTAACTGATGAAATACTGGATTCCGAAATCACGTTTACCGAAATATATGCCGTTATTCTCAAAGCGAAAAATGAAAAAGCTTCTGGAGAAGATGGTGTTCCCTATGAATTTTTCAAAAATGGTACAGAAGGATTTATTCACCGACTCAAATCTCTCTTCAATGTAGTTTTACAAAAACAAGACGTCCCAACATCCTTCAAGAATGCTGTAATATTCCCGATCCATAAAAAAGGTGACACAAATAATGTTGAAAATAATCGAGGCATCTCGTTTATGAATGTTATTGCGAAATTATTTTGTGGCGTGCTAGCCAACAGACTTGAAAAGTGGACTGAAGCTAATGACATAATCTCTAAGTTTCAGGCTGGTTTCAGAAAAAGCTTTACAACTGCAGATCACATCTTTACCATAACGTCAATAGTTAAAGCATTACAAGGCAGGACCAAAAAGATTTATGCGTTCTTTGTGGTCTTCAAATCTGCGTTTGATCTTGTTAACCGAAATGCACTCTTTTATAAGCTATCCATGCTGGGTATGTCAACGAAGTTCATCCATGTAATAAAAGAAATGTATGCCCAATCAAAATCATAAGTATGGGACGGATCAACACTATCAAACTGGTTTGAAACTGACACCGGGGTAAAACAAGGGTGCCTTCTGAGTGCTCTTCTTTTTGCACTTTTCATCAATGATGTTGAAACTTGTCTGCCAGGAGGTGTTCGAATCGCTGATCTGATCATTAATGTTCTTTGTGTGATTCTCTCAGAAACCCCCGAGAACTTACAATTGATGATAAATCGTCCCTCTGACTATTGCGTTAAATGGGGACTTACAATTAACACTAATAAGTCTAAAGTAATGGTTTTCTTTAGATATACCCGGAATCAGAGTGGATATATTTGGACTTTCAATGGAAATATTCTGGAGGTAGTAAGCAAGTATAAATACCTATGAGTGAATCTCAACAAAACCATGAACTTTAATGAACATGTTACATTGAAATCTACTTCCTCGCAAAGTCTACTTAACATGTCATGGAAAAATATCTTTTCGAATCAGCGTATTGTACTCTCAGCAAAATACAAAATATTTGATGCTGTTGTAAAGTCTTCTCTCTGTTATGCTGCCCAAGTTTGGGGAACATATGAGTTTGAGGCAATAGAAAAATGTCAAAGGTGCTTTCTAAAGAAACTCTTTAATCTCCCCATAAAAAACCCCAAACTATGCCCTATATCTCGAAACAGGCCTAGCAAAAATTTTCACATACACGCTTAAGTTGCATGCAGACTACATCGTAGGAACTCTGGCGCATCAGGACAATCGGTTGACCAAACAAATGGCTACGAACTGCGGAATTCGGATTGGTGGGTGGCTAGGTGGCATGACTTAGGAAATTCTTGTGGTGAAACGGTGGAGCTAGGTCACAGCAATTTGATGAAATTAAAAGAAAAGCTCTACAAAATTATTCGAGCTCAGGAGCATTTTGTAAGGAATGCATATATCAAAGAAGCAAGGAAATCAGAAAGCAGATTCCTTTATTCTCAATTGAAGCTGAACCTAATGGAGGCTTATTATGTCAACAATGCGCTCACGTACAAGGAAATATCTCTGATATTTAAGACAAGATGTGAAGTCATTGGCCTTAATGGAACTCCATATAACAACAGCTTTAATCAGTTTTGTTCATTGTGTAATCTAAAAGCTAAAGAAGATTGTTTCCACCTCATCAGTGTGTGTCCCATATTTGCACAACATCGAATTACATACTTTGGACAGAAAATGTTTACCCTACAAGAAACAATTACATTGCTAAACTATTGTGTTTGGAAAAAAACTCCATCTATTTTTAAAAGATATATTAAAATACCGAATGTTACTTATAACTGAATATGAATAGTTAACTTAATTTGTATTCTTCTTACTTATATTTTTTAAATTTGCCAACCGAGCTGACGGCAAAGCTAAAGCTTTAAAATGAATTATAAATTTTTGTAAATGAAGTATAAAGATATCAAGCAATAAATTACTTACTTACTTACTATTTAGTTTTCTGAATTTCCACAATTGTAATTGTAATTGCAAAGTAAATATAAATTCTTGCCAATTTGTTAATATCCACCCTATTACGGTTTTTCAAGTACCAATTGATAGTTGTTACTTAATACTTATGTTTTAGCAACCCGAGGCCTATTTCTCAGATCATACACATCATACCATTGGCGTTTTTCTTTTTTAACTCTGAGCAGATCACGAAACTGTCAAACAAAAATTCTATGTTTTTTTTTTAGCTCAGACATATTAGAGCTCAAAAATAGCGTTTCTTTTTTCCATCTGTGCTAGCTCAGAGCTTAATCGATTAGCTCAGAATAAAATGACCGAGCAAATCGAGCGAAACGCTGAGCGAAGCCAACTTCACTTTTTTTCAGTGATTTGACAGACGAAAGAAATACAAAAAATTAAAAATGGATTCCCAGGACAGTCGCCCGTCTAAATCAGGTAAACAAAAATGTATTTTAGTAACACACCTATGAAATGACAGTTCAGTGCTCAAATGTGTTTCATAAATAAGTCTGAGTGCTCTGATCATAATCTGCTCAGAGCTCTGCTCTGATCGCTCAGCCTCTGATCAGAGGTTTATTTAGAGCCAAAAAAGAAAAACACCAAATGTATGATATTGACATTTCTGCTTTGTGTGCTATTACACCATGCATCTACCCGCGTGCAACTTCTTCGAAACTTTTTCGAATTTTCTAGTTGCACGAATATTTTACCCACGCAACACACGGCAGATTTTCTTCCGTCTCATCTTTTCGAATTTGTTTTCTCTTTTGCACTTACATATGTTCGAAAAGTTGCATGCGTCTAGATGCATGGTGTCATAGCAGACTTTATAATTTCTGTTTCTTAAATTTGTTGTATGATTCGCTTTCATATACAACATTGTATGGTGAGATATTACACTGGAAATATTGGAATATTGTATGATTCAGCTTAACCTCAAATGTATCATACATTTCATACAGCAAATGAATTTGCTGTTTTGGCCTTACAGCATTGATAAGAACCCATACTTTTTCAACTTTCTTCTGTTTAATACATGTTTAGATTAAAAAATACGTTTTTGTGTTTTTTTTAGAAATTAAAACATTAAGGGCCAATTTTTCAATAGTCAGATAAGCGGTCAGTTAGTATTTAATCCTCATATAGATCAAAAATCTATTTTTCAATAGGCAGATATAACGTGTGCCTAGGAATAGGAACAGTAAATTTATCTGCTCATTGAGAATTCAGATAAAGTTATTCATAGGAATAAATATTTTCAAAGCAAAACATTAACGTCAACATTGCTTTGACATAAACGTTAAATAAAATTAAAATTACTTTAGAATTGTTCGATATACTAAAACAAAAATATTAAAAAAAACATGTACAAACATAAATGAAAGTGATATTCAAATTTTAAGATTCTATATATTATTTTTTTCTCAATTGAAAAATTCAATTTTGCTATCCGACTGTTAAAGAGCCAAATAACTTTATTCTTCCAGTAAATAACTGACTATTTAACTGATTCTTTAACTGACTATTGAAAAATCGTCTCTTAACATTTAAGAAACATTTAAAAACGTGCTTGATATGTTTAAACAATTAATTACTTACTTACTTTACTTTTTACTCAACTAACAAGCCCCTCCAGCTAGCTCTGTCCCTAGCTAGCCGCTTCCAGTTGCGCACACCGAGTGCTTTGATGTCGTCATTCACTTCATTGCGCCACCTGTTACGGGTTCTTCCTCTGTTGCGTAACCCATCGGGGTTGGATTCGAAGACTCGTCGGGCAGGTGCGTTGCTGTCCATACGCTCCACGTGCCCCAGCCATCTCAGCCGCTGTATTTTCAGCTTTTTGACCAGGTCAACGTCGATGTATAGCCTGTATAGCTCGTCGTTGAATCTTCTCCTCCATACTCCTTCGATACACACCGGACCGAAAATCACACGAAGAATCTTCCTCTCAAAGCACCCTAGCAGATTTTTATCCGAATCTTTCAGTGTCCATGCTTCTGACCCATAAAGAAGGACCGGGATTATTAGGGTCTTGTATAAAGTCTCCTTGGTTCTCTGAGAGAGGGCCTTACAACTTAAATGCCTTCTTAGACCGAAGAAACAGCGGTTGGCTAGCGTAATTCTTCGCTTGATCTCTGCACTGATGTCATTCTGCGATGTAATAGGGGAGCCCAGGTAGACAAAGTCCTTGACAACTTCGAAGTTATATCTGTCCATCGTGATATTTTGCCCGAGTCGACGATGTTGAGATTCCTCTCTCGATGACAGCATATACTTCGTCTTGTCCACATTAACCGTCAATCCCATTCTAGCCGCCTCCGATTCAATGCTCGCAAATGCCCCTGCCACAGCTCGCTTCGTTCTGCCGACAATGTCTATGTCAACCGCATATGCAAGCAATTGAACGGACTTTTGATAGATTGTACCGCTGGTGTTGACATGTGCGTTGCGTACAATGGCTTCAAGAACGATGTTGAATAGGTTGCATGATAACGCGTCGCCTTGCCTCAATCCTCAACATCAAAGGATTCGGTGGTGTTCTTACCAATTTTGACGGAGCAGCGAGATTTCTCCATCGTCATCCTGCACAGGCGGACGAGTTTGGCAGGGATGCCGAGACTCGACATGGCTCTGTATAATTCGTCCCTTTTCACGCTATCATACGCGACTTTAAAATCGATAAAAACGTGGTGTGTATCGCTCTGGAATTCCCGGGATTTTTCTAAAATCTGTCGGAGTGTGAACATTTGATCGACGGTTGACTTGCCTGGCCTAAAACCGCACTGATAGGGGCCGATCAGATCGTTGACAAAAGGTTTCAAGCGGTCACACAGGATGGCCGACAAGATTTTATAAGCGACGTTTAGGAGACTAATTCCTCTGTAGTTGGTACATTTCAGAACATCTCACTTTTTATGGATGGGACACACTATACCGAGGTTCAATTCATCGGGCATACTTTCATCCGACCAAATTTTGCAGATGAGCTGGTGTATGCTCCTAGCCAATTCATCTCCCGCTGATTAGTTCGGCTTGTAAGCCATCCGCACCAGCAGCCTTGTACGACTTAAGTTTGGATATCGCCAGCCGCACTTCGGTTAGGTCGGGTGGACGGAACTCTAAGCCATCATCGTCCAAGTTGAATGGAGCGTTCTGCCTATTAGCGGCATATTGGCTGTCTTCGCCATTAAGCAGTCTAGAGAAGTGTTCTTTCCAGATCCTCAGCACTCAGCACAATTAATTAGCAGCATTATTTTTCCTCATAAAGTTAGTACGTGTGGCCCAGTCATGCATTTTATTTGTTTAACAAAAACTTGAATCACCGAAAATTATCAAAATCATACACATCATACAACAAACAAAATATCATATAACACTTCCAAGAAATCTGAAACACAGAAAATTGTATGATGTGTATGTTGTATGAAAACGTTGTGTGTTGTATGAAATGTATGATGATCCGAGAAATTGGCCCCGATTGATAAAAGGTTTTGTCATTGAGAATGATAACTTAAAGTTTATTTTCAATTAATTCAGTTTTTTTTTTAAATTCCGAATTTCAATATTTTATCAATTATGTCAAAAAATAATTGAAGCGCTGATATTCAAATTTAAACATTTTTAAACATTTGAGTTATAAGCATTTAAAGTTTATTGCCTATAACTTTTTTTATGAAAATAAGAAAATTACTGTATGGATAATTTAAAGTCAATAAAAGTCAGGTGAATTTAATTTTAGGAATTTTTTTATTTAACGCAAATAGTTGTTGAGATATTTACACTTTTGTGCATTTAACACCTATATCTAGGAACTTTTTTGTATTTAATTTAATTTCGTTTTTATAAAGGTGTTAAGTGACTTTTTGATATGTTGTAATTTACTTATTTTTTGTTTGTTTTTTTCTGTTTCCCTTCTCCAGGATCTGCTGAAATTGTATTTAAATAAAACCATTGATGTTCTAAACGGACGAAATTCATCTGTTCTTTTAAATTTTTAATTTTTTCTGCAGAAAGTTGTTTCAATTTGTTCTCTCCTGGCATAAAATCTTTATTATAATCAGGACGTTTGTTACTTTTGGCTATAATAACCTTACTATAAGGAACATATTCATCATAGCATTCTTTGTAAAGGTAAGAACCATACTCCCTGCGAATCCATTTTATTGAATCCCTAAATTGAACCTTTCAATAAATTAAAAATAAAATTAGTCTGCTGGGGTATTCGTGAAGGAATTTTCGTCTGTTTTTTTGCAGAGTCACTTCCGGCTAGGTTTTGAAGCAAAACGTTACACCAAGACCTAGATTTCATTTAAAAACTTCGAATTACTCATTATTTTTAGGCTGTTCCTGATGAGATTTAAGAGGGCTTTGTAGCGTTCTTGGTTGTAGTTCCCAAGTAGTAGTTTGGCCTGCCTCAGTTTTGGGAGTTCATTCCAAATTTTGGATCTTTTTGCCTCCTCTTCTAATTTGATCTTGACATTTTCACCTAATCAGCATGAAGGCTCAGGCCCTGTTAGGGGGGTTGTTGCTCCTATTTTGGCTAGGGAGTCTGCCTCCTCTTTACCATCGATACCCGCGTGACCCGGTTATTTTTGCCCAGTTCATTTAACCTCCGCAAGCATTCCCATACCAGTTTAGAGCTAATGGCATAGGAGCTTAACGCTTTAAGCAAGGCTTGGCTATCTGACATGATGGCAGTGTTACGATTTCAGCAGTTGCTTCCACTGCACACGTTCTGCACATTTACCTATGGCGTTTACTTCCGCCTGGAAAAGGCTTGTGGACTGTCCCATCGGTACAGATAGTTTGGTTCTTGGCCCAAATATCCCCGACCCAGTCAGACGGTGTTCTTCACGGAATTTCGGTCTGCACTTTTGAACTTAAGCCTGTGATAGTGTCCTAAAGCAAATAGCATTGGAGCGAATGTTAAGCAAATGACTTGACTTCTGTTATTTTTGTCACACCTATAAGGTCAATTTAACACCCATTCGTCAAGGGTATCGGCTATGTTTTGGCCTGGGTTACAACTTTACGCAAATGACTTGACTTTTAATGTCGTTGGCTCTTAGACTAATAGATGTGTGTGAAAAAAACGCTTTCAAATTGTGCGTAAGACTAAATCAAAATTTAGCCATCATGAAGTAGTTTGTGTTGGCTGGTGCCTCTTGCCTGCACATGCACTGATTCTTGTGGTGTTCACCTATAATGTCTTATCATAAAGTGCCCACTTAACACCTTTATGCACGAAATGAAAAGTTCAGATAAAATTATTTTTGTATAAAGGACTTAATATAAAGTACTTAAGCGCATTTAACACATTCATCCACAAAGTTAATTATTAAAGTGATTGCATATAACACCTTCATCTTTGGCTAAATATGAATCTAGAGGCGATAGAAAAGTACAGACGAGTCAGAAATTTAAGTTTTCATATAACACATTCATCTGTAGGTAAAAAGCCAAATTTCAAAAATTGTCACTTAACATCTTCATCTTCTAAGCGCTTCAATTGACAACCACAATAGGAAAGTATTTTGCCGACAATTTTACAAATTTTTCAAATTATTAATGGAACAGTTGTCAGTGACCCCAAAACAATAATTTTAATGCGCCATCATAGCGTTATCTTAAATACCTTTTTTTTATAATTAACAACAGATAATTATTAAATATTTATATTCTTCCAATGCGTATTAATGTGTTTATAAAATAAATCAACAATTTACGCTGCGAACTCATTAAAGCATTCGGGAAAAACATAAATCATTTAAATTTAAATCAATGCTCACTGCTTTACTGATGCGAGTAGTTGGTGACTGCGTCTGATAAAGAATGACACAAAAACTATAGCTTCTTAATTATTCACAGTCATTATCATTTTCATAAGGCGCCAAATGATAATATTTTTTTTTTTCTTTGTATCTTGTTTAAAGTGTAGACAATCGATTGTGACAAATGTCAGACAATGAACTTTACTTCAAAAGGGTTAAGGTAATGCAAAAAATGATAAAGAATTTTTCTTATATGTATTTTGTCATATTTTTTAATGACGATTGATACAAAATATAGTACCTACCCATGCCCATGTATAAAGAAGCCTTTTCTTTTTTATCTGAATTCGTGACATACACACAAAAATTGAAATCGATTAGTAAACCACCAACAATAAACTAATCGTATGCATATGCATATAAAATTTAAATAAACAAAGCCAAATGCTGTCAATCGACTGGTACCATAATAATCACAACGATGATCAATTAGCATTTTTGTCATTTGTTTAATTAATTAGCTACGTAGTATGTGAGTTTCCTTATGAGCGCGAGACCAAACAAAGCAAACAAAACAACATTGCTTTTTTTTTGTACCTATAAATAAAAAAAAAAAACTCTAATGTTATTTCTATTTTGAATATTAACAGTCCGAGTCACGTGATTGACGCCGGTGTCGTCACTTTTTTTTTTTTGGGATATCTAACTTTTAGTGTTTCCATTAAACAATTTTATAAACCTGCCTAATGCTAAATTATTTGACAAAACCTTTTTACTTTAAATTTATTTAATTAAATGTTGATATATTTGTTGAGGAGCTTGTTGTTTTTAAATAATATTATTCCCAGAAAACGGTTTCTCACAGAACGTCAAAAAAAATTGACATCAATCAATTTATGCGGTGAGTATGTTAAGCATTTTTCTTATTTAAAATGACGGATGTGTCGTTGGTATTTTGATAAGGGAAAGGGAAAGCGTCGATCAAAACATATATAAATTGACATTGCAAAAAATTCATTTTCAATATTGGTAGCGAAAGTATTTTCTATTCAACTGTTTAAGGTAGGTAGGTCTTCACATATGTATGTATGTTTGTCTATAAAATAGCTGTTATTAAAAATTTAATAATACATTTATTTGCCATAGCAGACAAAGAAGCAGGTGTGTAGAAGGTGAGTTATAATCGTATTCAGTTCAATCGAAGTTTCAAACTTGAAATGTGAGAGCTAGTTTCTGTTAACATACCACAAATAGACAGAAGGCATACAATATTTTCTTTCACCTTCACTTTTATTTTTCAAACCTGGCAATGTTTAGACCCACTAAAATTTCAAAACTGTGCCAAAAATGTCTGTTTCGGCATTACACAAAATTAATTCAAACTAAAAATTTTGAGAAATTGAAGAAAAAAAAAATACAAAATTTAAGTAAATTAGGGTGGGTCAAATGGAACGAAGTTAGGTTGATTTTGATGCTATTATGAAAAATTGGTAACTTAAATAAGTTTAGAGGTCCCTTATCGCTATTTTGGGTTTTCCATAAAAAATGTACCGGAACAAAAGTGGGGACGAATTTAGAAGTGCATAACTTCCTTACCGTTGAACCTGGAAGAAATTAGGTATAATATTTGAGTAGGAAGTTAAGTTTTCTAAAAAAAATCTCTTAACCATTTTACCGAAAAAAGCTACCGTTTAGAAGATAAAATCTGTACTTAAGAATAAATTACCTATACAACTTTCGCCCAAAAAAACGTCAATTTTTGTTAAAAATGCAGGGTGGTAGGTTCAAGACAAGAACAAATTGTATGGTAGAGGGTCTATTTCCTCCCGATCAGGCGGAAATTTAAAAAAAATTACATAATAATATGTACATATGTATATATGAGGCCATGAATGCAATAGTGGCCTAACTGCATTTTTCATTATTTTCAGTAGACCAAAAGTAGGAAACAGGTTATTTTTAATCACTTGTAGTTTTAAAACAAAGAAACATAACTTTGATTTTATTTATTTATAACTGATTTCAAAGTGAGATAGGCCACTATTACACAGAGGAAAAATGTAAACAAATCAAAAAAATGAAAAGATAGGCCAAACATTTGTAAATAAAACAAGTTTTTTTTATGTATTTTGTATTTTGTATTTTGTATTTTTATTTTATTTATTAATTAAGTTTTCTGTTAATTAAGTTGAATTTTAGCTTTTAAATTTCAGGGGTGTTGGAATTCATAAAAGCCTTCGGGGTAAGATCAGGGTAAAAATTGTGATGTATTGACGGTTGAAACTACAGAAGTTCCAGCAAATCCTTATTCTTCTCCATGCTTATAGGTCTTCCATCGAGGTATAAAGTTTTAGGTTGAGGCTTGCTAGGCTTACACCTATTGTGTTCGAAATAATACTATTTTAATGGAATGGAAAAATTTCTTAAACAGAATATTTAAAAATTATTAAGAAGAGGTCAGTCTTTAAATATTGAAGCTCAAAAATCTTGAGCCAGTTAACTTTAAAAGCTTCTGTATAAAGATTTTTCAATTAAAAATGTTTTTATGAGTGTTTTTTATAATACAAATTCTATATACTACTGAAATACATCAGCCAAGTAGATGACTTAGCATTATTTAATTGGACTTGTTGAATTATTGATTCAAAACGGCCTTTAGTCCATACAAATTGGCGTTTCGTCCCAGCGTTCTCACTTGGACTCTTCAGTTGACAGTGAAAGCCTTGTCAAGACGCCAATTAAATAATGCTAAGTCTTCTACTTGGCTGATGTATTTCATTAGTATATAGAATTTGTATTATAAAAAACACTCATATGTAAACAATGTCAGGCCACGGGTAACAAAATTTCCAACAATTCTTGATTAGAAATTCTAATTGGGTTTGATATAGTTCACAATTGATTTTCGCAGTAAAATTGATGTAAGCTGGACTGAACTTAATAAAAATTGCGTCTTGACAAGGCCCTCGCTGTCAACTGAAGAGTCCAAGTGAGAACGCTGGGACGAAACGCCATTTTTTATGGACTAAAGGCCGTTAAAAGCTATATTGAATTAAAAATGTTTTTTTTTCCAGTTTCAAAGTGGAGAAAAAGTGGTCTTTGATCATTTTTATGACATTGAATGTTTTTTTTTTCCGCTGAGCTTATGACTTCTATCCAATTATCGGGGATGTAAATATTTAGAAAATTTTTTTCTCAATCAACCCAGGATCTTAGTTGCTTTGTAAATATGAATGTCCGCTGACAAGAAACTTATGATTAATCTTATCCACTCTATAGTCCGGATTAGATGTTATCTACCCGTAATGCACTCACTTCGTTAAATGGCAGCAACAGCCGCAACATTAATTTAAGTACGAAACTCTTCAACTTCATGGGGTATCGAGGGAGATTATCAGGGTACCCACTTATGTATGTTTAACACATTGCATTGATGTCATCTGTGATCAAATAGTAAACTAATTGACCTAACTTAAAGTTTAAAACAATACAATCAAATATGCGAGCGCAAAAGTGACCGAAGTGGAAGATAGGCCACTCTTGCACTCAAGCTTTTAATTTGTGTGTGTTTGGCCTAAGTACGAAAGTCCTGTAACTATGGCATGAAGCCGAAAATTTAACAAATTTTAATGCAGAAATGTGCGTTAAATTAAAATTGCACTCACGGCCTGATATGTACATCAAAAACCAATATTAAAAAAAAATTCATTAACCCATTCTTAAAATATTAAGGCTTACAAGCGAAAACCTCAAAAAAATAAAAAATATGGCCATTTTTTACCAAAAAATCTCTTTTTATCCATCATATTAATCATAATATTTCTGGACAACCCGTAGAGATGGTTCAGGATTTCCAATATCTTGGGAGTATTGTCTCTACGGGTGGCGGAACTGAACTGGACGTAAACAGCCGAATCAGAAAAGCAAAGGCTGCGTTCGGAATGCTGTCCAAAATATGGAGAAACAACTCTCTTAGCTTAAAGACCAAGCTACGACTGTTCCGCTCCAATGTTGAATCCGTTCTGCTTTACGGCTGCAGCACTTGGAAAGTCACTGAAACTGTCACTAGAAAGCTGCAAACCTTCGTTAATAGATGTCTACGAAACATCTTGAGGATTTTCTGGCCCAACCGTATTTCCAATGCCGAACTTCATGCGAGAACGGGTCAGGAGCCCATAGACTCCATTATACGAAGAAGAAAGTGGCAGTGGATTGGCCATACGCTTCGAAAAGGCGATCGGTGCATTGCATCTCAAGCAATGCAGTGGAACCCGCTCACACAGGAGGGAAGACAAGTGGGCCGGCCTAGAAGTACATGGCGAAGAACGGTCGAACAGGAATCGGCACGACTGGGGAAAAGTTGGCGAGAGCTGAAATACATTTCAAGAAATCGTACACGATGGCGCGTAGGTGTAGTGGAGGCCCTATGTCCCGTAAGGGAAACATCACGGACGTAATAGGTCCGAGGACCTAAGTAGTAAGTATTAAGGCTTGAGGCTCTCCTTTTTTTACTTGAATATATGTCATGCATCTATCTTTGCACAAAAAAAGTTATGAGCAGTTTAGTAAACAAAATTAATATCAATGATTTTTCGACTTTTTTTAGGTCGGTTTTTATAACTTTTTCCTGTTTAAATTATTTTATAATTTTTTTTTAAAACCAACCATTTTAATAGAGAATGTACTTTTCAACAAAAAGCCTTTCAAGTAAAATTCTCAGATTCGGCTAAGTTTTCCAGTTATATCAAAAATATGGAAAAATGACCAGTGTGACCATTCTCGCAGAAATGCATGGATGAATGTGGGTGAATTTTGTCTTTTAAACAAGCAAAAATTCTAGACAAACATATTCAATTAAAAAACCCGTGAACGCAATTCTTCTTTATCAAAAGATATTCATAGCTTCATTAGAAAATGTTTTTTTTTTTTTAATATTCATAAAATTACATTTTTGAAAAAAAAAAAAAAATTGTAGCAAAATATTATGTATAAAATTGTATGTAATTTAGTAGGTACTTGTTTTTTATCCATGCTATTATTAATTTTTGTTTGAATAGAAAAAAAAGCAAATGCTTTTATGTCTTCTACTTTTTGAGAAATTCGAAAATAACAAAAAATTATTTTTCTTAGAAAAATTTCTTTTGGTTTTTATTAATTTTATTATAATTTTCAAATTAATTTAATAAATTTTATATATAAAATAAATCCTTTAAATCGATTTGTAAAACTTTTTGCAAATTGTATCAACTATCTTAGAAATAAAACTACGACCATGAGTATTTGAAAAAAAAAACAGAACATTTCTGGTAAATACTTACAGTAAGCCAACTGAGGGAAAAAAATGACTGCAAGAAGTTCGAGGCTTTTTTAAAAATTGTTTCATTTAGCTAAACAAACAAAAAGTTCCAAAAACTTCTTGCAGATTAGATTTTTTTTTTAGTAATAAAAGTGACACATCTGGTCCAGCATTATTCTTACCTTGGAATACAAATGAGATTACATCCTGCATTGCCTTGCAAATTGCAACTTCTTACCCTTCATATGTGTGTTTTCAAACTTTGAATACAAACTTACATGACCATGTCAAATGATGTCCTTATTACCGGTCACGTTCAAAGGCGCATCTATTTCTGCTTATCTACCTACTCTTATATACGTGCTTGCGCTTAATGCACTCTGTCTAGAAGGTAAACTGTCAAAGTTACGACACTGAGATTTGGCCTTAAATTTTCTCGTGTGATGTATTTTTTCAATATAATAATAAAATTATTATAGTGTCCTAAACCTTGTCTGTCGCCGCAACATAATTACAAATAATTCTTTTTCATCGCAATGAACATCATTTGTCTTTAATTTTGTAGGACAAATTCTATCGGAAACTAGACGTAAATATACATATACATATTCTACTCGTATATTGCTTGTCCTTAAAAACTGAATATAAGTAAAGAAAATCAATACAAATCATCGTTGTCAAGACCCATTCTGTATAGTTACATCACATGGCTCATTGCATATTGTAACGCCGCCGTTCGCCGCCCGCGCCGCGCCGCGCCGCCACAAGAAAATATTTCCGCTCCTGCTACCCCTTACTTCTCCTTGTTTGGTTGTCAGTGGTTTTATTTCTCTTCAGACTTCACAGAGTGTCATCTCAGATGAGAAAACAAAAAAAAAAACTGTGTAGAACAAAACCAACAAATCACTTCTCCATCAGTAGAACGACGAAAACGAAAAAAATCCTTAAAAAGTTTTTAAACTTATTACATAGACACTAACGTCTGGGAGAAAATTAAGCCATATCCTGTGTGGTACTTTCTTGCTCACATAAGGCCAGTGAAGGCCAGATAGCTAAGTAAAAGAAAAAATAGTTGGAAATTCATTCATAATGCTTAACTAAAAATAAAGAAAATTTAAAATTTAATTTACTCAAAATCTAGTGTTTTAAAATTTAAGCAGAATTTTCCAAAGAAACTAAACAAAAAAAGACAACAAAATTTGTAACAAGATAGACCTAAAAAATACATACATATATAAATAATAAAAAGATATGCATGTTATTGCTCCTCAAAGTCTAAAGGCCCAGTTATAGCTATCATTGGAAACCATCATTGAAAATATTAATTGTCAATTTTGAGAGATTTTGAAGTAAAAATATATGATTATTTTGATGCCAAAGTAAAGCTTATTGACTTAATATTTATTTCTAGGTAAAACAAAATTCAATTTGACACAACTTTTCTCATAAAATGACTTTTAATTTTTCCTTACCAATGATCATCGAAAAAATTAAAAGTTACGTTATGGGGAAGATATGGGTCAAAATAATTTTTTTTGGAGGAGAAATAATTTTGAAGTCGTAGTCTATATTTCTGCATTAAAATATTTAATTATTAAATCTTCCAAGGGTCTCAAAATAAACAGCTAACTTTTTCAATGATAGCTATAACTGGCCCCTTAGGTGTACAATAAAAAGTAGAATTTTAAATAAAAATATTGAGATACACTCAGAGCTTTGAATCCCATAATATAAATTATTTATTAATGACTCTTTTCCAAAATGGCTTTAAATATGTTGATTAAATTTTTTGGAGAATATTTTAATAAGTTTTTCCTAATTAAAATAATTTTTGTTTTCGAAAACTGAAAATATTTTTCGAAAAAGACGTGGACGATTTTTCAAAATTGGCATGTAGCAGTTTTTAATTGCTGCCGAAAAGATTAAACTAAATAATTCCGAGAACAAGAAATAATAGCACATACATTAACTAAAACTATAAGTAAAATTTTAATTTTCTCGAAAACGGCTTCAATACGATCTTAACCAAAAATGTTCTTTATGCTTTAAATTTCTTATGAAACGCTTTACAAAAAGCGTTATATTTTTTTTAAACCCAGGTTTTTGATTTTTTGAAAAACAATCTAAATTAGTTTTTTTTTTTTTTTTTTGAAAATGGCTTTTTCAGAATTGTTTTTTAAATTCAATTTATTTCAATTAAAACATAAAAAAGTATCCACTCATTTTTTTTGTTAACCTTTGTTCTCGCTATTTTGAAAGGCATTTTTTGGGGCAACCGGCGTTAATAACTATTATTTATACTTAAATTTGTGGTGAAGAGGGTCTATATGCCTCTTAAATGGATTATGGGCAACTTTAAAGAAATGGACTTGAAATGCAAACAAAAATATAAAAAAAAACAACAAAATCACTTTCTAATTGAATAAACGACAGCTTCTACAACGTATGTTTTTAAATTCTTTAATTATGATTGTGACCTTTTATAAATTATAATAATTTCTTGTTTTGTAGGCTATAGCCTACAAAACAAGAAATTAGTATGTTTTTAATGTTAAAAATCCATTATTTATTTTGTATAAATAAAGTTTTTCAATTAAATAGTTTTTGAAAAATTAATTTTAAAACTCGAAAAAGTAAATAAAATGATCTCAAAAACTTTTCTCAAAGTTTGGTCATTTCTTTTTTTAATTTTTTTCATTTTATAATTTTTTTTTTATTTTTTAACAATTTTTTTTTAGTTTTTTTATTTCAATTTTTTTTTATTGTTTTTAATTATTTTGTTTAAAATTTGTTTTCAGTTTTTTAAATTTATTTTCAATTTTTTTAAATTTATTTCCAAATTTTTAAATTTATTTTCAATTTTTTTAAATTTATTTTCAATTTAAGTTTATTTTCAATTTTTTAAATTTATATTCAGTTCTTTGAATTTGCTATTTAAATTTATCTTCATTTGTTTTTTTTTTTAATTCTTCCGCTGTTTTTTCGTGAGCATTTTGTTGTCTTGTTGGATCCCACAGGAAAATTTTCCCGTAAAAGATCGATGGTTTCGTTGCTTGTGTGGCACATAGCGCCGCCGTCTTGTTGAAAGTAAACGTTGTCCAGATCAATACCATCCAATTGCGGTCATAAATTATTATTAATCATCTCTCGATAACGCAGTCCATTCACCGTAGCTGTTGCTGCAGCCTTATTTTTGAAAAAGTATAGGTCCAATGACCCCTCCGGACCATAAACCGCACCAAACAGTTATGGCTAAAACAGATGTGCAGCAAGTCTGTACGCAACTATGCATCCAGAGCTGCACACGTAACACATGTGCATAGTTTCTGAAATTCATGATGCATAGTTATGTCAAACAAATACATGAAAGCACAGCGTTGCCGATGTGACACAATAGTGTTGGAACGAGACAGGATGGCAACGCCGCCGGCTTCATGGATTCTTTAATAAAAATCACCAACACAAACAATTCTTTTGAAAGAATGGCAGGTGATGTCAATATGAGAAATGCCAAATGCCAATTATTTAAGATTTTTTCTTTGCTGTTGTGGCTGCAATGATGCTGCGCAGCAAATTTAGAAATAGAGACATCGTGCAGCGGTGCGCTGCATGCAGACTTTGAGTGAATCTGCTCCCATAAGAACCTGTGTAAATTATTTTCGCTGCATGAAAAACGCTGCACATCTGTTTAGCACATTACTCGTTGAGGATGGAGAGGCTTTTCAACCATATATCTTGGGTTTTCCGAGCCCCAGATGCGATAATTTTGCTTGTTGACGTAGCCACCGAGGTGGAAATGGGCCTAATCATCAGTCAAGATATTTTTTCGATGAAATTCCGGATCATTTTCATGCATTTCAAGGACCCAATCAGCAAAGATACGACGTTGTTGATGATCGGCCGGCTTGAGTTCTTGTGTTAACTGAACTTTATAAGCCTTAAGACCCAAGTCTTTATGCAAAATACGGTGTAATGACATTTGTGGAATGCGACGAGGAATGGAAAAACCTGGGTTTTTTTTCAACACTTTGGGCTACAGCAGCAATATTCTCAGTTGCTGTTGAACGACGTGCACGGGTTTTATGTTTCACATCGCTAACTTGTCCCAAAAGCTCAATTCACCAATTTCTGATTTGCGGTCCGATGAGGTGCTTCACGACGACGAAAAAATGTTTTAGTTTTACGAACCGTCTCTCCCAAATTTTCACCATTTTTATTTTTAATAATTTCGATGCGTTGTTGAAGCGTGTATCGTTCCATTTTAAACCCGGGGTTTAGATTTAGACAAGCGAGTAGAACTAGTAGCATTTGTATCATAGTGTTAGTTTAATGGATGTATGTGTGACTAGTTGTTTTCTGCAAAAATATACTATTTGCCCTGCTAGTCGACTCTCTCGTGTTCAGATACACTAACACACATATACGCTTCTAGTTCTACTCGCTTGTCTAAACCCCGGCAAATGGTCTAGTTTCTACTTGCCAAATGTCAAAAATATACTGCTTCAAAAGTGACAACTACCGAAATAGCGGCCTATTCAAAATAATACCTCTTATTGGAAAACCGTGTATAAGATCCTGTAAAACTTCAGCAAGAGAATTTCAATTTTTTAATGTTAGTTCATTTTTTTTGCGAATAAGTTACAAATCCTTAAAAATCCAATATTGTAAGTTAAAATATAAAAAAAAATATAAATATAGATATGTACATGTACATTACAAGCAGTGCTGTCGTTTCTGAAAAGTCCGAAGCAGTACATTCCAAAAAATTTGCATAATTTTTGGACAAAAGCAATACGCATATAATTATTTTGTAATTCATAATTTTGTTATTTTTTTTTTGTTAATTCTTTCATTATAACAAAAAATAAACTTAGATACATATCTACTTTATCTATCTAAAAGTCTTTTAGTTTAATTGCTTAGTCTTATTTTTACAATAATTTTTTTATTAATTTTACTTCATTTTTTTATAATAGGAACTTTTTTTATAATAAAACTAAATATATGTTATAATACAAATATCGCAGTTTATTTCAATTCATATTTATGAATTTTTAAACACATTTTAATATGTAATTTAAGCATAAGAATATTTTTTTTATAAAGCACCAACATAGAATTATATTTGCAATTTAGGTAAATATAGTAATAATTTTGGAAGGCAAACAAATTTTATTGCCTTTTTACATTATTTGTATTTTGATAAAATTTCTTTGGATGGAGCCCACTCCATAGCGCTGCTATGCCTTATTAATTCCTTTGCCATCAAAATGGAATTGACTGTGGATGTCAGTAAGGAGTTTCTTTTTTTTTATCTTTTATCAAAGCTACTTGCGAAAATATGCGCACTGCTATGCGGAAAGCATAAAATGGACCCAACAAATGTTTTTAAAAGGGGAAACATTGGAGCATTTAATGCGTTTTTTAAATTAAAGGAAGCGCTCCAAAAATCTTCAAATTTCAAATTTATACTTATCATATTTTGATGTGAAAGAGCCGTCCATTCATCATCAAGTTCTTCTGGAATCAAATTTGGAAACAATTGTATAAGCGGATGTTGTCCAAATCCATGTCTTTAATTTTGGTAAGAAAAAAAGTTTGTTAACATAGCTCTGTAACGACCATTGTTGGCCGAAACGTTGTACCCAGCCTCATTTTCGAAGAAAAATGGTCCAATGATGAGCCACCCTCTGCCTATGTAAATGTTTTCCTGTTTTAATTTCAATTTTTTTTTTCTGCAGAATGTTTTTTTTTTCTGCACAAACTGCCCGACGCCGACTTGATTTCTGCGTACTTTTGATGTTTACGAACGTAATTTGTTTTGCAGGCGTACTGAAGTCAGATTTCAATTTTTGTTTACGAACACAAACTTTGCAGATCTAAGTTAGTCAGATGATTACGAATTCGCCCAAACTTTATTGCAAAAATCAATTGAGTTTAGAGAGGCGTGGAAATATGTAATGTGATGCCGTCTCTAAATTTTGTTTGATGTTTGTTTTTATGAACAACGAATTCGAAAAAGCAATACAAGTGGCAATACAAAAAGGAAAATGCAGCAAAACAAAAAAGTGTGCAGTACGGCAGTACGCACCAAGCTAAAGCAATGCAAATATTGCTTTTGCAGTACGTTCGACAGCATTGATTACAAGTATAGCCCAAGCCCTGCTGCCATCATAGTGTTGTCTTTAATTTCTTCCGCCTATATGGACCAGATCTAAAAAAAGATATTGTTCTTCCTTGTTGTATTATAAAGCTTTTTATTTATTATTATTTTCCTTTGTATAAAATACATGATGAAAAATGTAATGAAAGAAATGAAAAATATGGTAAGAGGCCAAACAATTAGTCAGGATATATGATTTTTTTTTTGTTTCTTGGCAATGATATCTCAAGTGAACTATATTATGTGAGAAGCCAAATTGCCTTTACGATATGACTTTAAAAAGCTTTTATTCGTCCACCCGCAAAATTCCATAACTCATATTGTTTTATATTTAATTTATATTTGTTTTTAAAAATTTATGACAGTTTTTATTTTTTTTTTTTGCATATTTTCAAATTTCACAGTTTTAACTTTGCCAAATTTATTGTAAAGCACTATAATTTAAGGGTATATTCTATGTGCAATATATGTACATACAATATAATTGGGAATCTTACTCATAACGAGTTTTGCCATTGATTTTGTATGTAAATATACACTGTGTATGTGATTGCTAACACAACCTTATTTTCTTTTTTTTTGTTCTTAATTGATATATTGCCAAATGAATTCTGTTGTTGTCTGGTTTTCGTATCGATTGGTAAATCGCTACTTCTTCAGAGTAATAAATTGTTATTGTTTCAATTCCATTGTGTCGAGTATGCATCACTGGGGATAATGACACCCAGGACGTTTACACAGGGCTTGTCATTATAAAGATCGAATTCATATTTATTACAAATTGCCAGACGTTTTTATTTATAAGATATACTCGTGTGGTGTGGGTACTCAATGAATATTAGTACGCGTATAGTAGAATTGATCGAACAAATTTTATTGACACAATGAACTTGGTTTTGTTTTGTTTAACTGTGGAATTTCCGGATGCTTTTGAGCAATTCTAAAATTAGTAGATCAAAGATCAGTTTAAAAGAAACTGAAAGCAAAACTCTCGAGAACTCAGCCAAAAAAATAGGTTTTATTTTTGGTTGCTAAGGTCACTTTTGATTGGAAGTATAAGCTCATTTGAGCTAAACAAAAAAAAACGAGATGTGAGAATGTATCTAAAACTTCCATAGTGCCTGAAAGTGGTATCGATAAACAAAATGAAATAATAATTTTCCTTGGTGAAATTAAAAAATTATTGAAATTTCAGAACACTAATATTCTTTTAATTACAATAACCAAACAATGATAGCCAATTTCGTACAAGAAATTATAAAAAGGGAATTAAAGGTCTTAGGAAAATTATTCAAACTAGGATCGCCAGTGGCCGACTATTCGGCCAGCGAAACAGACACCAAATTCATGGATAAGTTATGGATTCCCTTTTATTTAATTTATATAGGTTCCATACGAATGAAAAGGTAAAGCGAAACTGATTGAAAAAAAAAAAACAAACAAATTCACGGATACGTTAATTTCTGTAGCATTCGTTTAAATTTTGTCTTGAACAGTAAACATTAATTCATCTAAGGAACACATTACAATCCTTATTCTCTTAGGCCCGTTTGCTGATACGAAACATAAATGTTCAAGTTCAACATAAGCGCTTATAAGCACGTAGCCAGGGGGGGGGGGTCTTGAGGGGCTGAAGCCCATCCCGAAATGATTTCCAAAAAAAAAAAAAAATAAATGAACAGTTTAAACTTTTTGGAGAGACTATTTAGGTAAAGTTTAATGTTTTAAAAACAAGACACTATTGGCGCAGGGTCAAAAGTCCACAGGCCAAAAGTCCATAATGGACTTTTGTCCCACTTGGGTGGGTCAGAAGTCCACAATTGTATTGTGGAGATTTGACCCACTCAAGTGGGTCCACAAAGAAAAGGGTCAATATTCCTTAATTTTAAAAAGAAAATGGTTCATCATAAGTCCACAATAATTTCATATTAAAATAGTGAACAAAGTAGAACAATTAAGAATTATTTATTTATTTTGTTAAGAATTAGTTTGTATACTCTTCACTACTCGTAAACTTAAAGCACACCAACTGACAACATAGGCGCCTGCCTGGCGACTGGGCATACCCTAAGCGGAACGATGGAGTCGCGTGAGCGGGACAGAGGACCCGAAAAGGGAGTTAAAATCCTTAAACCCGCAAAGCGGGCCACCCAAAGCAGTCTTGTTAAAGAAAACTATCTATAAAGTGATCCCTGAAGTGGGTCAGAAATCCACAATCAATGGGCCAGAAGTCCACAAGATTTTTGTATGGACTTTTGGCCCATCGGTGTGGGTCAAAAGTTCACAACTGACTTATGGACTTTTGACCCACAGAAGTGGGACCTGCGTTGACACTATTTAGGTATAATATTTAATATGAGGAGACTAATAAGGTATTACGTATGTTATTTACTACGTTCACTGGACCTCGAAGCTGATTCGAACCTTTGTATACTTTCAGTGGTAATAAACAAATCTCATTACCACTCAACGAAATCAATCCTACTTAAAGAATAGAGTCGAGCCAAAATTTTGTATTTATAATGAACTGTTTTTTGTTTTTTTTTTTGCAAATTTGTTCAAAAATATGGACTTATTTTATGTGTGTGTGATTTGACCAAAATCCTTCTTCTGTAATCTCAACAAAATTTAAGCACAACTTCAAATCGAAGTTTTAACTCATGTAATGAAAACCAGTCGAAAATCCGATCCTTCCATGACGGAACTGGATTAGAAAATCGATTAAGTTTTTTCTTATGCTGAGCCCACATGAGCCAGTACTGGCTTTCCAAACTTGAGCAACTTGCTCGTCAACTGGCTTGCCTTCTTTGGAGCCAGTTTGAAGCCAGTAGAGAAGCTTTTAAGTCGGAACCACTCATATGTCTCGTGTTTTGTGTTGTGGAGTCATGTGTCGCTGTCATTCCATATATTTCCTACGCCACACAACAACACAACACACCAGACAAATGTGGTTCTATAATAATTCTGGGTTTTTAGAGGTGTTTTTATCCATAGTCATCGTAGCCATACTTCAATGGAATTTGACAGTTCATACCTTGTCAGATTGGTAATAGACTAAATTTTGGCATACACAAAATATTACGTTCCAAATGTCACCGAAAAAAACCTTAAATCATATAATTTTATCAAAAAAAAAATAGATTTCTCAAAGGTTTTCCAATACATCATCTTTTCAAAAATTCTTCAATTTAATTTGACATTCTATTGGTGTGATTTACATGTATCTTCTTCAGACTTATGCAAACAAAGAAGACACAATATAAAATTTAACTTTTTTCTTTTGTTGGATATAGAGAGAAGATAAAAATGCAGAAGATCTTCATACATGCTGATTTATAGGAAGTATAATGCAGATATGAAGACGGAAATGTTCATCTTCATGATGGTTCCCTTTCACACGCTTGGTTTTTTGACAAACTTCTGTCCCGCTCTACTTTTCTTCATATTTGCAGATGGAGATAGATGGAAATCCAGCATATGGCTTAACAAATCGGGAAGAGAATATTGTGTTCCAAATAATGTCACCTGAAAGCCCCAAAATCTCATATTTGCTTAGCGAAAAATTTAATCCCAACAAATTCGGGTTATTTAGAGATTTTTTAATCAATCGAAATCATGGCATTCAATCATATTTGAATATTGTTACCTAATTTTGGAAATGTTTAAATTTCTTGGTCCCGCCGCCCTTTTAAAGTTGTGGCAGAAAGAATTATTTAATTCAACCATTTTCACCAACTGCTGTCAATATCGCTTTATATACAAGTCTGAACGAGTCCACTTCACAACTACTACTGGCTTCGAAAAATTTAAGCCAGTTTCGCCAGATTTGCACGAGTGGCACAATGTTTCTATTTAATTATTAAATAAAAAAATTCAAATTATTATGTTCTTAGTTTTAAATTCTTTGTTTATATAGTTACACGTTTGTCTTTCGAGCAAGCCCCCCCCCGAACCGAAATGCTGGCTACGGGCCTGACGCTTATGTTCTACTTTTTCCTATTTCCTAAGCAAAAACGGTCACATATGCAAGTTCTTATGTTGAACTTAAATGCTTAGATTTCGAATCAGCAAATGGGCCTTGAAAAACCAAATTTTGTTCTGCTTGAATTGTTAAAATTTGCAGTTCTAAATTAAATTCTAGATTGCGTACACTCTGGCGTATACGTACTTTTTTTAATTTCTAAATTAAATAAATGACCAACTGTATAGATTTAAAACAAAAAAAAATATGAAAATATGTTTCCACTTAGTAAGTTAAAAAGGGACGGATATAATTTACCTGATTTGTTGCCTTTTTTAAAGTATATACAATATTTATGTAATGCAAACATAACGCTTACTTTTAGTTAAACCAAATATGGTGCTAAATTTTTTTGGCGAATACACATACACAAAAATTCAAACAACCATTACTCTTTTTAATGCTTGAAATGAGTTGCATGAGCGTAAGAGGGTATACAAAATGGGAGTTTAAATCCTGTCAAAAAAAAAAAATTGTTAAATATTCAACATTTCAAACTTTTACCAATTTTGAATTTTTGAATTCTAGAATTTACTTAACCTTGTCAGGCAAACAAAACAAACAAAAGTTGACTTATGTGAAACCTGATCCCGCGATCTTCTGCTTGTTAATCCAATGCGCTTCCCACTGGGCTAACTCGCTATACAAAAATTCAATGTCGAAAGTGAATAAGTTTCATACTCTAATGTTTCATACCATTTTGCATAACAAATACATATAACATACAGGTGTCTCACACCCATAGAAAAAAGTGTATTATGGAAAAGAACACAAAGGAAAGAGAAAAAAAAGTGTCGTATGATTCTGGAATTGCATAAAAATCTGTTTTTTTTTTGGCGTACAAGAGACATTCCTGATGGGGTACCAAAACATGCCCAACAAGGTTTTACTGGGGAGGGCCTCACAAGTGTTTGAAAAGTTTCCTTCGTCAAAATGTTTGGTACTGAAATCCAGCAAAGACTTGCGAAGTATCTGACAAGTTTTTCTCGTCTAGATTTTCTGCAATGAAAACTTTGTTCCTTGTCCAAACTAGACAGAAACTTGGATTTTTTCAGAAAATTTCCCCTTTCGTCTAACGTGGGATATAGACTCCTCATATACGAGTTTTTTCTTGTCTCAAACCAAACCTACAGGCTCTAGATTTTGTCGCCTCCAATTTGTGAATTAATTTGTTTGTATTTATTTTACTTACAAAAAGAAGCTTAAAAAAATAATTTGTATGTAAAATACAACAATAAGTTCGCTTAGTTCGCGACACATATCCGCGATACATATCCGCTTATGAACTAAGCAGAACTTATAGCAGAATTGAAACTATTGTAACTCATACAAAGAATAAGGGGCGATGGCGTTTTTAGTGTCATTATTTTGAAGGGCCCACTTGTGTCTGCACCGGTGTACTGACATCGGTGCAGCATTCCGCCACACAAAATCGTACACACTTCAGTTGAGCAAGTGATCTCAACTAGAGAAGATCGAACCATGAATGTGAAAACCATGCCATTTTCAAACGAAAAACTGCTCACGCTGTTTACTGAACAACGATTCCGGTGCAACTGAATACTGAATGTGCGCGAGCATCCCCATAAACATCGCACCGATCTCTCGATCGACCGATACCAAAAATCAAAAAGTTTTTTTTTACTCGCACCGTGTCCGACACCAAAAATCGGTGTGTGCACCAGCCCACAGACGGGACACATTTCCGTGCACCGACACCGATGCAGACACAAGTGTACTGTCTGTAGGCCCTATTATGCTCGATATGAGTAGTTACGAGGTCCTAATTTCAAGTCAATTAATTAAAAAAGAAGTATTTCTACCAATTTTATTATCGGAAATACGTATAAGCCTCTCAATTTTTGACAGTTTTGTATCGGTCCCGTAGAGTTTCAAATCTTCTCAAATATTGTTAAAAGGTATAGTTCTACTTCAAAAGCTGAATTCAATTTAATTTTAAAATATTAGCAAAACTTTTTGTATATTTATAGTTAAGCAATATAAAGTTCAAAGAATTATTTTAACTTAAAACATTGTTCATCTTCAAAGAAACAAAGTAGGTACAACAAAAAAAGGTGAATTCAAACAAAAGAAATCACCTACAAAAGCAAAGAATCAAACATCCGAGTATTTCGTTTCACCTTTTGTTGTACTTAATAATAACTACTTACAAGATTAACTTTGTAAGTAAACTTTTTCAATTCAATTCGAATGAAAATCTCCCTCAAAACAAAACAACTACCTAGCTATTTATTTATTTTTACTGCCACCGTTTCAAATGAACCCCTTTGGGTATTTTTGTTTATTTTTTTTTTTTTTTGTTAAGAAAAGTAAGAAAGAAACCTTTGAGTTCTCTCAATGGACACCTGAAATCGTAGTCAATCGGTGCTTTATTTATATACACTTACACACAAACCCACACACACACAAAAACTTCATGGTCACTTATTTTAATTAAAAGAAACCCCATAAAGGAATCAACTTTTACCTTTTGAGAGAAGAAAAAGCAACAGAAAAAAAGGAGAAAAACAAAATAAAGTTGGAAATCGAACAGTTTTGCAGGAATAGCGTATCTACGGATACGTTGTTTTAAACGTAAACACTTGTAGGTACGATGGTCGCCCTTAAAATGCATTATACGTAGGAAGCGCTTAAACAGAAGCCCACCATAATACAAGCTATTTTATAGTTTGGGAGGTAGTGTTACATTTAATGGATATAGTATTGCACCCACTGAGATTTATTTTAACACCTTTGATTTTCCTACAAATCTTCCACCCCAACCACCACAGGAAATAATCAAAGTGTAAATGTGAAGAATGACACATAACACTTGTAAGTATATACCATCCATGCAAAAATACACCAAATTTGCTAACTTATCGGATTATGTTATATCATTCCACGTAGTTGGACTGGGTTTCGACATATTTTTTTGTATCTATAGTCTTCCGCCTTTATATTATTATCACTGGGTGTGCTGGTTGAACTAGCTTTGGCGGCCAGGAACGGGCAATGAAGCGAACTTCCATATTCTTTGAACTATCTAGCAAATCAATAGTTTTTTTTTTGTGTCATGGTGCTCTCCATTCTCGTATCCTTTCATGTTTCCAAGGACTTTACAAACAGCCAGCTCTTTTAGTCTTGAAACAAAAAAAAAAAAAAAAAAAAAAAAAAAACACCATATCGACAAGGTTCATAAAACCCAATGTCCGTTTCGACCTCGGCCTGCTATAATAGTGTTCCATAGAATTTCATACAAAAAGGGTAAAATAAAAATAAAAACAATAACATGAGGATTATGTGAGCGAGCACTAACTGATGTTGTTACCTTTATTTTCTGTTACACTTTTTATTATTTGTTTTTATTGCAAGGATATTGTCACCTGGTATTGTTGTAGGTGTTGTGTATAAACCCTTGTAAAAATTATGCCATAAAAATGGAGAATTTCTTGTGTTACACAACTGTATACCTGTGTTCTGATAGGAAATTAAATATGGCATTATTGTAAGAAGTATAAAGATGTAAAAAGGAAGGAAAATGAAAAAAGGGAAAGGGTATAAAGTTCATTAATAAAGAACGTAACACCAGCTGTATGTGTTGTCAATGTAGTTGTTCTTAATTAATGAATTTCGTGCGCACAAATTCACTGATTTCTAATTAAACTCTATAGTAACATAGTGCCCCTTCCAACACTCTTGTTCGTGTTTCATTATTGAAGCTTTGTTAGTTACCTTTTGAGTAGGAGGAGAGTTGAATTTTTGTTGTTTTTTTTCGGTATTAACTAGGTAAAAAGATTTGTTTTGGAAGAATGACAATATTTTGGGGGTAATTTTGTGTGGAAAATGCTAAAAATAATTTTGCAGTAGACTAATAAATTAATTAAGGAGTGAATTTTTTAAAGAGGATTCAAAAAATTTTATGTCTACTTTGTTACTAGCTGGTCATCTTTAATCTGTGATTTATTGTTATAATTAGTAAAACTCAGTTGATGAATATTGTCAGTTTCTTAATAAAATGATCTTTTAGCCGGATTATTTTTATTTTTATGAGGAAATTGGTTTCTTTATTTATTTAAGTAAAACGAGAATTAGAACGATGCGGTTCTTTAGTGTTTGAATTGAATTAAGATAGATAAGAGCAGTGAGTATTAGCAAAAGTAGAATATTAAAAATTAATAGAAGAATATGCCGGCATCTAACTGATAATCCCATCTATCATTACCTGGGTAAAACGCATGAAGTTGAAGTCACTTTTAATTGAATCACTCCACTAACAGACTTCATTTTATTTCCAAATTTTCGTTACTAAAATATAACAAACATACAAAAAACTTTCCTTTCCTTCTAACTAGTGCCGTGCATTGCATTTAAAAGACCTGAGTTCTTACAGGCATATAGTTAAAATTATTATTATCATTATTATTATTATTATTATTATTATTATTATTATTATTATTATTATTATTATTATTATTATTATTATTATTATTATTATTATTATTATTATTATTATTATTATTATTATTATTATTATTATTATTATTATTATTATTATTATTATTATTATTATTATTATTATTATTATTATTATTATTATTATTATTATTATTATTATTATTATTATTACATAATAAATAACCCAAAATGTTTAGAAAAAAAAATGAGTTTAAAATTGTTTGATAACAGTTTTCATTTTTGTTTTTTTAATTTTGAGTTTGAAAAATAATTATTCATAAGCTAGCTATTTACTAAAAAAAACTTGTTTTAAAAATGAATTCAAGAAATTATTTTCTAGTTTAAACGCAAAAAGTATAACATGACATTGGAAATGTTGCCGTTATTTTTTATACCTGCTACCTTAATGGAGAAAATAGACCCCTCCCCCCGCATACGATTTTTACTTGCGATATAGGTATAGGCAGGGACAAGTTTTGGATTCGTAAAAAAATCAAACTCTATATAATAATTTTCCCTAACATTACGATTATAGAGAACGCGAAAAAAGGGGGTCCCGCAATTCTGTCTGTCTGTCTGTCTGTCCTCGCCTCTACAGCCTAAATGGCAGGAGTGATTTTCCTCAAACTTGGTATATAGTGTTTTTTTTTACTAATATGCTCAGACGATTTTTTAAATTTTTTTCTTATGGCCAAAAATAACGGTACCTGCCATACAATTTTTTTTTCGCCAAAAAGGAAAGGAAAAGGAAAACGACTTTTTTTCTCAAAAACGGGTCCGAGGATTTTGTTAAAACAAATTCAAATAAATTAAATAAGAAAATGCAGCTTTTTAATAAGGGGCTTATTGCGAGAGTCTATTCAGAATAGACTTTAAGTCGAATAGACTCAAAGTCTATCATCGGTATTGCGAATTTCTATTTGAATCAATTTTTTTCTACTTGATAGAATTTTTTTTTCTATCAAGAATTTCTGATCGACTTTTGTGTAATTGACTTTTTTTTTAGATAGAACTTAATTCCATGGCGCCTCCTGTTAAAACTCCGGAAAAGTGGACAATGGTAATGCAAACATGTACTTAAATTATTATAATGTTTAATATTAAGTTCCTACATACCCTATTTCAATAAAGTCTACTGAGCAAGGCGATACTAATTTCAAATTTGATAGAATCGAAAAAAGTCGAATAGACTCTCGCAATAAGCCCCTAATTATTTTATTTTCATAAATTATATATTTAAAACAAATTCAAATAAATTAAATAAGAAAATGCTACTTTTTACTAATTGTTTTATTTTCATAAATTAAATATTTTGGGTACCTCCAGTACAACCATTTTTTGGTTATTGGTTTTCTCGAAAACAGTTAAGTTGAAATTTTTCATTTTGTTTATGGTAAAACTTCTAAAAAGTATAAACACCAAAATAAAAAAAAAAAAATTGAAAATTAAAAAAAAAAATTTTTGGAAAATTAAATATTTTGAAAACGACTTGGTCAACATTTTCAAAACTAGGTGTAAGATAGTTTTTTTTTTATTATTTTGTAGAATACTTGAAAAAAAATTATATTTCTAAATTCAAAAATAACGCAACCTTCCATACCTTCCAACCTGTCATAGAACCGATTTTTTTGTTTTCAAATTTCTCGTTGACAGCTGCTCCGATTTCAACCAAAATTTGTATACAAGAGCTCCTTTCCAATTCAAATAATTTTGCATAAACAAATTTTCAAAAAAATAATATTTGGATTTTTAAAAAAATAATGATTTTTTTTTTTTTTTTGAAAGTTCAGTATCTTGAAAACGGGCTAATGCATTTTTTTTTTGTTTTGTGTAAAATTATATTTTATTATATACTAAATGTTGGCATACTGGATTTTATTTTTGAAAATGAGCGAAAAATTTTATATATAAAAAATAAATTTTTAAGAAAACCGCTCCAACGATTTTTTATTTTTTTTTTCATAAATTCATATTTATCAAACAAACTTGATTTTGAACTCTAACTCTCAAAGCCATTAGAATAATAAATTTATAGTTATTTAAAGTAATATTTTTTTTTAAGGATATCATAATATTTCTAACCAAAAGCTATGTACTTGTACATAATCAATTTCTAGCTACGTTAAAGTTGTTAGCTACGCCGTGCAAGTTTGTGCTATCCAGTCGTGTCCATTTTTTTTTTGAAAATTCAATATCTTGAAAGCGGTTCCATGAATTTTGATAAGTCTTGTGTAAAATTGTATTTTAATAAATTCTAAAAGTTGGCATACCAGAATTTATTTTTAAAAATGTACAAAAAATTAGTTTTTAAAAAAACTGCTCCAACGATTTAAGATTTTTTTTATGAATTCATATTTATCAAAAAAATCAGATAGCATAGGTTTTTTTTGAGCTCTAGCTGTTTAAAATGGTATTTTTAGCTTTTTAAACAACAAATTTATAAACAAATTACATAATAATTTAAATTTAAACTTTTTTTAACTCTTTATTTCATACGACATAATTTTATTATTGATCTAATACCATACATTGTCAATGTCTAGCTACGTTAAAAATTGTGTGATCCAGTCGTGCTGTTTATTTTGTATTGTCCCCACCCACATCTTTAGTACATCGACCAGTTTCAGTACATAATATTGAATTTTCAAAAAAAGAATTCAAAATATTTTTTTTTCAAGAATACAGCCATATGTTTTATATTACTAAGCATCTCTTGCGTACAAAAACTAGTCGAAATCGGTGAACGAGAAATATTAAAATAAAAAAAGTCGTTAATAACCGTTATTGGCAATTTTTCTACCAAGACATTAACAATATAGGTCCTTAACAGTAATTTGTAGTTTTTGTTTGAGAAAAATATTTGTTGTTGTATTTTGGTTGTATGACAAATAACTACCGTCATTTTTGGAGCTAAACAAGATTCCATTTCTCCTCTAGGGAACCCCCTTATAACTGTTGAGTCAAGTCTGAAGACAATCGGTTCAGTGGGTAAGAGTGCAGTTCGTTTTATAGACAGACCGGTAAAATTAATATCTCGATCTCGATTTTTTGTACGAATCCAAAAACAATAAATTAGCAGAAACTGTGCTACTTGTTAATCAGACCACTGCCTAAAATATTTGTTTAAATCATACCTACATAAATACATATGTACATATATCTCATGTGCTTTGTCTAATAATTTTCTCTTTTTTTCTCTTTTCAGGTAAGTTCAAGTTTCTATCTTTTTTTCTACATTTAAATAGTGTAAGTATGTATGCAAATTTGAATAAATTAACCTATTTTATAGAAACATCAAAATAGATTTGGATTGTTTAATTTTTTGTTTGTATCAAAAATATTTCTATGAAAATAAAATACTATTGTTAAAAATGTTTGCTCCAATAAATTGCAAAAAATTGAATTGGCAAACACTTATACCTAAACCTATACCTATAGATATATCTAAAAAATTAACAAAGTAACTAAATGTACAAAAGAAATAACAGCAAAAAATAAACAGCAACACAATAATTATTTTGACTAACACAATACATTATACGAACCGGTTGGTTAGTTTTTTCCTTATATACTTCCACTCATTCGAGTTTATAATAATTATGTCATTCACATTTGAGTGAAAATTACACTGTAGGAATTTATTGTCTAAAATCGGAGCACGATACTTTTCAATATTATAATACAATGGTCCTAGTACCCCAGTCAAAAAAAAAAAAAAATCGGGTGGCACAACGGCTCATGAAGAACCAGGGCCTAGTGACTAACAACTCGCAACCATTTCTGTGTACGCCTATCGACAGGAATGGAAGGGACCTACAATTTTATGCCGAATCCGAACGGCTAGACGAGAAGCACTTATTCGTGACAAGTGATACTCTTGGAGGATTTGTCAACTCCTCGCAAGAGGCAGTAGCCCTGAAAAAAACTTTTTAGTTTTTAGGTGGACGGGGCTGGGAAGCGAACCCAGACCTCCAGCGTGACAGTTGAACGCACTAACCATTACGCTACGGGCTACTACGCCCCAGTCAAAAAATAGACACATAAAAATCTCAAAACATAAACAAAATTCCGATAATGCTTAAACTTGGTAAGTAACTCCCACTGACCATAACGAAGCAATGGCGAAAAGTCCCCGTCGCGTCGACCCGACAGGAGCACAACTTCGTACGTATGGTCAAGCGTGGAAAAAATCTGTTTTTAGCAAATAACTTTTTAAAGACAAATAATGCTATCGAAAAGTAGTTTAAGTACAGTTTGTAGATCACAAAATTATCTACAAAAAGGATTCATAATCTTTTTTCCTCCGACCAATGACAAACATAAAATGTCGAAAATATTGTTTTTTTTTTTTGAGTATAACTGTGTCGTAGGAAAAAAGCGAGTTAATCTTTTTTATATAGAACATTTTATGGTCTACAAAACGTAACTAGACTTTTTTCGATAGCATTGACGGTTTAACAGTCTGTTATAATTAAAAAAAACGATATTTTCGTCATTTTATGATTTTTTTTTAAATCGCTGTACTTTCTTAATCAATGGTCGTAGGAAAAAAGTTTGAGTCGTTTTTGTAGAGAATTTTGTGATCTACAAAATGTAATCAAACTTGTTTAAAATAGCATTTATCGTTAAAAAGTTATTATGCTAACACTTGACCATGTGTAAAAAGTTGTGCTCCTGTCGGATGGACAGGGACAGGCTTCGTTATAGTCAGTGGAAGGTCCCCGCCAAGTTTAAGCGTTATCGGAAATTTGCTCAGGGAAATGTCTATTTTCACTGGGGTAAACGTATACTGTTTACCATTCATCATTATTATACCTATTTGTCCCAATTTTGGGTCTTCCAATAACATTTATACCTAAATTTGAATTCATACATATATAACCATACGGTAGGTTACTTGCGTTAGGAGCCAGTTATAGCTATCATTGAAAACCATCATTGAAAAAGTTAACTGTTGATTTTGAGACCTTTCGAAAGTTTAATCATTGAATATTTTAATGCAGAAATATAGCTTACGACTTCAAAATTATTTCTCCTTCAAAAAAAATTCATTTTGATCCATATCTTCCCCATAACATAACTTTTAATTTTTCAATGATGAACTACCTTACCAATGATCATTGACAAAATCAAAGCCAAGTTCTGGCACTACACCCTTTTTACATGATCAAACTCAGGCGATTTTCAACCCCCCTCTAACTTCAGTGCCAATAAAGCCAGAAACTTCAAACTCACAGCATTTGCTAAGCTCACCAGGTTTAGTCAACCCACCAAATTTCAATTCTTTAGCATCAGTGGTTCCCAAAATATAAGACTGCAAAATTTGCAAAAACCGTAACTGACTGACTCACTGACTAACTGACAGATCATCAAAATTATGGAGCACTTCCCGACATCGTAGAATCTTGCAATTTCGCACAACGGTAGGCCTTGTAGTGTATACAAGGGAAATTTAAGATTTTCCATTCAGGGTGCTTGGTACCCGCCCATTTTCATAAACTGGAGGCATGGGAATAATTTTAAAATTTGAGATTTTTCAATTAGGGGTTTTTCAGGTTTTTGTATATAGAAGAACTTGGCTACTTTTTTAACATTTATGTTTTTGTAGTGATTAAAAGTTACGTTATGGGAAAGACATGGGTCAAAATGAATTTTTTTATGGAGAAGAAATAATTTTGAAGTCGTAAGCTATAATTTCTGCATTAAAATAATCAATGATTAAACTTTCGAAGGGTCTCAAAATCAACAGCTAACTTTTTCAATGATGTTTTTCAATGATAGCTAAACTGGCCCCTTACCTAGATTTTTTTTTAGTGGTTCCGGAAAGTGGATGAATACAATAATTTCGAATAAAACTTTTTTTCATAAAATTTACCTTCAGATTTACAATACCTACCTATTTATATTATTGTGTTCATAAAAGTGACTTAATTCATGGTGTCCGCTAAACTGGAAAGTCAGGGAAAGTCAGGGAACAAAATTTAGTCAGGCAAAGTCAGGGAATTCAGAAAGCGGTCAGGGATTTTTTTCCATATCAATTTTAAAAAATTCACTGAACTCCTTTTTCACTTTCTCTCATAAGAAAATTTCTTGTGATCGAACATTTCGTTTTGATTACATCTCTGTTTAAAATTATTCATTTCTTATCTTTTGCCATACCTATGAATATGTCAAACAAAAAAAAAATTTGTGAAACGCAACTAACTGCACTTCGTGTTATTTCGTACAGTAATGGCCGCGATCGGAAGCCTAGGTAGAACTATCCCAGGTGAAAAACAGCTGGAAAACTAACTGTAAAGGCTCTCCCAAACCAATGCGAAACATTCGGTGTGGCGAAGAAACATTCGCAGATGGTGTGGCGTGTGGGCACTCTTATTTATGATCCTGTAAATAAATTTTGAAAGGCGAATGTTTCTCCGCCGAGTTGGTGTGGGCACTCTCTGTTTCTTCGCCGCACCGAATGTTTCGCATTGGTTTGGGAGAGCCTTTAAAGGACAATGGGCAAAGATGTATGGAGCTTGGGCCCAGCACCAATAAGAACGGCCTTCATATCGTATATAGGTACATGTTTATGCATTCATTGTCCGTTAACCGTTTGTCTAAATTCACTGTGTGTTATTTAATTTTGAATAAAATGAGTTTTAGGGTCACAATTATTTTTTTCCATAGTTTTTTTTTTATATTTTGTGTATTTTTCGCTCGATTTAAGCCATTTTTGAGAATTAAGTTCTTTGAACCCATGGCTCACTACCTGAAATTTTTCAGATTTTTAAAATTATGTTTACGGCAAGCATCAATTTTATGCAAAAAGCATTTTTTGGAGTATTTAATTTGTAAAAAATACAAATATTGTCTTTTAAATAATAGTTTTTATGTCAAAATCATCTGTGGAAAACAACAAAAAAACATCAATTTTTATCTCATTTAACGTAATAAAAATGGGTATTATTTTCAAGGTTTTAAATTGCAATTCGTAAAAATTGGACAAAAAAACCCACAAAACCACCCTTAAACCACCCATATATATACTATTAGGGGTTCAATTTTGTTTAACTTATTTCTTGTCTTTAAACGAAGAAAATGGTTGTACATTTTTTACGAAATGATTCCTAAATAGATAAAAAAAAAATATTAACAAAAAATAGAATATTTGTTTTCCTTTTTATGGTACTAAAATATTTTTCTCTCAGTCAGTTTTTTTTACCGATTTTAAGTGTTTTTGTGGTTTTTCAAAGAAGAATGTTAGACCTTCTTTTTATTATACACATTTTTTGCTCAATCTACAAAATCAAGTACAAGTTTAACAGTTTATCTAAAATAACGATAATGAAAACGAAGATTTAGTGCAAACATGTTTTTTTTTGTTTACTCGTACAAAAACGACGACCTGGTATTGATTTTGGACTATTAAGTGATTTTTTTGGAAAGCAAGGACCTGGATTTGTGATTTTTGTATATGATAAAAAAGAGAATTACTTAAAAGTAACTTAAAATAGGTAAGAAACTGACTGAGTTAAAAATCTTTTAGTAGGTACCAAACGAACAAAATATTGAATTTTTTGTTTATATTTTTTTTTTAATATTTTGTGCCCGTCAGCCCCTTATAAATGTAATATCAATTTTTTCGTTACTAAATAAGGAACAAGCTAAAAATATTTCAACCCCTTATAACAATATACATATAATGGTGGTTTCGAGTGCCGTTTTGTATGTTGTTTTGTCTTACTTTTACGAATTACAAAAGATTGAAAACAATACCTAATTTTATTCTGATAAATGAGGTAAAAATTGATTTTTTCCAGAGATGGTTTTGAAACCAAAAATATTATTTAAAAACTAATATTTGTTTTATTTTTTTTTTTTTTACAAATTAAATGCTCCAAAAACTGCTTTTTGCATAAAATTGATGCTTGCGACCCATAAACATAACTTTAAAAATTCAGGTATTCTATCATGGGTTCAAAGAACTTAATTCCAAAAAAGGCTTAAATCGAGCGAAAAATAGACAAAATATTAAAGAAAAACTAAGGAAATAAGGATTTGTTACCCTAAAACTCATTTTAATCAAAATTAAATAACTTTTGTCACACAGGGAATTTGGACAAACGGTTAACGGATAAGGAATGCATAAACAAATACCTATATATGATATGAATGCCGTTCTTATTGGTGCTGGCCCCAATTTGCCCATTGTCCTTTGACTGTGACATTCAACCAACGCGTTCAAGTTTATATTTCAAGTACGATTATTTCTTTTTACTTATTTCTTCATACAGTTTCTGCATACCTGAATTAATACAATTTGATTTATTTTAAAAAAAAAAGACTATTAAATTTTAACATAGCAAAGATACTAACTACATTGCATAGGTATAGTCGTCCCTTTTGTTAAGCAAAACAATTTTTTTTTAAATTCATACAGTTATTATTTTTCACTTTAAATGCAATCCGTTATGTATATTATAGATCTTTGAAAAATAGAAGGTGAGTTCTTTTTGGTTAAGGTTTAATTAACGCCATTCAAATACGTACATTTTCTACCATTTTGTGAGATATTTGTGCAATATTAACCGTACCTACTCATTTTTTGGTCAGGGAAAATTTTGAAATTGGTCAGGGAAAGTCAGGGAAATTTATTTTGAAAAAAAGTGGACACCATGTAATTAAAATAGAACATCGATTAGTACCTACATAAATAGAAGATAATAATCGAGTTTGTAACTCTATAAAATTTTATCATTCATATGACTTTATATACCTATTTTTTTTTTTTTTTTTATTATTCAACTTTATTTTTCTTATAAATTTTTGTTTTATTCTTGTGTCAAACAAATAAACCACAAACGACAATTCTGAGAGTGACTTAAGAAGTTCTCCTTTAAAAAAAGACAAAAAAAAACTTCTTATTAAATATCGAGAAGAAGCTGAGATCCGTTGCGATGAAAGAAAAATTCCCACAATCGATTAATCGGTGTGAACAGTTAGGTTCCTATACGTATTTATATGCATATACAATAGTTGATATCAAGCACATTATTTAAATGAATAAACAAAATTAACAAAGTCATATGATTATAGTTAAGAGACGATTAAATCTTTAATGACGACAATCTGACATGCATCAACATCGAAAGGGGGCATGACATTAAAAAAGGTCGCTATAGGTACATGCATACCTATGTATATATTGGATGAGAACTTTAATTATTTCTATCTCATCTGGAATTTCCATCTGATGAAATAATAACTAGCTTAGGCTATATTTTTATGAATTAAGTACTAAGGAGTGTTGAGTTATTTTTTAAAATTATAAAATGTTTGTTGCTATAAGAGAGCAATTACCTAGTTCGTTGAGGTTAAATAGCATCTGATTAAAAGGTGTGTTGTGCAAAAGTGTCATTTTAATTTAACTTATTAGGTTGACAAAGGGGTTTTTGAATGATATGTACGAGTAGATACATCAAAGAATAATATTGACTGGTCTTTGTTTAAAAAAACTTGATTTAAGTTTGAAAAAAACATAATTTAAATTTGCTTTCTTTAAATATATTTCCTGGTATCCAAAATTGTATCCATCTGATTGATAGTATTAAATATCCCTCTCTCTTTATCTTACTTGAAAATAATAATGACATCAACCCAATAAAGTGAAATTCTCACATTATACTTCTTTGTATTTTGGCTTATCGGGTAAGAAATTAATTTTGAGCTTTTAATTAAAAATGTGTATTCGCAGAACCAATATTTGCTCTTTTACACTAACAAGAAAGTAGATACATATAATTATGTAAATGGATAAAGCAAAGGAATTGTTTGCTTTTTCTATCAGAAGATTAAATTCCAGCATTTTGAAAATTAATTTTATACATACCTACAACGGGTATTTCTCTTAAAATTCTTGCTAAAAATATAATAAGGAATAAGTTAAGGTACAGTGGGTTAGTAAATTGATAAAATTCAATTTAGCTACAATATTGCACCGTTAATAAATTGAATTTAATTTAAAACATTGTGTAACTTGAAAAAAAAGGTATATACTCGTATTTATTATTTGATTTAATTTAAATTAAATTAATTT
Source organism: Melangyna quadrimaculata (assembly GCA_949320155.1). Taxonomy (NCBI): domain Eukaryota; kingdom Metazoa; phylum Arthropoda; class Insecta; order Diptera; family Syrphidae; genus Melangyna; species Melangyna quadrimaculata. Next base: position 171,111,691 of record OX439485.1, on the reverse strand, counting down.
TTATTTTATTTGTTTAATTTAATTTTATTTATTGAATTTTATATTATTTATTTTATTTAATTTTATATATTCATTTTTAGTTTTATTTATTTAAATTTATGATGATTTCAAAAAGTTTTTAATATTAAAATTTTGTTATTTCGCCACAAAAGTATCATAAATCTTGACTGAGGGGAGGATATTTTTGGGAAAATACCCCCGCATTTTGCTTTATTGTTTCAGAACCAAAAATTAAAGTATTCCTGCCATATATATTTTTTTGTAGGCAAAAATGAAAGTCTCATTTTTCTCAAAAACGAGTTTTTTTTTTTTTACTATTTTGATAAAAAAAAATCATTTAAGGGAAAAGTATTTTTTTCGTTTAGTTTTTGGTACCTATGTCTGAACCTCTAGTAGCAGCATTTTTTGGTTTTTGATTTTCTCAAAACAACATTTAAAAACTTATTAATTTTTTTTTTTTTGAAAACTCAACTTTTTTCGAAAACTACTTAATCAATTTTCTGTCAAACTTGGTATAAAGTGATTTTTTTAATACTTTCTACTTAAAAAAATCATTTTCCTTAAACCAAAAAACAAGGGTACCTACATAAACAATATAAATGTGGAAAAACCATTAAGAAAATCTTAAGTCTCTCGAAAATGCTCCAACCATTAAGAAAATCTTAAGTCTCTCGAAAATGCTCCAACCATTTTGTTAATTAAAATATTGGTATGTGTTCTGTAATTAGTTAAATATATATTATTTTTAAATACAAAATTATTTTAATTTGCGTTCTTTGAACAGTACTAGAACCATTTTTCATATTTTCGACTTTCTAATTATTGGATGAACTGATTCAACCGTATCAATATTTTTCAACAAACGGGTGATGAAATTTTTTGAAATTTAATTCTGCATATTACATTATAATTACTTTAAGTTTTTATTCCCAATTTTTTGTTTCTTAAAATGCTTTAAAAATTTTAAATAGAACACTTGTTTTTTAAGCACCGCTTTTTCTTTAAATAAATTCATATTTGTTCAAACTACTGTAGTTTAGGAATTAATAATAATAATTATTTTGACTGTTAGACTTCAGGTCTTTTAAGTGCAATGCACGCGGCACGAAGGTAAGGTTAGGTTGAAGTGGCTGCCAGCAAGGGACTGACACACTTAGACCATAAGTTGGTCCGTTGTGATACCACGTGAATCTAGAGAGATTGTCTCCCCGCTCGTTAAAACCAGTTGGAGCTTCTAATGAAGCGTGGGAGACTACTTATGTCTATGTTTGTCAGATCACTAGGATCATTGAAGAAGAAGTCTCCGAGATGGAGCCTACGTCTTTTAGATAGGGCAGGGCATGTGCAGAGAAGATGAGAAACAGATTCTTCCTCCTCTTCATCCATACAGCTCCTACAAAAATCGTTTGCGAAAACTCCAAGCCGCTTTGCGTGCTTGCCTATAAGACAGTGCCCGGTTATGACACCAATTACGGAGCTGATATGCAATCTGTTCAAAGATATCAAACACTTAGAGCGCCTCACATCTAGCGTAGGCCAGATCTGTTTTGTCGCCAGGCAAGTGGTTACGTTGTTCCACCTAAGGTTTGTTCTCCTTAAAGCATCTTGCTTCAGCAAAAATTTGCATGTAGCTATAGGCATACCGGTGTCTACCTTTTCAGGTAAAATAGGTAGTCTTGTTCCAACTTTGGCGAGTTCATCAGCTTTACAATTACCCGGAATGTCCCTATGGCCCGGCACCCAACAAAGGAGAATTTGGAACTGCTGCGCCATCTCTATAAGAGATGATCGACAGTTAAGGGCTGTTTTAGAGTTTGTAGAGACACAGTCGAGAGATTTTATGGATGCTTGGCTGTCTGAGAAGATGCGGATATCAGAAGTCAATATCACGTTTTCCTTAAGCCAAGATAAAACTTCTTTAATCGCCAAAAGTTCCGCCTGAAACACGCTACAATGGTCTGGAAGACGAAATGCGAGACTTAAATTTAATCTTTCTGAGTACACGCCTCCACCAACCCCATCATCGGTTTTTGAACCGTCCGTATAAAAGTGAATCGAGTCGTCTTCCAAGAATGTCACGTCCTCCCATGTAGATCGGGAGGGTATGGCAACTTGAAAATTTGTATCGAAACGGAATTGTGGGATGGTGTAGTCAATTATACTTGGAAGTGATCTGTATGAGTTCAGAATAGCTGAGTGGCCTATTTCATTATTGGTCCACTGTGAAGAGGCTTTAAGTCGGATTGCCGAACTCGCTGCCGTTTGTTTACTAAATATATCGAGGGGTGTCAGATGAAGAAGAGTGTCCAGTGCCGCGGAGGGAGTAGAACGAAGTGCTCCACTTATACACATGCAAGCTGATCTTTGGACTTTACTAAATTTATCACGGTTAACCGCTATATCTAGAGCTGTCCACCATACTGCCACCCCATATGTAAGAATCGGTCTAATTACCGAGATGTATAGCCAGTGAGTAATACGGGGTTGGAGTCCCCATTTACTTCCAATGGCTTTCTTACAAGAGAAGGGTGCTACTGTGGCCTTCCGGACTCTTTCTTCTATATTAGGTTTCCAACTTAACTTCTTATCTAAAATAAGACCCAGATATTTAGCTTTGTCGGAGAATGTTAGTGGAATTCCTTTAATGGTGGGAGGATCTGTGTGTGGAATTTTATATTTCCTGGAGAAGAGGACAAGATCAGTTTTGTAGGGGTTGACACCCAGTCCACACCGTTCTGCCCAGTCTATTAGCTTGTTTAAGGCACGAAGGAATAGAAGGAAAGAATTTTATAGTTTTGAAATGTTTTTAATAGTTATACATATTTTAAAAAAATTACTCACAATTGTAAAAACTTTACATAAGTCCCCAACCAAATAAATTTGAAAATGGGTATTTTAACTAGTTTTTAACATTAAGACATTTGTCTCTCTTCCTGTCGTATTGGTAAAACCAATGTTATGATCCTGTATCCCTTGTCTTAGCAATATTTCAAATGACCATATGCTATTTTCCACAAAAAAAAAATATAATATTGGGATAAATATAATGTACCTGTACCTATGTACATTATTCATTGTCATTGAAATGTCAATGTCTTTGAAAAAAACTACAAACGTATTTCACTCTCAGAGTAGGTACCTAAGTAACTTTCAGGACATTCAAAACGACTTGTGTTAGCTTTGTTTTTGTAAAAAAAAAAACACTCTTGACATACAAAAAATAATGGCGCAAAATTTTAAACAAAATACAATTTTTAACCTAGTATCACACTAAGAATGATCGTACAGCGTACTAAATCGACTAAAATTTTGTGACAATATTTTTAAAATTTTGATCCCGAAGGAGAATTTCGTGTTTTTTGAACACTTAACCACCCTGTGCAAAAATAGATCTATTATAAGCAAATTATCAAATAGCAAATCTTTTGTGGGCGGCATCGGCATTCTATAATGATGCAATGGCATTTACGAAATAACAAAAAACATTCCAACATTCCGCCTTGCTCCCATGGCACACTGCACGAATGCTCGTTTATCGTAATTAGACGCTTTGTGTATTGATACTCTACAGTTCACGCTAACTCACTGTTTGCGGAGAAAACAATATTTATGTCATTTTTGTGTGTCGCTTGAGTGCGTTTTTGAAATTTTACTATCAGATTAGAAAATGCATCTTGTGTCACACAAAATCAGTAGGTAATTTTGAACTATAATAATATGTAGTGCCTTAATATATCAATTTCAAAGCTACATATACAAAAATTTCATCCCTATTGTTATTATTTTTTTTTATATATTTTATATGAATACATAATTTAATTTTGTGAAAAGGCCAAGGCTTTGCCCAATTGAATTCCACACCCAACAAAAGCGATTAACAGCATCACGAACTTGGCGCAAGCTGCACCCTCCTCTATACAAACAAAACAAACTAAAATAAAAATATATATAATACACTATCTACAAAGTGTCTCGTTCAAATATCTACTTAAAGTGACCAACAAAGATTTCGCACGGTCTAAAAATAACACCGATATGTGGTGACCAGAAAAAAAAAAAATATTTGACTAGTTTTGTTTATAAAAGCAATTACTATTGTAATTTTTTTAAATTCAATATTTGTTGTGATTTTTGGAAGTAAAATCGTGCGAAATTGGTACAGAATTGATCGAGCTCATGAAGAAATATAATAAGGAAAAAATTTCAAAACAATTCGATTTTTTCCAAAAAAAACTAAAACACAGTTTTTTTTAACAGGCCGAAATCTAGCCACAGTACAAATACCTAAGGTACTGCGCAGCTTGTCAGAAATTAAAAATGAGTGTTCTTTGTGATTTACGCATGTGTCAAGTTTGAAAATGGCAACAGAAATGTAAAACTATGTGAAAATTGCTAGAAAATAAATTGTTTTTTTTTTCGATTGTTTTTAGAAAATTAGCAATCATAAACATAGACATATCTAAATTAACTTAAAAACTCGAAACATAAGTAACAATTCGTGTGTTTTTTTAGTTTTTTTTTTTTTTTTTTTTCATATTTGCCAAAGCGCACAGGATCCGCCATTTTCCTTCGATTTTGACACATGCGCAGAAGTGAGGAAAAATGAAAACGATAACGATATTATCTTTAATAGATTAAAAAATGTCCAGTCTAAAATCCTATTCGGTCCTTATTATTCATTTCAAAACTAAAGATAATGACAATAATATGCCTGTAAGACCGCAGGTCTTTTAAATGCAATGCACGGTACTAGTTAGAAGAAATAGAAGGAAAGGAAAGATTTTTGTAAACAATGAAGACCTATTTGTGAAAAAATAAAGACCAAGTCGTAAGTCTTCCATTTTTTAACTTTTTTCATTTTAAAATTTCGGTGAAAACTGTCTTCACCAAAATTGAAGAGAACTTAATTCTCGACAAAAACGTAGCTAGGCATAAAATTTTGGCTTTTTGAGACTTATTGTAAAAAAAATTTAACATCCATTTTTCCAAGATGGGCGGCAAAATACTCACACTGACCCCCTTTAAATCCAAAATAAAAAACAAAAACTTTTTTTTTAAGGTTCGGACAAAATTTTGTAACATTTCAATGGATGTTCTCTTTGCAATAAATAAAATACAAATAAAATGGTAACCATATTTTAAAGATGCATCAACTCAACAGCATCAGGTTTTGCAATTCATGTGCTGCTTCGAATTAAAATCTATTGCGCGTTTTATTTTTAAGTTAAAATAAAATAGAATTTAATTCAACTGCGATTTATTTTTGGCTTTATAAACAAATCCTTCAACTATGCATGCTGCAAAAAAAAAAAAAAAACTATAAACAACAACAACGTGTGTCTGAGTATCAGTATGAGCAGAGCTTTTTTCATTTGTACTTTGAACAGACACTATGTGCATTGCACTGCACATCACACTGCTCTGCGCTCTGCTTACCTTCACTGCTACAGCAAATTGTTGTCTACTGCCTTGAACTCCTTTTGCATTTGAGGTGAGACTTAACACTTAAATATAGAAATAAACATGGAGTACGCTTTCAGTTATGTTGTATATTGCGCTAATTTATATAAACCGTTACTGTTATTTTTAAATTTTTTTGTTAAGGCGCCAATTAGAACAGGACAGTAATCTCTTCGAATTTTACAGGTAGTGAGAGGAAGTGTTATAAGAATTTTTCCTTTGTGCAACCCTATTCGTGCGAAGAGGAAGCAAAATTACGAGGACAGACTTATGAGATTGTGGGGTGGAAAATATTTCAGTTTTGATTATTTATTGGTGTTAATCGGGTGCGGAAAGAAAAATTTGGTGAAACATTTTACATACAATCATCTCTTTACACATTTATGTACATAGGAACCTATAAATATAAGAAATATAGGTTTCTTCTCGTATAGATCGTGGAATTTTTGTTGTTGTTGAAATATTTTGTGCAAATAAATACTGATGTAGGTACCAACCAACCTTACCGATAGGAATGTTTGTTTATATTCACGTGATCGAGAAGTGCTATACTGTTTAGTGAAAATGTTTGCAAAAATTTATTCTGATTGCGAAGATTGCAATGAATTTGACTGTGTGTAAGTGAGAGGGTTTAATATTTAAAAATATTTTATCATTTCTAAAGTTGATTTGATTAATAACTTTATACCTAATATTGTGCTTTTAGTTTATTCGAAAGACATTGAATTTATTTGACCTTGGTATTGTAAATATTTTTCAAGTATTTTTTTTAATAAATGGTTTTAAATATATTAGCAAGATCTGAATAGGTACCTACCCACCCACTTCATTTGAACGCATAAGCTATAAAATTGATTTATGTGGGTTCCTATATGTTTTTTGTGGAAAATAGTTTACAGAGTGTTTTAGAATAATAGAATATTAAGTAATAAAGCATTTGAGTGTGGACCTGGCGAAATTGACTTTTTTATCCACTCAGACTGTGTCAACGTTCTTGTCCCAAAATGAACTGACGTATAATCTGTTTTAAGGCACTTGTTAAACTTTCTATAGTCAACACGTTGACAATTAAAACTTTGACGACCAACCAAATGTGATCACACGGTCAAAGAAAAAAACCTAAATTTCCTGTCATGGCGAGAGTGGACTCTCTGGTGGCTGATGGCTCCAATCAATGTATTGACAGTATTCTGCGTTAGCGATCACACTACTTACAAAAAATTGGGATGGAATTTGTTAGCGATCACATAACTTGAAAACTTTGGGACTGAATTTAAATAAAAGTCGTCGTACAGACGAAAATCCGTTGACCGTCTAATCTTCAAAGAATAAAGTCTCACTTTGCTGGATATAATGTAAAACAATCAGTTCAAATTTATGACAAAATATTGGAACTTGGCCACTTGGGAAAGTCGGACATAAGAAATCAGTCATTCCACTAATACTAGACAGGAGCAACCCCATCAGCGCCGTGGGCTATATTAGAATCAAAGAAAAATTCATAATCCAATGATCATCATCATTTGGTTTGGTAAAAGTTGGATTAGAAATTACCTTTCGGACCGTTCAATACAAGTCGTATTGGACGATTTCAAGTCTGAAATCGACAAAATAAATGCTGGTGTGCCCCAGGGCTCCGTTTTGTCTCCGACTCTCTTCCTTATATTCATAAATGATCTTCTGTCTGAAACGTCTAATCCAATAAACTGTTTCGCTGACTACAGCACCCTCAGCTTCTCATATTCTTTTTCAGATTCACATCCATGTCCTTCGGATGTGGAACTTGAACGGCAGCGTATGATAAGCTCATTAAATTCTGATCAGCATTGTCCAATGGGGAATTAAAAACCGCATGCTTCAAAAACTCAATGCTGTCTACTATCGTCTAAACGAAACCCACCCCCCATTCCACTATCCATGAGTGGCACTTGCATTGAAGAAACCGAAAAGCTTTCAGTCCTCGGTATGTGTATCACAGACCACCTTGTGTGGAATGATCACATATTCGACGTCGCCATAAACGCTGCTAAGTGCTTAGGTTTTCTTCGGCGATGCAAGAAATTTTTCCCCCCTTCTGATCTGGCTGTAATCTATAAAGCCTTTATTCGTCCAAAACTCGAGTACAACTCTCATGTTTGGGCAGGTGCTCCAATAACCCATTTGAGTCTATTGGATAGAATTCAAAGAAGAGCTATGAAAATTATAGGCGATAGAAATATAACCGATACATTTGCTGCTCTAGAGCACCGCCGCAATGTTTCTTGTATTTCATTATTTTATCGTTATTTTCATAAACAATGCTCTAGTGAAATAGCCAGTTGCATTCCTCCCCTCAAACAATTCAACCGTAATACTCGTGCTTTTAGGAATGCCCATCAGTTTACCCTTGAGCCCAAATTCGGACTTACTGTCAAGTTCAGGGATTCTTTCTTTTCCCGCACCACGCGAATGTGGAATGCTTTGCCCAACTCCATCTTTCCCTCCCATTTTAATATTCAGAACTTCAAAACTAATGTGCATCGGTTCCTCCTCTTAAATCCTTCCCTATTTTCCTAAAGCTCGTACTGTGTTCAATCATATTAAGGGTAGTCACAACCCCTTTAGTGCGCGCATATATACAAAAAAAAAAAAAAAAAAAAAAAACTCTCAGTCCTCCTACGACGAGAATTTGATCGTAGCAATGTTCAAAGTTTTAGGCTGCTAAGCAATTTCTACCCTCAAATTTTTTTCTCTTCGACCAATAGGAATCGAAATAATTTTAGAAGGGGTGAAATGGGGATAACAGCTTAGGGGGAGGAGTATCAAAATAATATTTTTTAAGATATCTAAAGGGTTTTTCAATTAGGACGGGTTGATTTTGACAGCTCGTGGCGATGAGGCCCATTTTTGATTGAATGGGTACGTGAATAAGCGAAATTGCCGGATTTGGGACGACACCAATCCACGCGATATTCACGAAATAAAGTTACTGTTTGGTGTGGATTTTGGGCCGTACGGTCCGTACTTCTTCGAAAATGATGCGACTTGAATTGGCCACCAAGATCGTGTGATTTGACCCCTTTGGACTTCTTCTTGTGGGGCTTTCTTAAGTCGCAGGTCTATGCGAATAAGCCGCAAACCACCGCGGCCTTCAAAGACAACATAATCGATGCCATGGGTCAAATTCAGCCTGATTTATGAGCCAAAGTCATCGAAAACTGGACCTTTTGAATCCGCGCCACCCAGCGAGCCGCGGCGGCCATTTGAACGATGTTATATTTCACACAATGTAATGTCATTGATAGGGCACTCAAATAAAGATAAAACCTTATTCATATAGGTATTTCATAAACAACTTGTTTTATTTAATTTTAAAATCGACCCGTCCTTAATGGAAAACCCTTTATACCTGAATTTTGTTGCTTTGTTGAAACATACGAAAAATCGATCGTTGGGAAATACAACCTCTTCCCTCTATTAATCCAGCTGTATTTCCATGAATTTTATACTCGTAGTTAACATAATCAATTAGGTAGGTAACTAACATCAATTTTTTGTTTTGATATGATTTCGCATTAAACTTAATGATTAAAGATTTGTTATTCGTGTCTGATTTCTGTTTATTAATAATTAAATAAATAGTTAAGTTTGCTAACGATCACTCTAATTCTACATACATATGTCTGACTACATACATAAGCAGTCTGGACCACCCTTAGGGCCAGTTGCTGGGAAATCCTCAAATGTTTTTGTTGATCAAATTTTGTTTAAAAAACTCAAAGTATGAGTTGCTAATCATGGATTTCACTAATCAGCCAATTTTGGTTGATTGGCGTTAGTTAATTAAAGCCTATGAAAGTCACATACTAAATTCAACCCACTGTGAACAAACTGGCCCTTAACGCTACTCATCAAATTATCAAAAAATTGAAAATATGTATAGGATACGATCGCTTGCTTTTTTGTATTATTTTGTATTTTATGTAGGTAGGTATACCTAGTCTAGTCGTACTACAAAAACGTTCATAAACTTCAAACAGTCAAATCTGGAAAAACCCCTTGATTTTTGTTTAACAATAAAGAAAATATCAAATAACTAGGTACCTGAGTAAGTTATTCGTGTTTACGATCACGATCTCTCTGACTCATAAACAAAATATCACGCTCACATTCAAAAAAAAAAAAAAACAATTAAAACAACAAAAAACACGAATAGAATTCTTGTCTTCACCATTCGCCTTACAGTATGTTTGTACAAAAATATTTATAGGAGGAAGTAGATTGGCACGATCAAATTGTCGTCGTAGGAGTAATAACTGACGGTTTTTACTTTTACCAAACCAAATGATGATCATTGGATTATGAATTTTATTTGATTCTTATATCGCCCACGGCGCTGATGGGGTTGCTCCTGTCTAGTGTTAGTGGAATGACTGATGGTTACGACAAAAATATATTATTTTGTATTGAATGATAGTTTTGCATTTCTACCACATGAAATGTATTAATTGTTGTTCGTTTTTTAAATTGATTTTATTAGATATTTTATTAAATAGAATGCCTGTCTTTCTCATTGAAATCAGGCAGCGTAGGGTTATCCATAATTATAGTTGATCTCAATGTGTTCTTTGTTAAACAAGTTTTATTCGTTTCAATTAATATTCTAGTGGATGCAGGTAGTGATTTTTGTGTTATTGTTATACCTTTTATTTTTGTTTTGTAGAGGTTTCATTTCAAAGCTGGGAATCTGCCAATTCATTATATTTATTCAATAAAATAAGTTGTTGTAATAAAAAAAAAAAAAAAAAATTCTTCAACAATCTCTCCCCGACGGGGAATTGAACCCCGGTCTCCCGCGTGACAGGCGGGGATACTGACCACTATACTATCGAGGATGTTGTGAGATCGGTGATTTATTAGCTTGTTGTGCTTTATGTTTTGCGTTCATATTATTTTTATTTGTATGATTTAGGCACACGTCCCACGTGTCTAGTCAATGAGTGGCCTTTAACTAATTATAGACCTATTATAGTATGATAGTGATAAGGATAAGATAAAATCAAAAGAAAACATTTAAAAAAAACTTTATGCAGAATTTAATTGTGATAATTAAATAAATAATGTTTAATGACTTGTCTATGTAGTTTAGGTACATTATGTACACTGAAAAGTGTGGTTACATATTACAACATTAATAGGTATGTTTTTGTCGTTGGTTTTAAATGCTTGAAGGGTATAGGTAATTGAATAATTTAGGTAAGTACTTTTAATTATCACTTTATGTACACTTTGGAAAAATAAATTGTACGAACTTGTTCTTGTAGTTAACAATTATAATGTAGGTTAATATTGACGATCTATGTTAATGTTCAATAATGTAATGATATCGTTGGCACGAGAAAATGTTAAAAACGGTATATGAAATAAAAAATAGAATTTTTAGATTTAATACAAAATGTTATGTAGCTAGGTGTACAAGTATTACGTACATAAATAGGTAGGTATAGAAAAAGCGTTCATAAGCAGTAAATTATTTGTTTTAATTGCTTTAATTCCTTAGCACTAGGTATAGATATTGAGCTAAGGAAAAAAATATGCCAAAGATTTTTCTTAACGGTTTTTCAATATTTGTATGATAGATAGTTACATGCTACATATGTATATTTGAGTGGTTCTTGTTTGTTCTCTTATGCGAAAATTGAGTTCGACGCCCCCTATATCATGTCTAAAAAATGATTAAAAAATCCCTATTTTTTTTTTTTATTTTTTTTTTGGATTTACACTAACACTGTACCAGGTTTAATTTTTGAACTAATCAATGATAAGACTTCGAATTAGGCTCAAATGAAGCGTCTCTAAAAACTCTACAGCCGCGTGTATGTTTAAACAATTTTCGATCATTTGTTTAAACTTTATTGTTAATAAACAAAAAGGCAGACTTTTTGTTTCGTTGAATACGCGAAAAGTAAACAACATTTTGACATAAATTATTTTTTTTTTGATGACCTCTCCATCGTTTTCATTAACCTGAATTAAATGGGATTTTTCCTTATATATTCGACACTATGAACGTTTCTATGTGTTGTGTTAATAGGTATGATAATAAGTCATTGTACTGAAAACGGCTATAGCGGCGGCGGCGCACCGTAGTTTTAAAATTGTCATTTAATAAAATTTCTAATGAAATAGTGTCAGGATTTGATTATGAATAAAAATCTAAAAAAATTAGGGAATTTTTTTTTTCATGAATTTGGACCAATCTCGGGGGCGTCGTCAATTTGTTTCCCCTAAGAACCACCCTAATGTATATCTTACGTCTTTTTGAAGATATTGCGAGAATTTAAAGAAAATAAAAAAGCAAATTAATAGATACAAAATAGATTAAATATATAATATATGTTATTTAATGTTTGGTTAACGTCACTTGTAAGTATTTACCTTAAATTATATAAATGATTTTTATATTAAAAATTAAATTTTGACAGGCCTGAAGAAGAGTGTAATCACAATCACACTCGGAACGTCGCATCCCGCGCAAAAAAAACATTCTAGTTTTCGACATGGCACTAGAGAGTTTTAAATAGATTCTGGCAAGGCCCTAGCATGGCTGAGTAATGACCAAAACTAGGGCCTTGTCGATTATGAACCCTTTTGCCTCGTCAGAAAAACCACTCTAGGCCCCGGACCAGCAAAAACTAGATTTGTTCATATTTTTAATAGAAACATTAAAAAAGGGTATTTTAGTACCGGTTGTGATCCGATAGTTAAATAACTCAGATCAAAAATAAAAACCTGAATAATAAAAATAATAGCGCAAATTTGTATGAATTAAAAACGATATTAAATCACTTTTAGTATGATACTGGGCATTTTGGTGAAATACTCTCTATCATTTGATTTAGTAGTGTGAACAAAAATGCGCTTAATCTAAACTACATCCCACCACAAAAACAACCGGATATGAACCACTTGAGATGAACCATCTGGTATACAGTTAATATAGTTTAAGACAGTAAATTATAATTTTTGATTAATTTTAATGAAAAGTTCAAAAAACCTTTGGCGGGGGTGGGTGATTGAAAATAGAGATTTTCGAAAGTAAATACATATATGATTATCTTGGTAGGATTTGCAAGAGCGTGAAATTTTTAATTTTTTTTTTTTTAACCTAAACTGATCAATTATAATAAAAGTTAAAATTTGTATTTTTCGATTCATCGATTCAATTTGTTTAGTTAAAATTTGCATATGTATCAATAACAATAGTGGTTAGTCTGATGCCAAAAACGTCCAACCATTTCTTACTAACGAGAACCTCACGAGAGTATGAAACATTTTCCTCGTCTATATTGTACTTACTGAAAACTTGCAAGGGCTTGACGTATATTTGACAAGTTTTCCTCGTCTAGATTTTCTCGAAGAAAACTGACTAGTGCCATGTCAAAACTAGACAGAAACTGGGCATTTTTCCAGCCGGGATGTGATAGAATTTAAGCAAATAAATACAAGACCTATATAGCCCACGGAGAAGTAATATTTTTAATTGATAACGTACTTTTCGAAATACGTTTTGAGTTTTCACAAAAAAAAAAATGTATATAGTTTGATTTTTTTTTTTTAATTAAAAATATACAGCCGTATTTAATAGAATTCGCTTAGCAGCTCTAAACGGGTAAATAGTTATGCAGTGTGTAAGGATTTATGTAGCCCCTATACAACGTTGCATAAATAGTGATTTATAAAACATTTCCCCACCCAGTACAGTTATATGTACAGGCTATGTGTCAAATAAAGTACCAAAAAGTAGAAATCTATTACGTTTTGCTTCCAAAAAAACGAGACTCAGTTGTTTATGCAAAATCAAAAAAATAATTTTGTTGACGATAGGATTTTTTTGATTTTTTCTTATTTTCTTTTGTTGTTATAGTTATCGAGTTGTTTTGTTTCTTTTTTTTTGTGTTTACAAATATAATAAAATGTATTCAAAAGAAAAAAATATATACTTGTTGATTTTTTGAAATTCCATTCACTCACAGCGTTTTATTTTTGTTGAGAAAAATATAAGGGTGGCTCTTATCTGGCAATGCTTAAATTTAATTTGTACTTCTCCGTAAAGTGATCAACGTGATTTTATGTAAAATTTTATCGAAACTGGTTAACGCTAACATAAAAGCCAAAGCATATGAAGAATTGTAAAATTTTGAGTTTTCAACACAAACACTGCACAAAAAAGCACCCCCCTAATATATATCTATTGATGTTGTGTGTAAGTCAAAGTGACATTTCGATACTAAACAGCCTTAATGTAGGCTCTAAACAACCTCCAAACGCGTTTAGCTTATATTGCCTCTAGGCAACGTTGCATAAGTTTTATAAATCACGTGTTTGCGTTCAGAGGTATTTTAAAGCGTGCATATACTTTTGAGAGGCTTCTCTATAAAAAAAAATCTATTCAACTGCTCCAAACCAAAAAAAAAGATAGTTTTTCCAGAGGTAGCAAAAATAACTGTTATTCGAAAACAAGAATCCAAAAAAAAAAAGCTTTCCCTATATCAATAAAATGCATTTTTGTTTGTTTTTATCAAAATGATAGGCGGCGTTTTTTTGAAAAAATAAAGATTTTCCTTTTCTGCTACAAAAAATTGAACGGCGCGGCGGTACCGTTATTGTTGGTACTAAAAAACAAACAAAAACAAAAAAACGCCTGTGGGCATATTATCCAAAAAACACTAGGTAAATACCAAGTTTGAAGAAAATCCATACAACCGTTAAGGTTGTATAGGCGCGGACAGACAAACAGACAGAGGATAACCAGAATGGTAAGTTTGTTTAAAATATCCAGTTCAAAATGTACATATTTGAAAATAAAATATTTTTACATTTAAAAAGAAATCAATAATTGGGAAAGACTTGGTTGTCTTTTTTTTATTGACATTCTGTTTGTATCAAGGGTTTTCTAAAATATATGGTACTTACAATTCAACTGTTAAAAGAAAAAAATATTTTTCTCGAAAGCCGCACCTCGAATCTGATATAAAATGTTGTGTGTAGGTACTTGAATTAGTACGATCTCCTTTCTATACTCTGTTCAGTTTATATTTTCATTATACAGGGGCCGAATAACGTCTTCAGTGAACGAGTGAGGAACTTTTACACGTTAGCGAACTATTAAGTAATCACATTGGTATGATGTTATACGAAGTATCACGTATCGAATTGAGTTCGTATTGTACTAGGATAATTCTAGTACATTTTACTAAACGTCAATATTCCTAACTTTTCATTGGTCGATTGCCAAAGCTGCTTGTGTTGGGCACATGTTTTGTTTTTTGTTTATTTTTTGGCTAAAACGAATTATTGTGCCTTAAAATCAAGCAAAAATAATTTTCTGGGTGAGGTTTAGTTTATTGTAATTCACCCTGAAACACCCTTAATTGAAATTGTGTAGGAATATTTGTAGAAAAGAGTATAATTTTGTTTTTCTGCCATTTTACTGCTCACTCGTCTACCTACCATCTATCGTATGAAAAAAACACTCGTTCACTGACGAGCAAATGTCAAAAATCGAATTCGAATCTCGATACTTTACTCGATATCTTAGGAAAGAATCCCAAACAGGGTTGTCAAGTTTTAAAAAGCGAAATCGCCAAAATAAAATTTTAAATCGCCAAAAAATCGCCAAATTTCAACATTTTCAACCCAAAAAATCACCAAATTTAAAAATGAAAAAAAATCCACAATTTGTTGTTTTAATATAATAATAAAAACTAAATAATGAAAACAAAACCAAATAAAAATTCTACATAAAAACTTAAAATGAAAAAAAAGTACTCTTTTGTATTTAGTACTCTTCAATAAATATGCGATGTACATACATTTATGTATCCATAGTATTTTATCAATGAGATCCTTTTTATAGCCTTTGCAACATGGCAATAAATTACAGCATGTCGGCCGTTCTAAATCAGTTTTGAGTCAGCGTATATCGCAGTCGCAAATTTTGCAATGTGCTAACCCATCTTTCTTTGATTTGGTTAACTAACAAAGTTGTTTTTTTTTTGTTGACACCCATACGTCATTTATTTTAGGGATACCTAGAAGTGAAATCAAATTACAGTTTTGGGGTGCGTTCAGCGCAAATAGCGATGAAAAAGATGTAAGGTTAAAGTGAACATTTGAGAAAAGAATTTCGATTCAAAAAAATTAAATCGCCAAAAACTAAATATATCGCCTTTTTTGGATTACATCGCCAAATCGATTTTCGTGTCGCCAAATGAAATTCCAAATCGCTCATTTGGCGATAAATCGCACAATCTGACAACCCTGATCCCAAATACAGATAATTCAGTAACGTATTGCTCACTCACTGGCGCGGTAATTCGGCCCCAGGGGTTATGACAGAGCTTTTTCAAACATATACGTGCCAGCTGGTGTTTGCATGGCATTCATCTCAAGAAATTGCCCGTGAAATAAAAAAGGAGGTCCCCTGACTTCCATTGAAATTTTTTTTGTAATATTCCATAAACTCACGTCACGTACATTTCCCCATGACCTGTGTGCTCCTTGGTGGTGAGGAGAAGGAGACTGATACAAATACAAGAAACCAGACACACACCAATTGCCTCTCGCTCGCTTTATGTGTTTATTTAAAAAAAAAACAAAAACAAGTTGATTCAGAGTTACCATACGTCCGTGGATGGCAATTTTAATACCTTTTTCTTTGGTTTTTACTATGGAGCTTTCAGAATTGAAGCTTTCCAAAAGCTCTTGACAGCATATATTTTATGTTTAAGGAAAAAAGTGTTGTCACTTCGTGTTTTTCTTCTTACATCTTTTCGTTATATTTTTTTCGTGGAAAACAGTTAAAATGTTGCTATACAATATTTGTTGGGTATTTTTTTTTTTTTGTAAGAAGAATTACTAATTGAACAAGTTTTTGATGGAGTGCGGTTCATTAATTAATTGCAATTTCATTTCAATTCATTTCAAATTAAGTGAAAGGATTCGTAGCAAGCCCAAAAAAATCTTTGAAACTGGCAGAAGTAAAAGATCTTATTAAAAACAGGACTTGCGAAGGTTGACCCTGAAAAATGGCAAAGTGTGTCCAACACGTTGAGCAGGTAATTGAGCCAAAGATGTAGGAAATGGATGTTTTTACTAAAAGAGCAGTGGAAAATTAAGTTATTAACTTAAATGAAGATAG
Source organism: Melangyna quadrimaculata (assembly GCA_949320155.1). NCBI lineage: Eukaryota > Metazoa > Arthropoda > Insecta > Diptera > Syrphidae > Melangyna > Melangyna quadrimaculata. The sequence goes on along the minus strand of OX439485.1, from coordinate 171,095,049 downwards.
TGCAACAACTGGTCGCGTGATAAAATGTTTTTTTTTTTAATTCAATTTATTTTTTATTCTGTTATTTATTTATACTTTTTTTCTGCGATTTATTTTTACATTAAAAGAGATAAGGCCTTCTAGGAACTTTTAAAAAAACGCGCTTACTGTCTTACCTCTTGGTGGTGTGGAAAAAGATATAGATTTATTTTTACTTTTATTTACTTAAATTTTTTTAGATTTAGTTTACGATCTTCATTTTTCTGTTTATGAAATCTTAATTAGCAGTTGGTAACCCTACCGACATTTGAATGAGAGAGAAGAAATAAATATGACAGCCAATTTATAATGCTCGATACGGCAACCAACCATAGACAATGGAAAAGCTTTATAAAAAAAGAGATAGCTTATTGAAATCCATAAAAGTAAGGATGAAAGGCAAACACCCTATCTTCCCTGTACTGAAAACTATAAAATGAACAGAGTATAGTAAAGCAACATTTTACATGGCCCAATTTCAAAGGCAAAACAAAGTAGGTAATATTAGGAATTGGCAACATTGCGTCGGAGCTATACTGTGTTTAATGTTTATACTATACTAATTCAAATAGAAGATCCGTGCTTGCGTTGGTTACTTTTATTTCTTTAACTGGTTAATGTAAGAGACAAATAAGATTAAAACATTTATAGAATTGTTTAATTCTAATTAAATTAGTAAAGAAACATTTGAAAATTTTACGAACAAAATTTTTGTTTTATTATTCCTTCTTTCTCTTCTTTATGAAAAGAAAAATGTTTTTTTTTTTAAATCATTAACATTATAGTCTTTTAAAGATTCATAGTAAAATATTTTTATTTTCATAATGAAAAAAGTAATTATCATCATTATGAAAAATTTAAAAAAAAAACACATTATTCAAACTAGGTGTAGACAATATTAAATATGTTCTCAAAGAAATCCAAATAATTATTGCACTTGAAAGGACTGAAGCATTTAATAAAATACATAAGTAGGTACCTACTGTTGTTCTATTTCTCGTATTGGGGTTGAGTTCTTATGTACGTAACTTTATTGAATGGACAATTCAATGCCTTTCTGGGTCTAACAAAACCTAAATCCATAAAATATTTCCTATAATTTGTTTGTACCCACATCATCGTCATGCCATTGAAATCAGCCTACGCACATTATAAAAGCGAATGCTGTTAAAACCATACTTATGTATATAGATATAGATACCCACTATAGTGATAGAAATTCAGAGAGTGCGATGTTGGTGTAGTAAAAATCCTGATTTTATACTCGCAAAGCAACTTAAACAATTTGTGGATGAAGTCACTCGTGTTTTTTTGTAGTCATGCTTCTGCTTTTATATTGGTCTATTTTTATGGGGCAAGTTTGGTGGGTGAGGTGGGTTTTATTTGTTTGTTTTGTTTTTAACCATTTCCAACCTACAAGCTATACAAGATACAACAACTGTACTATTAATTCATATTTATTATCTGCAAACTGACAAGCAATGTAGGATAATTACAAATTAAGTTGCTGTTTTTTTTTATTATTTTTTGGCTAAGCGATTGAGTGGAAAATTACGATTTTATTGTTTTTAATGTCGTCAGCTATATTCACATAAAAAACAAGGCAAGCAGTAAACATTCTTTAAAGGGTGCCAAATATTTTGATTCGCATAAAGATATCTACCTACTTAACCTAGGGACTGGAGGGCAATTTCTGGTGTTTAAATATGCTCCCGAAATTAGACCTTTGGGAATGCCAAAAGGCTTTTATGATAAGGTTCAGCATTAAAAAGGATTAAAGTTAGGGTTATTGAGGAAGGAGGGTTCATCATGATGCTTTTATGTTTTCAACAAGAACTACAACAAAAGTCTATCTTTGATTAAGGTAAATGTTTTATGAGCGAAATTGTTTCGGGGCAATTTGAAGGCGTAAATTAGGCAACATGATTCCCTTTTGATGGTTTTCTGAATACTGAATTCATACCCCAACATATAAAAAAACAAAACAAATAAAGAAGTTCTTATTTTTGAATCATCATTATTTGGTCTCATCATTCTCATGCATTGAAATTACTTGCGTAATTTAAAATTCTCGTTATGGTGTGATTAAAAATGATTTCTACAGATTTATTTCAGGGGTTTTCGTTTGCTTAAACAATATTTCCAGTTAACAATGGTCACAATTTTTTGCATAAATAAAGAAGTAATTTATAAATAAATAATATTAGTCAATTCGATACAAATGAGCTTAAAGTTACAAAATTAATCAAAAGAAAGAAATCAAGAAATACAAAGTCGAACAATAACCTTTTGGTCATCATTTATTATCGATATATATTTAGCCTATTTATTTATAAAATTTATATTTTTTTGTCAGCATTGAAATTGTAAAAATGAAATCGCATCATATATTGGTATAAGAAAAGAGGTACATACATAGTATTTTCTTGCAATTGGGTTGTTATTTGTTATTAGCAGCTAATAATAATTACAATGTCTAGACCATAGATAAAAAATACCTAGATGGGAAACAACGGCTATCAATTCGGTTTGCCTACAAGCTCAAACGTCAAATGGCCGTGGTAAACATCGGATTTTTGCACTAGTGTACGTGCAGACGACCGTGGTGAAAATCGGATTTTTGCACTAGTGGACATGAAAAAAATCCGAGTTTCACCTCAGTTTTTTGTTTTTGTTTTTTTTATATTTAGCGCGTGCAAAAGGGGTTGTGACTACCCTTAAGATGATATACACAGCACGAGCGATTAGGTAGATTGGAGGGGATTGAAAAAGAGATACCGATGCACATTGGTTTTGAACGGCTGTAGATCACAATGGGAGGGGAAAATTGAGCTGGGTAGAGCATTCCACATTCGAGTAGTGCGACTAAAGAAAGAATCTCTGTACTTAACAGTACGTCCGAAATTGGGCTCAAGGGTAAACTGATGGGCATTCCTAGAAGCGCGAGTATTACGGTTGAATTGTTTAAGGGGAGGAATGCAACTGGCTATTTCACTAGAGCATTGTTTATGGAAATAACGGTAAAATAACGAAAGGCATGAAACATTTCAACGGTGCTCAAGAGATGAGAATGTTTCCGTTATAGTTCTTTCACCTATCATTTTAAGAGCTCTCTTTTCAATTCTATCCAATAAACTCAAGTGGGTTATTGGAGCACCTGCCCAAATGTGGGATTTGTACTCAAGTTTTGGACGAATTAAGGCTTTGTAGAACACAGCCAGATCAGAAGGGGAGAACAATTTCTTGCATCGACGGAGAAAACCTAAACACCTAGCAGCATTTTTGGCGATGTCAAATATGTGGTCGTTCCACAAAAGGTGGTCTGTGACACACATACCGAGGACTGAAAGCTGTTCAGTTTCCTCTATACAAGTGCCGCTCATGGATAGCAGCATTGGGGGTGGGTTCCGCTTAAACGACAGGAGACAGCATTGAGTTTTAGAAGCATTAAATTCTACACGGTTTTTTATTCCCCAGTGGACAATACTGTCAAGATCAGAATTTAATGAGCTTATCATACGCTGCCGTTCAAGTTCCACATCCGAAGGACATGGATGTGAATCAAGAAACGAATATGAAAAGCTGAGGGTACTGTCGTCAGCAAAACAATTTAATGCATTAGAAGTTTCAGATAAAAGATCGTTTATGAATATAAGGAAGAGAGTCGGAGACAGAACGGAGCCCTGGGGCACACCAGCATTTATTTTGTGAATTTCAGACTTGAAACCATCCAATACAACTTGTATTGAACGGTCCGGAAGGTAATTTCTAATCCAACAAAGAAGAGATTCATCGATACCAAATGCACGCATTTTCGATAAGAGAGCTTGATGCCAAACTCTATCAAATGCTTTAGAAATATCAAGCGCAATAATCTTACTTTCTCCAAAACGATGTAAAGATTTGTGCCACTGTTCGGTGAGATATACCATCAGATCACCAGTGGACCTATTGCTACGAAAGCCGTACTGCCGGTCATTAAGAAGCTTTCGTTCTTCGAGATATTCCTGAGCTGAAAATTGATCAGCGTTTCCATGACCTTGGAAAGAAGGGACGTAAGTGCAATTGGACGATAATTTGAGGGTGAAGAAGATACGCCTATTTTAGGGACTGGCTGGACAAATGCTGTTTTTCATCCACTCGGAAAGAGACCAGTAGAATAGGACAGATGGAAAAGCTTACGCAGTGGTTTTGCCAGCGTTGAAGAACACCTCTTCAGAACAATGGGAGGGATACTATCCGGGTCAGCGGATTTGTGTATATCGAGATCTTTCAGAACTCTGGCAACTGCACGAGTGCGGAAGAAGATTTGTCCCATAGAATCATTTGCGCTCTCAAGTACAGGAGGAGTCATAACACTTTTAGGCAGCGACGAATTAACAGCAAACTGTGCTGCAAGCAAATTGGCTTTATCGATTGAGCTGACAAAAGGAGTATCGTTGAAGACGAGCGTTGGAACCGAGGACGAGGTGGTATTTCGTATGTTTTTTACAAATGACCAAAAATGTTTACTACCTTTGGGACATTGTAGAATTTTTTGCCGTAATTTTTGATCATGTAAAAATTTGGTTGGTCGAATATGAAAGTTACAGGTCTTTCTAGCTTACTGAAACTTTTTCCGGTTTTCCTCAGTAGGGTTGGCTTTATAACTTCGGAAGCTTACTTCTCTAACCCTAATAGCCTCCTTATAGCTCGAATCAAACCATGAGTTTTCTTTGGGTTTGATAGATTTCACCCTATTCGGGATAAAATTTCTCATTCCACAAAGAATTAAGTTTGTAATCATATCTGCACTGGAATCTACGTCACTTTTGAGGAAGCATAGTGACCAGTTAAAGTTCCTGAAGAAAACATTGAGACCGTCCCACCTCGGTTCGTAAACAAAATAGCGGATAATTTAAAAATCCAAGGGTTTGTTCAAAAAGTGCTGAAATTCGTAGGTTCTTTTATGTCGATTTCCTTTCAACGATTGCAGATCAAATTTTTTTTTTTGTTGTTAGGAACTCGCAAAAAATTCGGGTGTGCAAGCCGTTGCGGTGTAAAGATTTGATTTTTGATCTTTTATTTAAACAAATCAAATTGTTCCTTCACAGATTTGATTTTTTGTTGAAAGGAAATCCACATTAAGAAGTAGATAAACATACATTTATCTAGGAGTTGGATAATTATTTTAGAAGTAGTGCTTTTAAATGTTTCAATTTATCTTTTAGTTTTGCTTTAAAAAAAAAAAAAAAAAAATCGGGTGGCACAACGGCTCATGAAGAACCAGGGCCTAGTGACTAACAACTCGCAACCATTCCTGTGTGCGCCTTTCGACAGGAATGGAAGGGACCTACAATTTTATGCCGAATCCGAACGGCTAGACGAGAAGCACTTATTCGTGACAAGTGATACTCTTGGAGGATTTGTCAATTCCTCGCAAGAGGCAGTAGCCCTGAAAAAAAACTTTTTTTTTTTTTTTTTTAGTTTTTAGGTGGACGAGGCTGGGAAGCGATCCCAGACCTCCAGCGTGACAGTCGAACGCACTAACCATTACGCTACGGGCTACTACTAGTTTTGCTTTAGGGATTTCTATTTTTGAATGAGAGTTGACCTACACATAACTTTAAATGGGATGTGCACTGAAGTGGATGATGAAAAAAAGCAAAAACAAGTAAATCATATGAAGTGAAATTAAAGTTTAGACCGCACTCGACGGAACTACATGGGCGCGGAATTCACAAAAATTCGTATCCAATTGTATGAAGTTCTAATTAGTGCCGTGCATTGCATTTAAAAGATCTGAGGTCTTATAGGCATATCGTTAAAATTATTATTGTTACAAATACAAGTCTCCTAATAAGGCTGCAAAAGGGCAGAGAAAAATTGATCCTCCTTATATTGTTCTAATGATATGAAAACTTAAATTAATAATTCATGTATTAAAAAAAAAAAAACAAACGAAACAAAATAATGATTTTCATAGGTCTCGTTTCTGGGCACTAGGTAGACCAGGTCTCATATAATTTTGCCCATTCCCCTTTATTAAAGTCAAATTAGAAGAACGATTAGGTCGGTAGGTATACATAATATTGTTGGAACATAAGAATTCAATTTCTTAGTCACTGTAAATAAATCAAAGCGGTGCTAAAGGTTATTAGTTATTAATTACAAACAAAAATACAAATGTCGCAAAAGATATAAAAATGGATTAATATATTATTTTCCCCAAGGCATGGTATAATATTCTGTCAAAATAATGTCAAATCAAGAATGTAACACATTTTTTCTTCGTTTCGTTTGATTTCGCGTGCTCTAACATTTTAAGGAATTTTGTATGTCACTAATTTGGATGTCATTAGCGAAATTTGTTCTCTAAAGGTATAAATGTAGGAATGTAGAATAGAACATGTGTATATTGAGTGACATTTTGCAAATTGCTAAATATCATGCTTGATTTTTAGTGAATAAAGCTATTAACAAAAAACATATAGGTACAACATGCATACATAACAGAGGAATCTTAAAGACTTATTTGAAAAGAAAATTAATTTATTCACAAATACTATAGGTACGTTTATATAATTTATCGATTTAAGCTTGTTTTATTTTTTTGTGAGGTATAAAATGAACGTTCTTGTGTATTTGATAAAGTACATTGTACATTCTCTAGTTAGCTGATTCGATAAGAGAAATTAATCAAAATTGCATTAACGATTATAACAAAAAATTAAAAATTCTCCGAAAGTAAGAAAAGTCCTCCGAAAATATGTAAACTGTGGAGAATTGATTGCCTATAGACATAATAAATCTATGTTGGCCACATACTAAACATCAGTTAAGTCGATTTTTTACGAAGTATAGGGCAAGTTTAGGATTCGTGCAACAAAAAAAATCGAGATAATAATTTTCCCTAACATTACGATGATAGAGAACGCAAACAAAGTGGGTCTCGCAATTCTGTCTGTCTTTCTGTATATCCGTCTGTCTGTCCGTCTGTCCGTCTGTCTGTCTGTACCTCGACCTGCAGCCTAAACGTCTGAAGCGATTTTCTTCAAACTTTGGAGTTAAGGTTCTTAGGGGATTCCTTAGAGGGGAAATTGAAATTTTTTTTTGAGCTCAAAAAATAACGGTAGATTTATTCGAAAAACGGCTCTTACGATTTTGAAACAAAAATTACGAGCTACTATAATTACTAAAATAAATATTTTGGTAGAAAAAAAAAATTTGTAACGGTTATTAACGGTACCTGTGATAGAAACAATTTTTTGGTTTTCAAATTTCTCGTTAACGGCTGCACCGATTTCAACCAAATTTTTTATGTAAATGGTCCTTTACAATTTCAACAATTTTGCATATTTTTTGAAAAAAATAGTTTTTAGATTTTTAAAAAAATATTGAATTTTTTTTTTGAAAATTCAATATCTTGAAAACAGGTCAATGAATATTTTTTAAATTGTAAATTATTTAATTCTAAAAGCAGGCATACCAAATTTTATTTTTAGAAATGTTCAAGAATTTTTATATAAAAAAAATTAATTTTTAAGAAAACCGCTCTAACGATTTTTGAATTTTTTTTTTCGTAAATTCACATTTATCAAACAAATCAGATGACTCACTTTTTTTGATCTCTAACTGTCTAAGTTATTACCCGCGCAGAAAAACATTCTAGTTTTCGACATGGTACTAGAGAGTTTTAAATAGATTCTGGCAAGGCCCTAGCATGTCTGAGTAATGGCCAAAACTAGGGCCTTGTCGATTATGAACCCTTTTGCCACGTCAGAAAAACCACTCTAGGCTCCGGACCAGCAAAAACTAGATTTGTTCATATTTTTGCTAGAAATATTAAAAAAGGGTATTTTAGTATCGGTTGTGATCCGATAGTAAGATAACTCAGAACAAAAATAAAAACCTGAATAATAAAAATAATAGCGCAAATTTTTATGAATTTAATGCGATATTAAATCAATTTTAGTACGATACTGGGCATTTTGGTAAAATACTCTCTATCATTTGATTTAGTACCGTGAACAAAAATGCGCTTAATCTAAACTACATCCCACCACAAAAACAACCGGATATGATGAACCACTTGAGATGAACCATCTGGTATTAAGTAAATATAGTTTAAGACAGTAAATTATAATTTTCATTCGCCCAAATGCGGCAATTCTGCTTATTGACGAATCCACTGAGGTCTTGAATGGGGCATTTTGTATCAACGAATTCGCAAAACGCCCAGTTCAAGTTGGGGCAAAACGCCCTACCAATCAAAACATATTGTTCTTGGAAGTAAAAAAAAAATTGTATTGTCTTGTATGTCTGCATATCAGAAGTTAAATGGGACAAAAATACTTCATGCGAGATGGTCCAACACAAACCACATTGAAGTTGTAGGAATCTACAAATGAACAATCGACAAGAATTAACTTCCCGCCTGAGATGTGGTTGATACGTGAACCACCTGAGGAACGGACCAAGGCCATCATCGATTGTAAGCCTCCAGCTACTGTAAAGCAGCTCCGAAGATTTCTTGGTTCTATACATTTTTATAGAGTCTTCATTTAAAACGCAGCCAAGCTAGAAGCTCCACTGAACGAGTGTCTTAAAGAACCAAAGAAGAAAGGTAACCAAACCATCGATTGGACACCAAATATGCAGCGAGCATTTAATGCCTGTAAAGATGCTTTCATAGAAGCCGCCTTGCTGGCGCATCCAAATTCAACATTAGAATGGGGACTCTCCTACAGCAAAAGTCACCGATGGGTTGGCAGCCTCTCTCGTATTTTGCCAAAAATTTCAACAAGGCTCAACAAAAATATAGCACGTATGACAGGGAACTTTAAGCCATCTATTCCGCTGTAAAATATTTCAAGTTTATGCTAGAAGCTAGAAATTTTACCATCTACACGGACCGCAAACCGTTGGTGTTCGCATTCAAGCAGAATCCTGAGAAGGCATCACCTCGACAGTTTAGGTATCTTGACCTCATTGGTCAGTTTTCAACGGACATCAAACACATAGCTGGAAATGATAATGTTGTGGCAGACACCTTATCACGAGTAGATGGTATCAGCAAAGCGGTGAATTTCGAAGAACTTGCAGCATCACAAGCAGTTGACGTAGAACTTAAAAACATTCTAACATCTGATTCTGCATTACAGGTTGTCAAAGTTCCACTTCCAAACACCGAACTGCAGGTGTACTGTGATATTTCTCAGAGTACTGCTTAACCCTTCGTAACGCAACCTTATCGTCATCAAGTATTTGAATCACTTCACAGTTTGAGCCACCCTGGTGCAAATGCTTCAGTGAAATTAGTTTCTTTGAAATTTGTCTGGCCGTCAATAAGAAAAGATTGCAGAATTTGAGCGAAATCATGTATCCCGTGCCAACGATCAAAGATAACTCGTCATACTTCTTCCCTTATCACAGACTATGAGCTAACAGCTTCAAGATTCGAGCACATACATGTTGACTTCGTTGGACCACTTCCATACTCTCGAGGATCCAGATTTTGCCTAACCATTGTCGATCGTTTTTCTCGCTGGCCTGCAGCTTACCCATTAGAGGACTCTACAGCCGAAACACTAACGAGAACGCTCTTCTCAAATTGGATAGCTCGTTTTGGAGTGCCACTCAAGGTAACTTCTGACCGCGGTAGACAATTTTATCCGATATTTTCCAGGCTCTTGCTAAACTGTTTGGTATCAACCATTTAACAACGACTGTCGACTGCGTTTGAAAAAGTCTTGAGCAAAATATCGCCTTGTCGATATTTTGTTTCAAAAAAATTGTACGAAATGCCGACTTTTAAAACATCGCCTTTTATGTGATCGACTTTTATAATATCGACAAATAATGTCGACACATATTCAGCCTAAAACAATAGGATAACGTGTGACTGAAGACAATGCGAAACAAGCTAGTGAGAGATTTTAACTCTCTCGATATTTTGATAGCCGACCTTTTGATCAGATTATGGTTTATGGAATAATGTTTACAAGCGCGCGCGCGGTTGTAAACATCATTCCATAAACCATAATCTGATCAAAATGTCGACTATCAAAATTTCGACCATGAAAATGTCGATTAACAAAATGTCGACTATCAATATCTCGATTATTAAAATGTCGATTACAACCGATATTTTGAAAGTCGACATTTTGAAAATCGCATTTCAAAAAATCGGTCTAGTTTTTTTTCGATATTTTGTTGAATCAGTCTTTTAACATATTTTCTGTCAAGATTTTGAAAGTCGATCTTATCGAGTCGTTGTTTTGAAAGTCGACATATCGTACCCAATCCGTCGTCGTCGTTTGAAATCTCGACTCTTACGATCGACTTTCAAAATGTCGACCGTCAAAATGTCGATTGTTAAATCTCGACTTCTTTTAAAGATTCGATATATTTTTTTGTCGAAATTATGAAAGTCGATCTTATATAGTTGACATTTTAAAAGTCGAGATTTCGTATCCAATCTATGCAATTATGTTGTTTCAGTTCAGCAAAGTCAATTGTATTCTTATATTTTGAGCGTAAACGTTTAAGGGTTAAAGGTGAGGCGTTAGCTGAAAATTTAAAGCCTCTACATAAAACTTATCTGAATAAAATATTTGAACTACATATGTATTGTATGTATACGATTTTTGTTGGAATAAAATATAGTGGAGAAAAAAATAGTTTTTGACTCTGTTTGGACTCGGAAACTAGGATGTACTGTTTGTACTCAAACTTCTCTCTTATTGTTATAAAATTGCTTTTATTCTTGTATCAAAATTTTGATAAGTAGCTCAAAATTTTTATTTAAAAACGACATTATTTTTGAATTGTATTATTTGAGTAATTTGGCAAATCTTCTCAACTCTGTATTCTTATTTTTAGAGCTTTATATCCAATTTATTAACCACGTTCATTTTCCATCTTTTTCTTTCTAGGTAAGTTTCGTTTTAAACATATTTAACCTATACAAATTAGTAAGTACTGTTATTATATTTTATGTTAGCCAAACCAGTTAAAACCCAACCACAAGCTCAAATAAATATTAGTCTTTCGGTCTAAAATATCACCCCATTATATTTAAGGACTTGTTTTATACTCCTTATATAGAAAACTACACTTAATTATATCCTCCACCAGAGGAAGGCAAAGTTTCCTTGTTTAAAATGGGCTTTCATAATATTTTGTGCACCATTATAGCAGAGTAGAAATCAGAAAGTGCTTTTGCGCAGTTATTTTAAGGCTCATCATTTTCATCATTTAACATGCTTTGCTTATACCCATACCTATCGTCCGCCCCTCGTATATATGCTTTCTTCATATAATAATTAATTCCGGTTGTAGATTTTCTAAATCCGCCTCTCGGGAGGTTTATAAAGGCACAAAAATGGTGCGGTGTGGTGGTTCGACGCGTCCACCCGATGCACATGCGGTAGACATCCGTCTACAAGTTTATCATATCAGGGGCGGTAAGTGTCACATCTATATAATAAGTCTTCATTAACTTGATACCAGCGATGTAAGCGCTAGTAACGCGTCTAACGTTAACCACTCTCGTACTAGAGCTGCTTTTTCTACAGATGCTGATGAAAATTGCATCTTTACTAAGTTTTTTTTGTATTTTTTGTGAAAATAATGTTAACTTGGTTATGAACGCAGTTTGCGGTTTGAGGCTTTTTTTGTACCCGTGATACTCAAAGTATATCGTCAAGTTTCTCTGCGTTGATGGAAAATCAAGTTGCAGTTTATTTTCATTTTCATGTATTTTTGCACATTTTGTTAATTTTTTTGTTTAATGTTAGTTGCATCTAAGTGAAGTGTCAGCAAATATACAATACTCGTAGAATTAAAAAAAAAAATAAAATAATTAAGTGGAAAACCATAAATAGTTCCTTTTTTTCTATAGCAGCGAATGTGATACCTTTTTTAAAAACAAAAACAAAACAAACAACATATATGAGGTTAAGAGGATTAAATTTCTTTGTCATCATCATCAAGCTTGCTTCAAAGACTGTGGTATGATTGTTGTTTAGTTTTAACTTTTTTAAATCTTTGTGTGTGTCAAATGAAGGACATTTTATTATGAAAAAGTTGGTTATTGTTTGGTCTAAGAAGAATAATAATTATTGTTCTTAGTTTAAAAGATATAGAAACAAGACTTCAATTCGGGAATGCGGAATTTTTGGTTCATGAAGCGCGAAGAAAAAGAATAATAGAAAGGTACCTTGTTATTTAATAATAAAACAAAAATTAACACGCCACAAAATTGTTGGGGGAGTTTCAATTGTATTTCTTTTTCAATTGAAGGTGGGCGTAAGTATCTTAGTTACTTTGAAAAGTTAATGGTTCAGCCTTGGAAATGCTGGCTAGGCTTACGACCAGTTGCTTACAAGAAATGTTTTATTTTAATATTTTTCCGGAAATAAATATGTATTATAATTATACTGTATTGTTATTGGTTTCGTGTAGAAAAAAAATTTCGGAGTCTTGATTAAATCTGAAAGTGTGATTATGAAGAAGTCCAAAGAAATTTATTTCGATTTTTCTTTTTTTTTTTTAGTGATTTTTGAAGAACTGTATCTCTGAGAAAAGTGGTTGCATGTGAAATAATAAAACAAAAGGAATTAATATTTTTTGTTTCAAGATTTTTAAGCAAATAATTTTTTTAGATACCGTTAATGCCATAAGAACCGGTAAGAGATACAAATTTTGTTGTTTTTTTTTTCTTTTTAATGTTTATGTTTTAATGTCAACCTAGTGCGTTGGTCAGCTTTATTTAGGTTTTCGTTGATCGCTCTCAGGTTTGGTTTGCTTTAAATAAGACACAATCATCTCAAAGGAACTATTGTGTGTTTTTAAAACTTGAATGTATTTTCTACCAGACCTTTTGGAGACTGCGAATTACCACACAGTAAATTTCAATAAAGTACGAAAAATCGGCTTTATGTTTTTTTTTTTTTTTTTTTTTTGTAAATCATTTGCTGCTTTACGATCACATTTGTCGTTTTACAGTTTTACTTTAACCAAAGCCTAGTTTATTTATCAATGCAAAATTAGTTCATAATTAAAGGAAAACACCAATAGTTATCGCGTTGAAAAAAAAAAAAATAAAATAAATCGGGTGGCACAACGGCTCATGAAGAACCAGGGCCTAGTGACTAACAACTCGCAACTATTCCTGTGTGCGCCTTTCGACAGGAATGGAAGGGACCTACAATTTTATGCCGAATCCGAACGGCTAGACGAGAAGCACTTATTCGTGACAAGTGATACTCTTGGAGAATTTGTCAATTCCTCGCAAGAGGCAGTAGCCCTGAAAAAAAAACTTTTTAGTTTTTAGGTGGACGAGGCTGGGAAGCGATCCCAGACCTCCAGCGTGACAGTCGAACGCACTAACCATTACGCTACGGGCTACTACTCGCGTTGAAAGGTTTACTTAAATAAACTACACGGCTGGATCGCACAAACCTGCTGCATTGATTTTGAAATCAAAATTAACTACGCAAAATTTTGAAAAAAAAAAAAAAAATAGTTTGAACATTTTTTTTCAAAATTTTGAGTTTGATAATTAATTTTTCAAAAACTGTTGACAAAAATTATTTTATTTAAAAAGACAATAAAAGAAGGTATTTCTGGTATAAAGGTTAAACTTGGTATTGTAAGTCTTTGCATTGAAAAATGTTTAAGAACCTCTTGTATAAATTGGTAGTGCTGTTAATGAGAAATTTGAAAATTAAAATATCGGTTTTATGACAGGTATTGATAATAACTATTACTGATAATTTTGTCACCAAAATATTTAGCTTACTTTAAAAAGTAATTGAAATTTGTTGTTGAAGGTTTTGAATGAACAACAACCACTTGTATTGGCTTCCCACCGAGTATTACATTTGGCTGGAATTATTTGCGCAGCTTGGTCTAGGTTCGAATCCAGTTGACGGCAAAACAATTTATAAATTAAAATTGGAACTATAGACTAAGCACCACTAAAAGGAATCTGATGATTGGTGTGGCAGCCATGAAATTGCAATAATTTTAGCTAAATGTAATACTCGGTGGTAGCCAATACAAGTGGTTGTTGTTCATTCAAAACCTTTAATGTTAAATATGACGGAGCGAAAGCTATGCAGCCTACCTGCAAGTGCTATCACGAGAAAACACCTTTGAATGAAATTTGTTGTATTGACAACGTTAGAGCCGTTTTTGAGATAAAATTTTCGTATTTTTGTTGTATGGCAAGTTCGGTTATTTTTTAAGCTAAAAAAACCTGAAGTCTGAATAAAATCGATGATGATCATTTAGAAAAATATTGAACTATCTAAACTTACCATCACCCCTAAGAATTTTTCCGACTTGTCAAAAACTTGTTGATCATTTTAGATTGTTGAGTTTTTTAATTAAATTTGAAAAACTTTATTTTTGGAGGCAACGTTCTTTTGCCCCCTCCCCAATATTTTTTTTAAATTCAAAAATTGTTCAAAAGTAATCTTTTTATTCGTCATCTCTTACAAAAATAATAATAATAATAATTAACAAAATGAGACGCATTTTGGGAGCAAAGTTAACACAGCTGCTTAAAATCTCTATGAGCTTCAAGAATTCATTAAAAAATCTATGTCCTATCAATTTTTGAATTTAATACCTAGACTCTAAAGAGAATTTAGTTTATTTTTGAAAATTGCACAAATGATGTACTAATCTCCGCGACCCAGACAAAAAAAAAACTAAAATCCAAAAAGGGAAAATCTATGGTTAACCGATTACTTGAACCACCTTTTATAAAGATTTAGCTATCTTTAAATCAGTGTGTTTTTTGAATTACCTTAAAATAAGGCGGAAACAATCAGTACGACCTTGAAAAACAAAAATTTAAAACTTAGGTTAAAACAAAATCTTTGACTAAAACCAACCGACCTTTATTTAGAGTTCACTGACTTATCAAATGATAAAGGACAATGCGCACTTTTGTATGGAGTGCGTCCTATGGATGTAACACATTGTGACCTATATCATTTTAAAGGTCTCGATGAGTACTATCTTTTATTGTACGGGCAAAAGTTTGTATCGCGTGCAGGGAAAGTGTTATTGACGTTAATGTAATCGTTAATGCATCTTTTATTTATCGTGTAACTTCAGAACGACGCGACGTAAGCAATTGAATTCATATTTACACAATATGTTAAGTGTTGTTTGATAATAGTTTCTAATTATGAACGGATCCGGTAAGTGGCGGTGTTGTCAAGTTATTGACAAAAATTCTCTATTTATTAAGCAAAATCGCTCATACTCAAATGTTATATTGGTTTATTGCAAGAAAAAAAATCACAAAACATGGACCCAATAGGTTGCGCTGAATTAGAGTTATAAAAGAAGATGGATGTTCCGTTATTTTTATATGTTCTTGTTCTTGTTGTTGTTCATTTTCAACATGTCTAGCTTCATAAACGTACCTGTTCTATTCTTTTATGCTCTAAAACGTAAACTAAAATGTGGTCTTGCTTCTAAGGTGGCTCTAGAAACTTCATGTCGAACTCGCTGTTTATTTAAAGAGTGAGCACAGGTCAGACACAAATGTTCCATATTTCACAAAGATTAAGGAAAAAAATCAAAATTGCTAAAAAACCGCTGAATCTGTCAAAACATTTTAACTGCTTATTCGATGTGTGTTGATTCATAAGAAACAATGTATTTTTTTTTTCAAGAGCAGAGACAAACATTTTAACTGATCCAGTGTTTTTCCAGTCGAAAACGCGACCATTTAAGAAAATAATAATATGTATTAAAAATATCGAATGAAAACGACCATTAGATGAATCACGGCATCTATCTTAAGTCAAAGCCACCTACCAGGTCCATATTTTGTGATTTTGTTTTGCAATAGTTAAACCAATATATGATATAAGTGAGAATGAAAAACTTTGCGTTATAATAAAGCATTTGCTAATAACTTTACTACTGCGCCACATATCAGATCTATATTTTGTGATTTTATTTTCTTGCAATAAACCAATAAACCAATGTTACATTTGAATACGAGCGATTATGCTTAATAAATAGAAATTTTTTTTCAATAACTTGACAAGAGCGCCACCTACCAGATCCACCAACCGGATCCATTCATAATTATAAACTTTTATCTAACAACATTTAACATATTGTGTGAATATGACTTCAATTGGTCACGTGTCCTTCCGAAGTTACACAGTAAATAAAAGATGCATTAACGAATACATTAACGTCCATAAAACCTACCCTGCACTTGATACAAACTTTTGCCATACAATAAAAGATAGTACTCATCGAGACCTTTAAAATGATATAGGTCACAATGTATTACATCGATGGGCCAAAATCAAAATGCCCATTGTCCTTTCTTTTGCGAATATTATTGTCATGATCCTTTATTTGGTTTGTAAAAATTTAAAGCATTCGGCATTATTTATGTTGTACTTCATTTTACAATAAAAATTAAGCCAATTATTTTTTTTTAATTTTTATTTTTTCAAGTTATTGACAAAATTTCCTGTTGAGAGCGTCAATTTTTCAATTGTTATTTGAAACAAAGTAGGAGTGTTATAATGTCTATTATGGCGACTTTTTGTGCCTTATTCTTGCGGATTTTTTCTTCTTCCCACTAATTAGATTTGAAAAGTGCCCAAGGACAGAGAATCGCTAAGCTGTACAATTCTAAATTACTCGGATTTTACAGAGAACTAAATGTGCAATTCGAATATTATGATTTTATTTATTTACTGTTATGGGGATTTATTGCTGATAAGCTGCATAACCTTATAATGCTTTCAATACAATCAAGCAAACGCCTAAGCACTCTAGATGCATTTGCATTTACAAATTTAATTGTTTGGACACTGTGGCGTATACGTAATCTTTTTAACGTATTTTCTTTTTATGAGTTTAGATTGATTTCAATTTCTCCAACAAAAGTTTTAAAGAGAAATTGGAATTAATTAATTGTTCACTGTGGCGTACACGTACTATTTTATTATACAAATTTTATAACGATACGTTACATTGAAAAATTGTGGGAACCAAAAATTATATTTGTAAGATAAGGTCTACAAATTCTTAGAATGCGTTAATTCAGCAAATCTAAGTTCAAATTAATAAGAAACATAATTCAACATAAAGTTAAACTGAATACATTTTTGTTTGAAATAAAAACTCATACTTTCGTATTTTGATGTGACGTTTGCAGTGTGCTGTTTTATTCTAAACGAAATATCGTCTAACCGAAAAAATAAGAGTTGTTTCTATAAAGCATCGATAGACTAAGGAAGGTTCAAAGAACTGCTAGCATTGGCACGACAGGGGCCAGAAGATCCTGCGCAACTGAAGCCCTTAAGTGTTTTTCTGCACCTTCTACCACTTGATTTACGTATTAAATATCTAGTATCTTGCAGCGCTTTAATACTTAAAGAATCAAACTCTTGGTTTGCCAAGCCCTATGGTCACAGCAATATCACAGACTTGATTCCAATGGAAATGTTTTCGACTTCCACTGACTACTGCACCCTTACAATGAGTATCAGTAAGGATTTCAAAGTTAAATTTCGATCCAGGAAGGATTGGAATGATAACGTCGTGACGAAAGATTTCGACACAACTATCTTTACTGATGGCTCAAAGATGGAGTGTGGCGTTGGTGCAGGAATCTTCTCTGAGTCTCTAAATGTATCTAGGTCCTTTCGGCTACCTGACCTTGCTAGCGTCTTTCAAGCTGAATTGCTGGCAATCAGGGAAGCTTGCAAGTTACTAAAAGCAGATCCAAACCAAAACCGTAATGCAGCTATTATTACAGACAGTCAAGCGGCTGTTAAAGCCATTAATTCAGCTACAGCATCCTCCAAACTAGTCCAGCAATGCCGGAATGAGCTTGCGGGTCTGAACACTGACCTCAATGTTACTCTTATCTGGGTCCCGGGTCACAGTGGCATTGAGGGCAATGAACGAGCTGACGAGCTGGCCAGACAAGGATCAGCCCTCCATGGCTCACTTGCGGAAAGAGTCAACATTCCGTTTGGAGTTATGATGGGCAACATTCTCTCAATTTATCTTACTAAAGCAAACCGTAGGTGGAGCAGTTTATCAAACTGTATTATATCTAGGAAGATTTGGCCCACCTATGACAAGAACCGAACAATTGATCTAATACGCAGACCCAGGCAAGACATAGCCAGGGTAGTTGCAACCTGTAGTGGACACTGGCCAATAGGAGAGCATGCAGCGAAGCTGGGCATACCTCATAATACTCACAGAGCTGTGAGGACCAGCAGGAAAAGGAAACAGTAGTTCATTTCCTCTGCAAATGCACTGCTCTGGCCAAAGCTGAAAATCAGTCACTCGGAAGAGCATTCTTTGACGACATTAACGAACTTTCTGAAATGAAGATCAAAGACTTGATTTCTTTTCTCAACGCGACGAAATGGCTCTAGGACAAATTTTGGCTGCTTCTGCATTATACCTTCCGTCGATTCCCTATGATCTGGTTCTGGTGGGGGTTTGTGGTGCACAGCGGCCGGATGATCATTCAATCAGATCAGTGGACGCTCCAGTGCCAGCCAACGAACTGCCTAGTGGGCTAACTGTGGATGGTGCGGGTGCGGGTGCGGGTGCGGGTGCGGGTGCGGGTGCTGATCTGGTTGAGTTAGTGATCCACTTTCTGATGATCGTGCTAAAAGCTACAACAAAATCCTATTCTCAACTAAAGAAAAAGGGACGATATCCTGAGGATATGCCCATATTTTCTCTCTTCAATTCCATCCACAGGTTCAAACGAGTTATGGTATCAAAACGGCGCACTTCAGCGATAATTGGGCTATGGGCTAGACTGCCCGTGGCCGCCATTTCTACCTACCTACCTACCTATAAAGCAGCGTCCACATTATGTTGATTTGTGAATATCAACAGTGCTGAACAACAATGTTGAGTTGATGTAGACGTGGACGTGTAAATAAACAGAGTCTTTCAACTGTTGCTGACCCGAACGTAACCCGACTCAAATGGATAGAACAAGGTTGATGAACAAGCTGTCATTTGTATTGCGCATGCGCTGTTTTTGGCATGTGTTATTATTTTTTTTTTTTTTTTTGTGTAATAAGACACTGTTTTATTTTCGTTTATTGTCTTATTTTTGTTGTTATTTAAAATGAAATGGACGTAGAAAATTGAGCAGGTACCTACGTAAATGAGTGTTTGTATGGACGCAATACAGTATACACTTACACACTTACACACTAGCATGTTTATCGACAATTTAAATCAACAATGTTGGTCGGCATAATGTGGACGCTGCTTAAGATGATCAATGAAACCAATTATGACAAATGTCATCTAATTTTGATAATTTTCACAAAAAGCATGAACACAAGTCTAAACTCTCGATTTGTAGTGCTAATAAAGTATACTTGCATTTCTTCGCTTACAATAAAACCACTTCGAGGGCTCGATATAGTTTTTTAAAGACTAAATTTTCCACAAACGTAACAAAATTAAGGTGTGGAAACATTGTAGTCCGTGAAAGAAATATTTTGCCAGATGAACTTCTAAAAATACCGTTTACTTTTAGTTACAGCCATATTATTCAAATTTTGTAGAACTCGAAACAAAACTAGTTTTGTATGAAAATCTATTAAGGGGCTTATTGCGAGAGTCTATTCAGAATAGACTTAAAGTCGAAAAGACTTATAGTCTATCATCGATATTGAGAATTTCTATTAGAATCAATTTTTGTCTGCTAAATAGAATTTTTTTTTAGACCTGGAATTTCTGATCGACTTTTGTTTAAATTTTTGTTTAAACCTATACTAAGAATGTATTTTAGTGAAAAAGAATATTTTCTGGTAAAATATGAACTTTCATATCGTCATCCATGTTTGGTGTCCTTCCTTCAAGATACTCAATCATCTTAACATGTGCTGCAATATAAAATTTGCTACCATAATACATTTTATTTTTTATAGATTTTTATATACTTATTATACATTCTTTAGAAATTTAGCATATTTAAAATGCATCATAAAAATGCACTTTTTTCCTAAAGTCTTAATAGTTGATGCTGATGTATTTATTGACATTTATACGGATGTCCAACAATTTTTTCAATGTCCTTCCGTTTCCAATAAGCTGCAATGTCATATTTGGTACAAAGGAGCTTTGCATTCAACTGCGAAATGATTTTCAAGTTTTTATAATTATTATTAAGAGTCTAATAATAATTATATGGCTGCTACGTGGGCTATAGGTCTTTTGATAATGTTTGTTTTAAAATTGAATCAGATGCGACGTTTCGACTGTGATTACAGTCTTCTTCAGGCCTGTCAAAATTTCAAAATTTAATTTTTTAATACAAAAATCATTTACATATATAATTTAATGTAAATACTTACAAATGATGCTAACCAAATATTAAATAGTCTATATTATATAATTATCTATTTTTAATTTGCTTTTTTATCTTCTGTAAATTCTCTCAATATCTTTAAAAAGACATTTTAAGAATTAATAATTTTTAAATATTTTATTTTCAAGCATGAGAATAATTTCAAATTTTTAATATCAAAAGATAAAGCAAGTTATATTAAAAATCGCAACTTTAAATTATGTGTCGGTCATATAAGAAATATTCACCTCGATAAACGCTATGACAAAAAAATATATATATATACTTAAATAACGTTACCTAAATATGTAAGAAAATCTATATAAAATCTGATCAATATTTGGTTAGCATCATTTGTAAGTATTTACATTAAATTATATATGTAAATGATTTTTGTATTAAAAAATTAAATTTTGACAGGCCTGAAGAAGACTGTAATTACAGTCGAAACGTCGCATCTGATTCAATTTTAAAACAAACATTAACACAAGACCTATAGCCCACGTAGCAGCCATATAATTTTTATAAACCAAAAAGGTCACGTAAAAAGGAATAGTTAGTCTAATAATAATATTATACAAATGTATGTCTGCATATTTTCATCCATTGTCTAAAATCTAATGGATCGGAGTTCATTTTTGCAATTTGTCGCGCTATGGAATATTATTTTTTTGAAGAAAAACTATTTTTTTCATAAAAAAAAAACTTCAAATTTTCGTCAAACTATGTTTGTTTTCTAAAACTGTAAGGGCCGGTGTTCACATTCGACTGAATCTTCCGACTATTTTTGACTTCTCTAAAATTTATCTCACTCCCACTTCACGATTAGAAAGAGAGAAAAGTAGTAAATTTTTTAATAAAAGAAAAAAATTGTGGATTTTTTTGACGTTCTCTTTTGTAAATTCGGAGGAGTCAGTCCAATGTGAACACCGTCTAGGGGAGATTTGACATTTCAGTCTAAAGCTCTAGTCGAGAGCTTTTATTATCCTATTTTCGAAAATAGATTCTATTTCAATAAGTTCAATTCAATTTTTTTTTCAATTCAATTCAATTTTATTTTTCTTCTTCTTTTACAGTTTTATAAAATTATTAATATTTAACTTAAAACAAAAAAAAAATTATATTAAATTTAACAGTAATAATATTTACAATATAAACATTTTCTTTATTTTTTTTTAAGTGTTTTTCAATTTATTTAAGTAAAGAAAAAGTAGATGCACTATCTGTTGTCTAACGACAAGTGACGAAAGTACCAAAGAAAATATATAATATTTTAAAACTTAAAAAGATATTTAATCAACAATTGTTGTAGGGTAGGGTGTCGAGAAAATAATATTTCAATTCTATATATATTTTTTTTTTTAATTAGATGTGGGTGGAAATGATTCAAATTTCAAATTCAAATTTCTACAAGTAGACTAAAATTCTGATAATGTTACCGACTGCATCAAAATCGAAGTTAAGTAGCCATTTTTTAACTTTTTTATTGAATGAATGAGTTGATCGAATACTTTGTATTTCAAGGGGTAGTGTATTGAAAAGTCTAGGTGCTACTGAGGTATAAAAGTTAAGAAAGCTATGAGTATGGTGCGCAGGAA
Organism: Melangyna quadrimaculata; assembly: GCA_949320155.1. Lineage (NCBI taxonomy): Eukaryota > Metazoa > Arthropoda > Insecta > Diptera > Syrphidae > Melangyna > Melangyna quadrimaculata. Next base: position 171,073,056 of record OX439485.1, on the reverse strand, counting down.
TGATAGCAAGATTACTATCCCTACTGCGTAATGTGTAGGCTGGAGTATTGTGACTAAGTAGGTAACCACATCTACAGAAAAATATTTTTAGTACTTTATAAAAAATAGAGGTGTTTAAGAGGGAGAATACCCGAACTGACAAATTTTTTTTACGCTAGGGTGTATACTTTCCAGGTAATTTTGTTATCAATTATCAGGCCAAGATATTTATATTCAGCTACAGATTCGATATTAAAACATTTAGAAGAACAAACAATGTCCAGAGCGTTTGTTGGGACACTGTGAGAGACGCAACAAGATGAGCTACTTAGCGAGAATTTTCTACAAACAATACTGTGCTGAATAAGAAGAGGAGGATTCAAATACAAAGCAATCAAATTGAAAAACATGACTCTTGTTTTTTTCTCACTTATAACAAGCTTATGAATACCAAACCAATGTCTGAATAACTCCAAGTCGAAATTGATATCCGAAATCAAATCTAACATTGTAGGACTAGAGTAAACACAAGCTATGTCATCAGCAAATTCAATTACTTTTCCTTTTAGGTTAAGACTAAATACACTATTGATATAGATAAGGAACAGAATTGGACCTAAAACTGAGCCTTGAGGAACTCCTATATTAATATTTCTGGTTTCGCTGAAATTAACACCTATTTTTACCCTTTGCTTCCTGTTTTTAAGGTAGGAAGAAAACCAATCAAGCATAAACCAGCTTTTTCTAATTTTCTCAATAAAACGACTACTGTATCGAATGCTTTCTTAATATCAATATAAAGAGCAGCAGTGTACTTTTTTTGATCTATACTTTCGTGTGCTAAAAGTGCACCTTCAGTTGATTTACCAGGTCTAAATCCATACTGATTTGAGCTGTCTTCTGAGCAAGGCGATACTAATTTCAAATTTGATAGAATCGAAAAAAAGTCGAATAGAAAAAAAAAAAAAACTAGACTTGTCAATGAGGTTTGTTTTTATTTGACAAAATTTAATATTAAAAGTCAAATTAATTATTTTCTCTATTCTTTTCAACTTTTTAAAATAGGTGTTTTGTTAGTTTTTGATGAGGAGAATGTGGTATGTCAGTGTCATCTGTACGCACTGCGTAGCTGTGCTGAAAAATTGGAAGTGGGGCACTGTACGAGAACAAAGAACACTTTTCAGCGTAGAGTTGTGGATGGAATATCCGCAGTGACTGCGCGTATTGCAGTTCCTTTTGGGTCTGCAATAGTGCATTTGTGCATTTTTTAAAATCCGCTTTTTCCAAAGTCTTGGCAAACCCTATATTACATGTAGGTGTTCATTACATTTGCACATTTGGGCGTTAAACATGTGCGTTTTCTAAGTGCCCTTCCGCCAGATGCGACATATCATATATGCTGCCAAAGTGCTAAATATTAACTTAATAAATATTTCCTTATCTTGTTTTACCAATTACTATGGCTTTGGGAACAGTTCATTTTTAGGATGTATCACAAAGATGAACTTTTTCCCAAGGTTCGTCTAATTGATTTGGATGTATGCATTAATCTTCGGGTGGCCACCACATTTTGGAAGTGTCATTCCGCCTGCAAGATGCTACAATAACTTATTTGTTACAAAGGCGCTTAGCATTAAACTATGAAATAATTTTTTAAGTTTATACCAATTATAAGGGTTTGGAAAAAGTGCATTTTTGTGATGCATCTTAAAATGCACTTTTTCCAAAGCCCTAATAATTGGTATAACAACTTAAAAAATCATTTCATAATATAATGCTAAGCTCCTTTGCAGCAAATATGCCACTGCAGCGTATTGCAAGTAGATTGTTACTTGGAAAATTTATTGAACGAACATATAAACTACTACATACATACATTTGAATCCATTATTTGAGCTTTGGAAAAAAGTTAAGTTTTGTGATGCATTTTAAAACTGCACTTCTTTAAAAGTATCCTTTTGCAAAACAATCTTAAAGAACAATTCTTAATTGAATTAACCTTGGTATATAATATGATGTTACAGCCTTTTTCTTCTTCTTCTCCCTCCCAAAAGCTCCGCACATCTAGACTGTATACTATATTGCATTTCGCCATCAACATTATTAAATATGTGTGTCACATATTTCATGAGTTTCCGTCATCGATTTCATTGCTTTATATTCTGATGCATAATACGAAAAAGCGTCAAAACTAGTATTTGAACTATAAATTTCCAGTTTTATAAATTTCTAGTTCTACGCAAAACTAGTTTCGAGTTTTAGATGTCAAATTTTTGTTCAATAATACCGATTTGTTCAAAACTTGAAACTCGAAACCTCTATATAACTAGTTTTGCTGTAAAACTAGTTTTGAAATGTTTCAATAATATGGCTGTTATAAAGTCTCATGAAACTTGACAAAAAGTATAAATAAATTCTATTCAAATGTGAGAAATACAATTACCCGTAAACACATAAAAACTAGTGTCATTAATGCATGCGTTTGATGTTAATATGTGCACTTTCTTAACTTACATTAATTCTATGTTGAATCTTTTGTTCTACCAGACATCAGAGTTTGTGTCTCTGAAAAACCATCAAGAACACTATTATGCGTATAGTAAAGTAGGTATACCTACGACTTGACTTATAAACCATGTGATGTGTGTTCTTATGTGACAGATCTATGTCACATGTCATTTGACGTATGTTCTGAACACGAATCTATGTCAAGTGTTGTAGGCTTATTGTAGGACTAATCCACTCTTTGTCTCCCAAAAAATAAATGTGCCTCAACCTTATTTAAGCTAGTATAAATATCATGACATGGTACTGGAGTGTTTTCTTTGTTTGCTAACACAGATGAATGAAACCTATAAACCTTACACATATAGTACCAATGAATGTCTTGCCTTCTTGAGGCACACACACTTGGTCCAATCAATCAAAAGTTAAAAGACTACGCAGCCATACTTATATATTTCTTAGAAAAGTCCTATACGTTTTTCCTTTTTGGTCTTGAAAATGTGTATACGACTATATCTACTCAAATTATCACCCTCAATTCAGAAGCTTAATTTAAGTGACAATTTATTAGTCGGTACACACACAAACTGCCATTTTCCTCCCAAAAATTGACATCGAAAAAATTGCTCTTTCGTTTAGTCTGGTTGTATAGTGTGTCTCCAACATAATTTATGTATTGCGTATATAGATAGACTCAACACCACAACCACAAATGGCCCAAAGTCACTGGGTCAAGTCTATAAATAGTCACAAACTAAAGCAAACTCTATATCAACCATCAACCACCACCGACCGACCGTCTCCGTTCATATGTTTTGTGTTAACTTCTATAAAATATATACGAATAGCTATGTATCTTTATAACAAAACGTTCGTTGGGCCTTTCTCGCGAGACTAGTTATCTAAGTATCTATCATTAGTTGTCAGTAGTTGCCGTTCTATAAGATAAATTAATGATATACCATGAGAGTGAACGTCTAATATACTCGTACTCATAGATAAAATTAATCTTTCAAAATCATTACAATCATAACTTGTTATTGATGTTAAGAGAGAAAAATCAAAAAAGAAAGGAAAAGAGAAATTTTTCTATTTGATTTTGGGGGAGGTCTCTTATCAAAATATATACTCGTACCTACCTACTTTGGCTTTCCCTGAACTAAACTGCAAGATAAGCCGTTTTTTATGTACAGAAAATCTAATAACGCGTATTATATAGATACAATTAAAAAGTTTCTCGAACAATAAATTATTCATTTGTAGTAATAATTCATGTGGTTTGACCAGGAGCGGATTAGGACTTTCAGTGGCCTCAAGGCTTAGATTATTTATTTATCCGTTAATGGCCGAACGTTAAGAAAAAAACTTAAAGCTACTAACACACAATTTAATTTACAAAACAATTTACTTACAAAAAAAATAAATAAATATACATAACTACAATATATTAAAAAAGTTATCTTTAAATCGTTTGCTTTTGACGTTGTCGTTTACAGAAGAAATTAAAAAATAATAATTATTGAAAACTGAAATCAATTGATTTAGAGGGCTATTCGCACCATAGTTTGTTCTGCTGAAAATCGGACGTAAAGGCAACTGACTTCTTAAGCTCGTTTGACTATAGCTAAAATTTAGACGATACAGAGCTGATGGAGATATTATTGAACCATTGATTAATTTTACAATAAAACAAAGTTGGAGATACTTTCTATGTTGTAATAGTGAAGGGAGGTTTATAAGCAAGAGTCTGTGAGAATATGGGGGTAGTGTGGACCTTTGGGACCACAGAAGAAAACGAAGACAAAAACGCAAAAACCTTCTCTGGATCCCTTCAAGTCTGTTTATATGAACTAAATAGTTAGGTGCCCATATAACGCAGCCGTATTCATGATATTGGTCTAACAAAAGATATATACAGAAGCTTGAGGACGTAGGAATCACGGAAATCACGAGAGAATCGTTTAATAAAACCGAGAATTTTATTTGCTTTTTTAACTATAAAGTTATAATGGTCAGTGAACGTCAATTTAGTGTCAAGAATAACACCTAAATCGGAGAAAACGGAAAGCTTACAAAGAGAAGAAGAATCTAATATATAGTTATAATCTATAATTGTTTTTTTGCGTGTAAAACACATTGTTTTACATGTGTCAATATTCAACAAAAGTCGGTTTGTCTTGCACCATTCTCTAAATCTATGAAGATCTTCTTGAAGCTGTGAGCAGTCATTAATTGAACATATAGTTTTGAAAATCTTAATGTCATCAGCATATATTAGAACAGAGGAGTTTTTTTTATTATGGAAGTTATGTCATTTATATATAAAATAAATAATAGGGGGCCTAAGTGGCTACCTTGTGGGACACCAGAGTTGACACCAAATTGATCATAGAGCTCATTTCTAAAATTAATACTATAACTTCTATTCTTTAAATATGACGAGATCCATATCAAGAATTTGTCATTAAATCCTAAGGCCTTAAGTTTATGGACCAAAGTCGGTGACACAATTTATCGAAGGCCTTACTAAAATCTGTGAACACACAATCTACTTGATTCTGATTTTCGAAGGAATCAAGACAAAAGGAAGTAAAATGAAGTAGGTTTGTAATAGTTGACTTATTTTGGACGAAACCATGTTGATTGTCACAAATAATTGACTTACAGTTAAAGGACAACATATTACAGATAAAGGACCCAAACACTTTGGGAATAACAGAAAGTTTGGCGAAGGGTTGGTAATTCGTGATTTCATTCTTAGACCCTTTTTTATGAATTGGAGTTATAAATTAACTTTTCCATAATAATGGAAAGATGGAACACCTAAGAGATTCATTGAATAAAACAAAAAGAGGATAGGATAAATAAGATGCACATTTTTTAAGCACACAAGATGGTACACCATCAGGGCCCGGGCTTAAACAGTCGTCAAGTTCTGAGACACTACGAAGAATTGAATCTTCACATATGGTAAAATTAAGTGAGTTAAGGTGTGGGAAATTTTGGTTAGGAAAGAACGAATCAGAAGTTTGAATAGAAGGAGGCACATCGAAAGCATCTTTGAAGAAATTAGCAAACAAATTTGAAATTATTTGGGCGTCATGACTTGTTGTGTTATTATATGAAATATAGTTAAGGTAGCCATCAACATGTCTTTTACTTTTTACGAAGTTCCAGAAGTTTTTTGGGGTCTGTTTTAACTCATCTTCAATATTTAAAATATAATCTGAATAAAGAGTGTTAAGATATTCAGTGAAAATATATATGTGAAAGCACCCTGTGCAGTGGGTTGTTTGGTATGTTAAATGTGTGGTTTGGGTTTTTAAGTACAACAGATCACTGGTTAACTTTCAATTCTGTATTTATTTATTTATGTGTATAGATTCTTAGAAGTTAGCTGACAATAAATGCAGAGAGAAGGTACCTACGATCAACTTAGTAATGAACTTCGTTTTAAAATTTCACAGAGGGTAGTTTTGGTATGATAGAATATTTTTTTCTATTTTAAAGTTTTATTATTGTTATACAGGGCGATTCGTATAAATGCAACAAAAAGCTAGAAAGTATCGAGACAAGAAAAAAATAGTTATAGAGGGATTTTTTTCTACCCGTTAAGTTAATTTGCAAAAAAAAAACGACTTAAATGAAAAAAAAATTACTTTTAAAAACCAGCGACAGCACTAAAAATATTTAGCTAAATTCATTTTAAATTGTAAAAGTTAGTTTTCAAACTTAAAATTTTCAAAAAAAAAATTCTTTTAAACTGAATTTGTTAAAAATTTTACGTAAACGTACTAATTTTGATTTAACCATGAAAACAAAAAAAAAAAAAACTAGGCTGAAATAATCATTCAACCGGATTTTTCAGTGTTTGACTTAAAAAGCATTGAATATTTAAATCCAAGGCGTATTTTATTTCGTAAAATTTTCGAAAAAATCAGTTTAAAAAAATAATAAAACAATGTATTCAAAACTGTTCACTAAGGGCCAATTTTTCAATAGTCAGTTAAACCTCAGACAGAACTTATTCTTCGAATAAAACAAAAATTTGTTCCTGTTGCTGTAGTAAATATTCCTCTGATAGATTAACTGATGATTGAAAAATCGGCTCTAAATCAAATCTATTTTTAAATATAAAATAAAAAAATGTCTTTCTGGCTTCGAAAAAAAAAACTATAGCATAATATTTGAAGTTTATCGTTGTGTTTTTAAAAATATTTTTTCTATTTTAAGTCATTGGGACATATTCAAATTCTCAGATAGAGCCAGGTTTAGCTAAACTGCAGTTTAAGACAATTTTGGCTCAATGAATACAGAGAGACCGATTTTAATTACAAATTGTTGGTTTTATATTTTTATAAGATAATTAACTTAATAAGTAGCTTCAAAAATGATTAACTTAAAAAAATAGAATCAACGTCCGAACATTCAACTAAACCCATGTTTATCTTAGACCCAGCTCTAAAATGACTATGAATACGCCCAATTGTGTTTAATTTTTTGAAAAACAGTCCCTCCGTCTAAACGGGGGAATAGAACCCTTCCCATGCAATGTTTGTCTACCCAACCTACACGTTCCAGATTTTTGTCGCTTTTAACACACAGTTTTTTTTTTTTTTTTAAATATCTTGATCACTTAAAAGGGAGGGGCGAAAGAAGTCTCAACTTTGCCAAAATAAGCCTCCTTCTATACTCTGTTCTGTTTACATTTGCAGCACAGGCCTTATGGAAAAGCTTTTTCAAACATACACGTGCCGGCTGGTGTTTGCATGACACTCAACTTAAGAAATTGCCTGCGAAATAAAAAACAGAACCCCTGACTTCCATTGAAATTGTTTTTGTAATATTCCATAAACCCACATGACCTGTCTGCTCCTTGGTTGTGAGGAGGAGACTGATACAAGAAACAAGACACACACAATTTGCATCTCGCTCGCTTAATGTGTTTATTAAAAAAAAGAACACATTGGTTCAGAGTTACCATACGTCCGTGGATGGAAATTCTAATACCTTTTTCTTTGGCTTTTGGTATGGAGCTTTCAGAATTGAAGCTTTTGAGAGCATATATTTAATGTTTAAGGAAAGAAAGTGTTGTCACTTCATGTTTTTCTGCTTACATCTTTTCGTTTTAATTTTTTGTGTATTTTTATTGTGTATTTTTTTTTTCAAGAAGAGTTACTACCTGAGCAAGTTTTTAATGGAGTTCGGTTCATTAATTAATTGCAATTTTGAATTGCCAAATAGTTTTTTTTTACTTTTTTGAATTTAATCCCATAGAGCTTGATGGGGGGCTCAAGTGAAAGGATTCGTGGGAAGCCAAAATAAGTCTTTTAAACTGGCAGAAGTAGAAGATCTTATAAAAACAGGATTTGCGAAGGTTGACGCTGAAAAATAGCAAAGGTGTGTCCAACACGTTGAGCAGGTGATTGAGCCAAAGATGTGGGAAATGGATGTTTTTACTGTAAGAGCAGTGGAAAATTTAGTTATTATCTTAAATGAAGAGAGTGGCAGCACCAACTACTTGTCGGAGTGATAAAATGTGTGTTTTTTCTAATTCAATTTATTTTTTATTCTGTAATTTGTTTATACTTTTTTTCTACGATTTATTTTTACGTTAAATGAGATTAGGTGGTGTGGAAAAAGATAGATTTACTTTTATTTGTATTTGCTTTAATTTTTTTTTGATTTAGTTTACGATCTACATTTTTCTGTTTATGAAATCTAAATTAGCAGTTGGTAACCCTACTGACATTTGAATAAGGGAGAGAGAAATATGCCAATTTATAATACTCGATACGGCAACCATAGAAAATGGAAAAGCTTTATAAAAAAAATGTGTGAGTACCGGGACTCAAGGGGATGATGTGTAAACATCAGTGTAGTATATAGTTTATACTATAGCTTAGAGTATATAGTAAACTGATGAGGTTGCCAAAGGCGCCCGTCGAACGTGTTATGTTATTTCATGTGATTCAGGGCTGAGCGTAAATATGTATTTAATTTTGATTCTAACCTCACCCTCCGCTTTCAAAAAAGGTACTTTTAGAGAATGTGGCAACTCTTAAAATCATACCCAATTTAGACCTTAAAATCATAACAGTTGCACCATGCCTTAAAAAAACTGCATTTTCCACAATTATATGATGATGATAATTTTCCCGACACTATTTAATGCACAAACCGTTGGCTTGGTTGGTGTCGTTGGTGTATTAATATACCCAACCACATTACCGACATTTACCACATTATCTCAATTAACTCTATTCAATGCACGAACCATTCGCATCCATTAGTTAAAAATCTAAATAAACAAGATGGTGGCGTATCCGTAATTCTGTCTTTCCTCTTTCAAGTTTACCCATACCGAGAATTTGTTTTTTTCTTAATACCTAGCGCTAAGATGTTTACACATCAAAAAGAGATAGCTTATTGAAATCCATAAAAGTAAAGGTTAAAGGCAATCACTCTATCTTCCCTGTACTGAAAATTTAAAATGAACATAGTCAGCCCAATTCTATTTAAAAATTTCCGGGGAAATGCTTCTTTTTTCCCAACTCTCCAATTCTAAACTATAAATTCCCGGGAATTTGTTTCCCTTCTCCTTAGTTTAGGCAAATTTCGAACATGAGAAATAATACTACGAGAAAGAAGCTGGCATTCTAAATGTCCAAAAAATGTAAAATGTAAATATATTTGATGTGAGGAGCATTTTAAATTTGTGAGAACAAATCTCCCGAGGAGTTTTTTTCCCGGGGAATATTTAGAATTGGACTGAGTATACCTATGCACATCTTTTATTCTTCTGCCCCATAGAGTTATAAAAAAAAAACCCTTAGTAACTGTTAGCTATTTTTCAATCCACCACTGTTTTAATCGACTCACATTTCGAACGGATCTCCCGACAGTTGAAAGTATCTTAAGTATTTTTGTTAGAAGCCACATACATACTAACAAAATAGCAACAAAAAAACTAAACAAACCAATCTAATCAAGCGTAGGTAGTATGCATAGATACTCGAAGCCATACCTCAAGATATGTACAGTGTACATTCATCGTTGGACGTCGTCGTGCCTCGTGCTTAGTGCAAAACTAAATTAATGACGTGATCACGAAGTTTTTTTTTATTTTGTTTTTATTTTTGTTAACTTGTTTTTATTTGATAGTTAAATATTATGTGCAGTTTGTATGCCTGTCGGCTTTTATAAATCTTAAACTGTTAGTTGCCTATATACATCTGCTATCTATTTAAGTACAACTTTCTTTATTTAAAATATAGTACAATTGCCGGATCGCCGGAGGAGAATTATGGTTGTTGGAAATGCAGAAAAACCTGCCTTAGTATTTCTTTTTTTTTTTATTATTTTTGTCATCCTGTATAACGACGAAGGCAGTATATTGACTTGATAATATGCTAATTTAATATAATAGTATACAGTTTATACAGGATTTTGTTTATTATTGTATTTTCCTAGAAGTGTCTAGGAAGTGTCAATCGAGAAATAATAAATAACCTGTTCCGATAAGTTTCATACTTGAATGACTGAAAACTTTTGTCATGTGTTCATTTTTGACTCCATCCAGAGCCATTGAATTGAGCATTTTTCATATCATTCCATTCATGTTTCTGTCAGCCATTAAGGAGATATTTGAAATGTCTAAGATCTTGAATTATCCACCAATCTTCTTTTTGAAAAGCTGTTGATTCACTCACTGAAGATATTATTATGCTGCCGGAAAATGTTCCTTAATTGAGGCAGTAGGTAAAAAATGTAACAGTAAATAGTAATTTGACATGACGGTTGTCATGCGTAAAACCAATATCAAAACATAAGTCAAATGTAGTAACGACCTTTGTCCTAGACAAATCAGTGGAAAAGTCCCATTTAATTTTTTTGAACACATATACATTTATTAAACAAAAAAAAATCAAATTCGTTGTATCAGTTCTTTTTTTTAAGAATAAATTTAATACAAAATTTTAAAAACATTTTAAAGATCATTTGGTAACTAAATTTTCAGTTGATAATTTGGTAATGATATGAAAATAAAAATTTAAACTTAAAAAAATAAATCTTTAACAGTTTTTTTAATGAACTTACTTTACTTTACTTTACTTTTGATGGCGCTCACAGCTCAGGATGGGCTTCGGCCTCAACTAACAAGCCCCTCCAGCCAGCTCTGTCCCTAGCTAGCCGCTTCCAGTTGCGCACACCGAGTGCTTTGATGTCGTCATTCACTTGATTGCGCCACCTGTTAGGGGTTCTTCCTCTGCTGCGTACCCCATCGGGGTGGGATTCGAAGACTCGTCGGGCAGGTGCGTTGCTGTCCATACGCTCCACGTGCCCCAGCCATCTCAGCCGCTGTATTTTCAGCTTTTTGACCAGGTCAACGTCGCTGTATAGCACGTATAGCTAGTCGTTGAATCTTCTCCTCCATACTCCTTCGATACACGCCGGACCGAAAATCACACGAAGAATCTTCCTCTCAAAGCACCCTAGCAGATTTTTATCCGAATCTTTCAGTGTACATGCTTCTGACCCATAAAGCAGGACCGGGATGATTAGAGTCTTGTATAAAGTCTCCTTGGTTCTCTGAGAGAGGGCCTTACTACTTAAATGCCTTCTTAGACCGAAGAAACAGCGGTTGGCAAGAGTAATTCTTCGCTTGATCTCTGCACTGATGTCATTCTGCGATTTAATAGTGGAGCCCAGGTAGACAAAGTCCTTGACAACTTCGAGGTTATATCTGTCCATCGTGATATTTTGCCCGAGTCGACGATGTTGAGATTCCTCTCTCGATGACAGCATATACTTCGTCTTGTCCTCATTAACCGCCAATCCCATTCTAGCCGCCTCCGATTCAATGCTCGCTTTAAATAGTTCGGCTTGTAAGCCATCCGCACCAGCAGCCTTGTACGACTTAAGATTGGAAATCGCCAGCCGCACTTCGATTAGGTCGGGTGGACGGAACTCCTTTCCATCATCGTCCAAGTTGAATGGAGCGTTCTGCCTATTAACGGCATCTTGGCTGTCTTCGCCATTAAGCAGTATAGAGAAGTGTTCTTTCCAGATCCGCAGCACTGACTGTGTGTCTACTACCATATTCCCACTCTCATCTCGGCAGGCTTCCGTTCTAGCCTTGAGTCCTTGGGTGGATCGCTTCACCCTCTGTTAAAATTTTCGAACATCTCCCCTACCGCTACAACCCTCAATAGACTATACCGCCCGCTTCTCGTGCTCTCTCTTTTTCCTCCTGAGAAGTCGGCGTTCCTCTTTTCGTTTCAGCCCGTAGAGCTCCCGGGCCACTCTCTCAGCAGCTCTTGTTCGAGTCTCCAGCATTGCCTGGTAGGCCTCGTCCTTAGCTGCATGCGCTAGCCGGCACTCTTCATCGAACTAGGGGTTTCGTTGTATTCGCACTTGATGCTGGTAGCGGACCTCCTGAGCGATTAAGAGTTATGTGGTCTGCAAAAGTTCTGCCGGTCTCTTTGCGATTTAAGCTTCTCGACATCGAATCTTTTCACAGCACCTGCTCTGCGTTGTCGCGTCATGGATATCCGCATACGTATTCTAGCTACCACCAGGTAGTGATCCGAGTCAATGTTGGCCCCTCGGAACGTTCGGACGTCTAAGATACTGGAAGCATGTCTCGCGTCTATCGCAACGTGGTCGATTTGGTTGACGGTTAGTTGATCACGCGACCGCCAAGTCCCCTTGTGTATATTGAGGTGTGGGAAGTAGGTGCTTGAGATGATGACATTTCGCCCCGCCGCAAAGTCTGCCAGCCTGTGTCCGTTGCCGGAAGTTTCGTCGTGTAGGCTGTGTCCTCCGAATGTTGTAAAAGTATATTTTGGTGATTCTCTGTTAAAAGCTCCTTTTTAGCACCCAAAATGTCCCCTACCTAAATTTAAGAAAAAGTTATGAACATTCTGGTGTTGTTATAAATTATGGAATAAATTAATGATTTAAAGTGCGGGCACTTGATTTTAAGCGTTTTTGAGAATTTGGGCTTAATATGGAAATGACGCCTTCGATACGGAAATGATAATGTACCAGTACAAAAATTTTCCTTTTAAAATATTCCTTGTAACAAGGGCCGTGTGATTCCAGATGCATTTGAAAGACTCACGGTATTACAGGAATTTATTTAAAATAATTAAAATCTAAATTAAATCGATTTACGGAAATAATTGTGTGGTACGGAAATGACATTTAACTAGTAAAGATAAATAATTTGTTACGTTTTCGCTTCCCCACCTATCTCAGATTTACGGTCTGCAAGTGCCTTTTAGGGTTTTAAATGCATACACAATAATTTTAATGATTTCCAATAAATTCATGATTTTTTTAAGAAAAAAACACATTTAAAGTCATTACCGTAACCATTTTCTCATCGTCGTAACCCAATAAAGGCGACGGAAATGACGAAAATCGATGTTTTTTAGGTTTTTAGGCAAGGAACATAGAAAGTATATATTTTTTTTAAAATTTTGTATGATTAACTGCAACATAACCTCACAAGACTTTTACAAAATATTTTTTTTTTACTATCATTTACTAAAATTATATGCACCTACGGAAATGACGAAATTGATGAAACACGTGACGAATACAACCACTGATGTCTCACCCATTTAATTGAATATATTTCAAAGAAAGCATGAATGAGTTTCTTCATTTAGTCTAAATCGTATACACTGACGGCCATCAATTTGAATTTTTAAGTATTTAACATTTGCTTACGGAAATGATGCAAATACATGGAGACACATGTTTGAAAGATTGTAATTTAATTGTTTCAAATAAATAAATTTAATTTTTAGTGAAGTTGTATTTAACTACAAATTCTTAATCCTGGAACTCAGTCAAATTAAAATTTATGCTAAAAACAAACAATAAATCCATTTTCCGCGCTGAAACAAGGAGGAGACACGCGACGGAAATGACATTTTGACAATAAAAACAATTATTTTTTTATTACATATCTGCAAATATTTAAAATTTAGAAGTCGCCCAGTTAGAAACGTTGCTTGCGCTGTTATTGACTTCAAAATAAATATGTTTTTTAATTTGTTGTACCATTTTTGGTCGGGGCCACGAAAAGGAGCTTTTAGTGGAGAATTACCCACTTAATTTTTTTTTTTTTTAATTACTAAATTTGTATAAGCTTCTGTAAAACAAATAATTTGAATCGGTTAAAGCAAAAATGATAAGACAAACAAAAATAAGACGAATGCAAAGTGAATATAAAGAAGTTGTTACAGTTACAGTTGGTAATGAAAGTAGGTTCCTTTATGTTTGGTTCTAGGTACATAATTTTTATTTAATTTTTTCTACAGAGTTTTAAAAACCCAGGTTCAAAACAAAATTTAAAAATTTATTGATTTCTTTTAAAGTTAAAAATAGGCAAAACTCTGAAAAAAAATCTTAATTCTTAGGATAAATGGTTCCTGGGGTCGGAAGAAGGTGCCGAAAAAAATGTTTTAGGGGGTAAAACGTGTTTCTTTTACAATTTCCGGCAAAATTAGACCTATTCAATGTAAAAGTGAATAACTAAGATTTCTTGATTGGCTCCATAACATTATGATAATATCATTCATCATATCAAGCTTTAAAAACAAGTTAAAATATTCTTTAGAGCGGTTTTTAAAAGAAATAATTTTTTATATATAAAAATTCTTAAACAGTTTTAAAAATAAAAGGAGAATGGGCATTTTGAATGAGATATATATCGTTGGAAAGCTTAGCCCTAGTACATCATTTTCGTGTATGGACACGAAGCTGTAAACCATGGGGTTTAGGCAGTATATGGCAACGAAGATTGCAACTAGAGCGAACATTAATTGCAATAGTGCTCCAGTAAAATGAAAGTATTGGTAACTTTTGATAAACTGGATAGACCCTTAAATAAAGGAACTTTTATACCAATGGCAAATAACAGCGAACAATATCATGGTTTGCCAATGATTCGCTTAACAGTATGAAAATTCGAGTTTTTTTATTCGATTTAGCGAATTTAGTTCATGAGAATAATTGTGCGTCTAGTGCCCACAATTGAGATATACAACGTTGGAAAGCTTAGTTCAAGAGCATCATTTTTAATTATGAGCACAGAACTGTAAACCATGGGGTTTAAGCAGAATGTAACAAAATATAAAACAATTCTTCTATGTTTATTCGAATTTGCAAAGTGTTGTTCTTATTTTTTTGGTCGCTTATTTTAGCCAACTCCCATTGTTTAGGACAAACAAAATACTCGTACGTTGGTACACTCCGTAGTACCTAATCATTTTCATAGGTTTCGTTTCTGGGCACTAGGTACACAAGGTCCCATATATTTTTGCCCATTCTCCTTTGATATGCCAATTTTAAGTGTTGTATAACAAAAAATTCTGTACAAAAAGAAAATGTCAGGGACTTCTTGTATAAAAATTTAGGTTGAAATCGGTGTTAACGAGAAATTTGAAAACCAAAAAATCGGGTCTGTGACAGGTACGTAAATAACCGTTATTATAGTAATTTTTTTTATCAAAATATTGATCATACCCTTAAGTTGTTCTTAATTTTTGTAGCAAAATCGTTAGAGCCGTTTTTGAGGTAAATAACTTTCTTCATAACAGTTTTGCGGCAGGTACCGTTATTTTTTGAGCTAAAAAAATCAATTTCCCTCTAGGGAATCACCTAAGAACCTTAAGTCCAATGTTTGAAGAAAATCGCTTCAGTGGTTTAGGCTACAGGTCGAGGTACAGACAGACGGACAGCTGAATTGCGGGACCCATTTTTCTTCGCATTCTCTATCATCGTAATGTTAGGGAAAATTATTATCACGAGTTCGATTTTTTGCACGAATCCAAAACTTGCCATATAGTACCTATATCGCAAGTAAAAACATGGAGCCATTTTCAGAAAAAATTATATTATCTTTTATCGAAAAAATTGCATGCCAAGTATAACATTCATTTAGCTCTTAAAAAAACGAAAAATTCGTCGAGGGGTATTATCCAAAAAAAAAAGACTGAGAGAATTGCGAGACTCGGGTTTTTCGTAAAGCCTTAAAAGTTGCTGATGCGAAACGAAATGTTTCGCTGGCCTCCAACCAAAGCCAAAAAAAAATTGTTACGGAAAACGCAGTGAACAAAATATTCATGAAGAGTTTCACTAATTGGAAATAAATGAACAAAATCAATGACTCGAACCAATCCAAATGTTATTTTCCAGTTACAATTAATTCTGTGTGAAAAGTGAATTTCACTGGTCGAACAGAGTAGTGCAGAACGAAAATCACAAAGAAAAATTCCGAGCAAATTCCTTTTAAAAAAATTGATGGCATACCTATTATGAATTGGGAACCACAAGAAATATTTGGCAAATGTGACTTTTAGCGTGACACTAGTGTTAGCTATTTTTAACTTTAATGGTGGACTTACATGTATCTTCGTCTGACTTCTGCAAAAAAAGGGGCTGCAACATTAAAATTTACATTTGTTGGGTAGAGAGAAAACACCAATATTCAGAAGATCTTCTTACATGCATATTATAGAAAATGTTATAATGCAGATATGAAGACGAACATGTTCATCTTCTTGATGGTTCTCTTTCACACGCTTGGATTTTTGGCATACATCTGTCCCACTTTACTTTTCTATATATTTGCAGACGAAGATACATGTAAATCCAGAATAATGCAGTTGTTTTATCTTTCCTGAGTAATAAACACTTTACATTAAGTCTCGCGCAAAAACCATTTTTATAAGAATTTCAAATTGAACGTGCGACAGTAAAAAAATTTAAATAGGGCTTTGAAAGTTTTAACTTTGATGTTACTGTTTAATCAAAGTAGGTTTGAATTATCTATAATTTAAAGAATCTTCAGTTTTACCTACTGTCGTACTAATATAGTGTTAGTTACGAGTTCTCTATGTGTTTGACGTATGTGAAATTGGCAGTTAAGGCAGTAATTTGCATTTTTTTTAGCATTTATATTCCCAAAATTCGAGGACATCAAATAATCGTTGAAATCGATTGGTCTGCTAACCTCACATTAAAGTAAGCAGGGGTCACATAGCGTTTCTCGAGAACCAAGCATACTAAGAACTTGTTGCAGTTTCTTTTTTTTTTTTGCATTTCAATAGTAGGCTAGGCTCAAATTTTGAAGTCCTTAATTTTAAACAAATAAATAGCACTTAAGGATGAGCTAGATTCAAATTTTGAAGACCTTACTTTAAAGAGATTAAATAAAATTGACTGCACTCTAAAGTTACCAAGTCACAAGTCGTATCATGAATATGCTAGGAATTTTCAGTAAGGCTCCAAATTTGCTACTTAAATACTTCAAATGCAAATTTGGAGTGTTACTGCAAGCTCCAAGCAGTTGGTTCTCTAGGTACATTACATCACCTGCTAAATTCATTGTGCAGTTTGTTGGTGTTGTGAAGTCGTGTGTCAGACAACACACAAGACAAATCTAGTTCTTCGGATAAGAAGTATACTGCAAAGATAGTGACACACGACTCCACAACACATCACACGAGACAAGTGTGGTTCATGCTTTCAGTGTTTGTAAAAGTATTTTTTCCAATTAAGACTGAAGAATCGGCGGTCTAGATTTATACCCTTCAAGGTCCACCAATTACTGAACCCTGTTGTATTTAAGCGGTAAGGACGTTGTGTTGCTCACAACAGTACTTCCCTTAGATTTGTTCTTGTAACTATTTGTTTGTAACATTTATTTCAATTGTTAACTGATTGATCTCCAAAACGATGTAGGAAGAAATGTTCTTGCAATCGACTTCATCTGTCAATTAATGTTTCTAGATTCCATCTGTCATTCAGTGATTCCGTAGATTTTTATGTAGAAGGATATTCAATTCTACTGAAGTACATATTTCTAGAAATTCTTTCTTTTCATGTACCTTATCATCACTACACAAGAAACGAGACCGATTAAGTTAACTTGTGATTATTATAGATTATTCACAAGGATTTTTTCTCTTAAGCAATTACTTATTTTTAGAACTTCTTCATAATTGCATCTTTATTTTTTTTTTCATTTCCATCTGCTGGTGAAACTTTGTTTCCTCTAAAGTCTTAACTCTTGAATCCATTCCACCATCATCCTTATTTATATCAATTTTAATTAATTGATAAAAGCTCCTTAGTCTGTTCATCATTATCATCAGCATCATCATCATCAGCCTCATCATCATACGTACTTAACAAAATCCTATTTTAAGAATCATTCGGGGATTGGCGTCATTCAATTTATTCAATTGTCACCTATCGTGACGGATAATTATATCACTCTCTGGTCTCTGCCTCGCGTCGAACTCGTGGGTCAGCCGGCCGATCGTTAGTTGTTATGTGGATCGCAATACACGACGAGCTTACCCTATGGCATTTATGCCACGATGTCGGAATTGATGTTGCCATAATTAATTCTACACATATTTTGGCCTGTATATCTGTGTTTATCGTCATCCTGTAAGAATAACAACTGACCAGACCGGCCTACTTTGTTTGGTTGTGTCTGTTCTGCCATCAGCAGCAAATGGCGCTGACCCCCTTTCATTTTCCACGGAATCATCGTCGTCGACGTTGTCGAAGTAATTAAATTTATAATGGCGAATTATATTAACGGAACCATGATGATTGGCGGGTGGGGCTCCCTACAAGCACAAGGGTCGAGGGCATATTTAAGCGTTTCTCGGAATTTACAAGCTCCTCTGCCTAAAATATAAATTTAATTTCACAGAATCATTCCTCCCCCATCATATACAAACCTACCTACCTACCAACATACGCGAAGTAGAGCTGAAAAGCCCCTTTGTCTATCATATATTATCATACACATCACCCCCGCATAAAGTCTTGTGGCGCAAGTTATGTGGAAATTTCCATAATATGTTCGTAGATGAAAGTGAAAAAATAACCTTCTAGTTGCTGATGCATCCATCAACGACCATAAATAGATGGATTTTCTCTTTTTAACTGTGACTTTCGGAGTCAGATAGTACGACAAATGACTTATTTTTTGTATATCAAAGCAAGAGACAGTAGCACAGTGTCAGCGAACAGGAAGCTCAACGCAGTCAAAACGTCACGTAGTGGAAAAGTTGGAACAAAATACAAACAAAAACTAAAAAAAAAAACATTTAAAACAAAGTTTTCACTTTAACTACACTTTTCAATTTTTGTTTTTAATTGATTGATTGATTTATTGTTTTATTTAATTCTTTCAACTAAAATAAATACAGATATACAATTATATACATGGAGAATTAAATAATAATGTTCATTTTTTAACTTAAAAAGTTAGTGTGAAATGACATTTCAATAAAAATTACAAAATTATAAACCTAACTGATGTGGGGTGACAATCAAAGAATATAATATTTTTACATTTTACTTATTTATTTTTTATTTATTTATAGATTTTCAAGGCAATATTTGAGTTGACAATAAGATTAAACAAGATAATACATTTTTATTAAGTTAATAAATTATACAAAATTAAAACAACAAAGACATAATTTTAATAAATTGCAATTAAGATAAACTTCTCAGTAAAATTTCTATTGAACTAATGTCAATTGTAAATAACCAGTCCTTTATTTTTTTAATGAATACTTTATTTTGCAAAATTGTTCGAATAAAATATGGAAGCTTGTTGAATACCGAATGGGCTGTAAAGGTCAAAAATTTAGTGAAATGTGTTTTTTAAGCAGTGGGTAGGCATACAAAGTGCATATTGTTTACACGAAGACAATAAGCTTGAGAATATCTAATAGGAATATTGCCACTTTGCTTAAAAAGTTCGCTTAAAACCTTGAATATGTAAAGGTGTCTTAAAGGTAAGATATTTAGTTTTTTGAAGAGAGGCCAGCTATGAGTAAAACGATTTCTGTTACAAATGTTCCTAACCAAATGCTTCTGGGCTGTAATCAAATATTCAAGAGTGCAATTTAGAATGTGCTAACCCGTAGTAAAATGTGGTAAGTACTTTTTTCGAACACAAATCTTTAAGGAGATACATTTTACGTATAACAAGCAACATATAAGATTTTATTGAATTTATATGATCTTTCCAATTTAACTTGAAGTCCATGAGCACTCCAAGATATTTATAGTTCTGCACTGATTCAATCTTGAAGCAGGAAGAAGAGCAAGAAGAGTTTATAGCAAATTTTTGTTTCCCACAATTATGAATCGGTAAGCAAAACTGTTTGCAATCATATGCGTGAAAAAATAGGTTATAATCATGTATCTCATTTGATGAAACTTTAAAGGAAATTAACTTGATTTTTTCACTTACTACTAATTTGTGTGCAGTGAACCAGATTCTTAACGTTTGTAAGTCTTCAGAGATTTTTGAAATGCAGTCTAAATTTGAGTTGCACTGATATGTCAGGGCAATATCATCTGCAAAAGCACTTCAAAAATTGAGTTAATATAAATTAAAAA
Source organism: Melangyna quadrimaculata (assembly GCA_949320155.1). Classification (NCBI taxonomy): domain Eukaryota; kingdom Metazoa; phylum Arthropoda; class Insecta; order Diptera; family Syrphidae; genus Melangyna; species Melangyna quadrimaculata. The sequence goes on along the minus strand of OX439485.1, from coordinate 171,053,115 downwards.
TAGCAAGGGACCGAGGACTGATCCCTGTGGAACCCCAATTTTCAAAATTCTGGACTCACTAAAAGATCCCTTGACGCACACTTTTTGTTCTCTAAGATTTAAATAAGAACGGAACCAATCAAAAGTAAAGCCCCTGAAACCAGCACAATACAGTTTTCGAAGTAATAAGTCGTGGTCAACCATATCGAATGCTTTGGTCATGTCAACAAAGAGTGCCATTGATGATTTATTTATGTTGATTCCACAATACAACTGAGAACATACTTTAAGAATGGCATCCTCTTTTGACAATCCCTTTCTAAAGCCAAACTGATTACAGCTAAAGAATATATTTTTGTCTAAAATGTCGACTACACGCGATTTCATGAGTTTTTTAAATATTTTAGAGAAGGTTGGTAATAATGAAATTGGTCTATAATTTGATAAGCATGTCTTGCTTCCCTTTTTAAAAAGAGGCACAACTTCCGCACATTTAAAATGTTTAGGAAAACAGAGCTAAATAACTCTATAAGAAGCTTTAATAGGTGCCGTGAAATAAAGTAAAAGGAAATAAGGTCGAATCGTCTTTATTTCCATTGAGATTGGAAATAATGTCGAATTCAACTTTTTTTCATGGTCGACTTTATTTCCATAGCAAATTAGTAATAAGGTCGAAAAAAGGGAATTTATGTCGAAAGTTAAAAAATTGCAGAAAAGAAAAAAAATTCAAACGAAATATATAGGTAATAAAGTCGAACTTATATTCAACATCTAGAAATTTGAAAAAAATACCTCGCTTGGCCAGCTTCGTAGGGTAGAACGTATGCTGTTGAATCCCTCTAAAGAGCTCGTAGTCCTGTGTAAGGTTTTTTCTCAGGTCAGATTAAGGGTTTAGGGAATTATTAAACATTTTTTTCTTTTAGTGCATCGCCGCATAAGAAATAAGGGGCCCGGGCGGCACGGTGCGGTTGTCGTGGGGGGCACGGGCAGCGCAGGCGACGCGAGCGACACGGTCCGAGCCACCCATTTCTTATTAGATTATTCTGAAAACCTTTCTTTATTAAGTTATTCTATATAGATAGATTCAACAGCATACTTTCTACGAAGCTGGCTAAGCGAAGTAATTTTTTTAGTTTCTAGATGTACTGTTAGATCAGGACTTCGGCAAAACGAATAATTTTTTTTAAAATAAAATCGAATTTTGTTTTAAATTTAATTGTGAATGAGTTTTATATTGGGAAATAAAGTCGACGATGAAAATGATCCTATTGAAGTGATCGACATTATTTTCATTTTTTTTATTATATTTTTGCAATTAAAGTCAACCATGAAAAAAAGTTGAATTCGACATTATTTCCAATCCAAAATTGAATTGAAGTCGATTCGACCTTATTTCCTTCTACTTTATCTCACGGCACCGCTTTAATAACGTAGCTTCAATTTCGCAAATTTTTCTGGCGAACCATTTGTAATCTTTTCGATTTCGAATTGTGCTTTCCTTTGTCGAAGGTGTAAACAAACATTTCAACATTTGCAAATAAAAAAAATATTCCGAAGTTGAAACAAAAATAAGTTAGTTACGTAGCACAGAGGGAATTTTAGAATTATGACAGGGATTGGTCTGTTATACAATTTATGAAAAATTAAAAAAAAAAAAACAATTAATTTTATTAAATTTATTCCAATATGTTGGGATATTCTGTCTTACTGTGTTCAGGTCTTTGTCAAATGCACTTGAGTGACTTTTGTTGTTTGTTGAAGAATTCCCTTTGACAATAGATACAGTTTATTGTTAGAATAATATATTTTTTTTTATATAAAAACTCCCCCGTTTGCATGTGTATGTGTGGTATATAAATATGGAAATACATTATGTGGAAAATTTTATTTTTGTATACATGTTTTTTTTTTTATTTATTTTCAACCAGCAATGCCTTGCCATTTGACTCTGCCATATAGCGTGAAGTTTGGTCTTGCTTCGGTGAATATTTTGATGGATGTTGTGAGTTATTATATTTTATATATGCCGGCTTGTTGGTTTCTTGCAATATTATGCCGGTTTGGTTGGCTTGGTTTGTTTAAGGTTGCTATGCTATATATTGTATATATGCAGAGAAGTTGTATGTTTAACGATTGGAAAAAATTTGATGCACCTTGGATAAGATAATGGACTTTAGCGTACATATGGATGGCTAACGATATGTATACTTTTTTTTGTTTAAACATTTTTATTGCAGTTGCTAAGTGAAGTTTACGATAGAATAGAGATTATAATTTTTTTTTTGTTTTTGTTTAACATGACATCCGGTTTTAAAAGATAAGATATTGATCTTAACTTAAGAAATTACATCATACTACCTTCTATATAAATGAATAGGAAATGGGTGTAGATATTTTGCAATATTGGGTGACTATGGAGCATATTATGAAGGAAGAGTGTTTTTTTTGTGTTGGTTTTAAACATTAAATCGTGTGCAAACACAATTATGTTGAAATACTGCCATTGGCTTTGTTCGTTTAAAAATTAATTGCTGTAAAATTGGTCACCGAGAGAAAGGGCATCGAAAGTAAGTTTTCTGAAATTGTAATCATAAACGGCTTATTTTATTTAAAAGTAAGAGTAACTTGTGAGGGAGTCCCGAAATCCAAAATTCAAAATCAAAAGAACTCAAAACCCCCAAAACCCAATAACCCAGAGATCTTAAAATCTCCAAAAGCAAAACCCATAGTCCCAAAAACCTAAAATGCCAAAACCCACAATGCCATTGCCATGATCCAGACATTTTGGGCTAGCACTAGGTATTTTGTTTTCGGGAGTTTGAGTTTTCTGGGTTTTATGTGTTTTGGGTTGTCGGAATTTTAAGTTTCATGGATTTGTGTACTTTGGGTTTTTCGGAATTGTAGGTTTTTGGGATTTTCAATTTTCTAGATTTTTTGGAATTTGGGTTTGTCGGATTTTTGGGATTTCTCGATTTTGGGTATTTGGAATTTTGAGTTTTATGTATTTTGAGTTGTCGAAATTTTTGGTTTTATGGATTTTGAGTTTTCTAGATGATGAACTTTAAGAATTTTGGGTTTTTGGGATCTTGGGTTTTCGGAATTTTGAGTTTTCTGTATTTTGAGGGTTAATGATTTTGGCTTGTCGGAATTTTGGCTTTTCGGGATTTTGAGTCTTATGGATTTTAGGTTATCGAAGTTTTGGACTTTCGGTTTTTCGGTGTTTTGGGTTTTCAAGATCTCACCCAAAACCAACTATCACCCCTGTTCTGAATTTCGTATTCAATTTCGGTTTGCTGTTTTTGTTTTCCTTGTTCAAATTCGGTTGTTCTTTGCATATTTTGTTTGAAATTTATTTGCGGAATCAGTTTTAAGGCAAATTCATACGTTTAGAATTCGTTTAGGTTTTGTTTGCCGAAATGAGATTCTGAATATTTGCACTGATTTCTATGGAAACTGATTCCGCAATACGAAATAAATAAACAACAAACCGAATTTGAACAAAGAAAACAAAAACAACAAACCGAAATTGAATACGAAATTCAGAACAGGGTTGTAATATATACATCATATTCACATAATAGATCAGAAAAGCATTCAAAATGCCTCAGGACAAGTCATGAACACGGTGGTGTTAAGCTTTTCTGTAACCTATCTGTTTTAGGATATCACTACAGAAATTCGGACATTTTGACAACAAAATTACAAGTTGATGACTATTTTATGCCCATACACGCGCGCTTTAGGCAGGAGAGGGGCTACATGTACCCTTTTGTAGTTTTTCTAAAGTGTTTTGTTGTATAAGTATTTCCGTTGTTTTTTAATATTTTTTTTATTTAGAAAATTGACCCTCTTTTCTAAGGGGGAGAAAAAGAACCCCTCTATAGCACCAAATTTTTATTTTGCGGGCCTTAGCGCGACGTACGTATTGATTTATTGCTAATTAAATTGTCATTTTACTACCTTTTCGTATAGTTCCTGATACACCGAAAAAAAAAAAAAAATTATAACTCCACTCTCAGCCTAACTGCATTGTGAAATAACAGTGAAGGAATGTATATTTACCTTTTCGTTATTTCTAGATAAATTGGTCGGTAAAAATTCAATTTGTAAGACAATAACATGGTTTTTCATATTTATTGACTTTTCTACCCCTCACATCTTACTTATTAATTATTATTGACCATAGCAAAAATATGAATGCAACTTTTTTGTAGAAAATTAAATTTGCTATAATTTTTCATATGTGGACTTTTCGGCTAATATGCTTACTTTTGCAAATATTCATGAAGATATGAAAAAAGGTAAAGGTTTACCACCACCACCTTCTACTGGGGTTAGCTTGTGGCCCTAGTTTGGGGACTCTTGGTAACCTCTACCCCATATAAAATAATAGCTTAGAGGCTACGATTTTTTGCTTTTTTTATATTTATAAGCTTGACTGGGACGGTCTCAACGGTTTCCTTAGTAACTTTAACTGGTCACTATGCTTCCTCGATAGTGACGTAGACGCCAGTGCAGATATGATCACAAATTTAATTCTTTGTGGAATGAGAAATTTTATCCCGAATAGGGTAAAATCTATCAAACCTAAAGAAAACTCGTGGTTTAATTCGAGCTGGAAAGAGGTTATTAGGGTCAGAGAAGTAATTTTCCGTAGTTACAAAGCCAACTCTACTGAGGAAAACCGGAAAAAGTTTCAACAAGCTAGAAAGACCTGTAACGTTCATATTCGACGAACCAAATTTTTACATGATCAAAAATTACGGCAAAAAATTCTACAATGTCCCAAAGGTAGTAAACATTTTTGGTCATTTGTAAAAAACATACGAAACACCACCTCGTCCTCGGTTCCAACGCTCGTCTTCAACGATACTCCTTTTGTCAGCTCAATCGATAAAGCCAATTTGCTTACAGCACAGTTTGCTGTTAATTCGTCGCTGCCTGAAAGTGTTATGACTCCTCCTGTACTTGAGAGCGCAAATGATTCTATGGGACAAATCTTCTTCCGCACTCGTGCAGTTGCCAGAGTTCTGAAAGATCTTGATAAACACAAATCCGCTGGCCCGGATAGTATCCCTCCCATTGTTCTGAAGAGGTGTTCTTTAACGCTGGCAAAACCACTGCGTAAGCTTTTCCATCTGTCCTATTCTACTGGTCTCTTTCCGAGTGGATGGAAAACAGCATTTGTCCAGCCAGTCCCTAAAAAAGGCGTATCTTCTTCACCCTCAATTTATCCTCCAATTGCACTTACGTCCCTTCTTTCCAAGGTCATGGAAACGCTGATCAATTTTCAGCTCAAGAAATATCTCGAAGAACGAAAGCTTCTTAATGACCGGCAGTACGGCTTTCGTAGCAATAGGTCCACTGGTGATCTGATGGTATATCTCACCGAACAGTGGAACAAATCTTTACATCGTTTTGGAGAAAGTAAGATTATTGCGCTTGATATTTCTAAAGCGTTTGATAGAGTTTGGCATCAAGCTCTCTTATCGAAAATACGCGCATTTGGTATCGATGAATCTCTTCTTCGTTGGATTAGAAATTACCTTTGGGACCGCTCAATACAAGTTGTATTAGACGGTGTCAAGTCTGAAATCCACAAAATAAATGCTGGTGTAGCCCAGGGCTCCGTTTTGTCTCCGACTCTCTTCCTTATTTTCATAAATGATCTTTTATCTGAAACTTCTAATCCATTAAACTGTTTCGCTGACGACAGTACCCTCAGCTTTTCATATTCGATTTTAGATTCATATCCATGTCCTTCGGATGGAGAACTCGAACGGCAGCGTATGATAAGCTCATTCAATTCTGAGCTTGACAGCATTGTCCAATGGGGAATCAAAAACCGCGTGGAATTTAATGCTTCTAAAACTCAATGCTGTCTTCTGTCGTCCAAACGAAACCCACCTCCCATGCCACTATCCATGAGTGGCACTTGCATTGTGGAAACCGAAAAGTATCACAGACCACCTTGTGTGGAATGATCACATATTTGATGTCGCCAAAAATGCTGCTAAGTGTTTGGGTTTTCTACGGTGATGCAAGAAATTTTTCACCCCATCTGATCTGGCTGTTATATATAAAGCCCTTATCCGTCCAAAACTCGAGTACAATTCCCATGTTTGGGCAGACTGTGTCTTTTGGATAGGATACAAAGAAGAGCTATGAAAATGATAGGTGACAGAAATATAACGGAAGCATTTGCAACTCTCGAACACCGCCGCAATGTTTCATGTCTTTCGTTGTTTTATCGTTATTTTTATAAGTAGTGCTCTACTGAAATAGCCAGTTGCATTCCGCCCCTTAAAGAATTTAACCATAATACTCGTACTTTCAGGAATGCACATCAGTTTACTCTTTAGCCCAACTTCAGACGTACGGTCAAGTATAGAGATTCTTTTTTTCGCCGAACTACCCGAATGTGGAATGCTTTACCCGGCTCTATTTTTCCCTTCCATTTCGATATTCAAAGGTTCAAAATCAATGTGCATCGGCATCTCCTCTTTAATCCTTCCCTGTTTGCCTAACGCTCGCTTTGTGTTTAATTTAACAATTTAAGGGTACCAAAAACCCCTTGAGTAGGCGTACTAAAAAAAAAAAAAAAAAAAAAAAATTGAGTCTTCGTTGACTGGACTGGAATCTCAAATTTCAAAAAAAAAAAAATTTTTTTAAACTTGTATTCGCTCTTTCCTACATCTACCATTGCTTTCGTTAACCTTCACACTTGAACTGGTTAGGTTCCAAATTAAACATTCACAAAAATACCAAAACAAAAAACAAACACAAGTGAAAGTATTGATTGGTCGCTCAAAAAAAAATAAACATAAATATTTTCCGCCACAGGACTTAAAACAGAACATGCGGCATTAAGGGTGAAAGTGAATTTTCGCCAAATGCCGCGTCGTTGCGCGCCGCATGCAGCAAACTTAAATTGGAAGATAATTCTGATACTTGAAATTCAAAAACAATAACGCGCTCTAACGATGCCATAAATATATCGAACGAAGCAAAGTGCGGCACAGCTCGGCTACCGCACAACTTGATGATGCAAAGCAATTTTAAAATGCCAAAAGAAAAACCAACTTGAGTCATAAAATATATACAAGTTGGTGGTTCGAGGCCAACTCTACGGCCGGCAGCGGCGCGGCGGGCGATCCGTGCCGTATAAATGACTCACTGTTATCGAAACGTTGGAATCATAAAGTCTTCTCATCGCCATCATCATATTGTTGGCCGTGGCCATATTCAGGTTGTAGCAACCATAAAAATAGAAGCAACAGTGAAATGAAACCTGATAAACTAGGCAAAGAACAACCATCATATGCATTTGAATTGTCTTCGCGCGCTCAGAAAGTACAAACGCTTCCTTTTTGGGTCAAGCACTTTGGATTGTTGTGACAAAAAAAAAGTGTGGGTACGGCTTGAGCGATTCAAAACCAAAACACCATTTTGGCATTTAACAACACAACAAAGCGCAAAAAGGCGAGTTTTATGTTAAAGCTTCAAGCCGGCGAAATAAAAACAAATACAAAAATACAGCTTGTCATTTCATTAGCATATTCATGTTTTTTTTTTTTTATTTTTATTTTGTTTTTGTTATATTGTTGTATATGTGTACGTATGTAAGTTTAATAAATATTTCACAAAGAGCAGATGTAAATAAATATTTCACAAAGAGCACTCTTTGGGGATTGTTTTGTATTTCGCACACTTTGTGATGGTATATGTTGAATAATAAATAGATTTTGAAAGATACCTTTATTTTTTTTGCTATGTTCTATTGTTTGTGAAAATATACATTAAACGCAAATTGTCATTCATGTACTTGGCGCACATAGCTTTTTTAAAAAAAAAACACAGAAACGAGAATCGAATAGAATAGAAAAGACATTACACGGGTAATTGAGGAACCTTCAAAGGAAGTATATGAAATGTTATCTTGTGTGGCACTCTTTCAGTCTCGAAGCAGGAAGAGATTGCTATTCGTGGAAATAAAATAGAACAATATAATGGAATAAGATTGTCATGAGATGAATAAGCAATATTTAGTATTCTATACACATGATTTTGTTTTGCTTTCAGTGAATTCAAAATTAGGTACACTGGGGCGTATGTGTAACATTTTTTGTTTTAAAAATAATTTATTGAATTCGTACTTACTACCTTTATGTTTATTTATTATAATATAATTATAGTGACAGAAAATTCGAAAAAGCTATCTTTGAAATAAAATATTCATTCCAAATACCTGCCATATACCTAAAACAATAATAAGAAAGGTAATCATTCGTCTTAATTTGGCAATGTTTTCACCGGATAAATTTGCTTAGTTTTGGAATATTTTTGTTTATGGGTAAGATCAGAGTTGGAAAGTACTTAAGTACAGTTTTACTTAAGTATACTTTTCAATATCATGTACCTTGTACTTGTACTTGTACTTGTACTTGTACTTGTACTTGTACTTGTACTTGTACTTGAAAAAACAAGTACAAGGTACATACTTGGTACTTGAAAATCACCAAGTACAATTACTTTTTCAAGTACTTTCATCTAAGTACATTAACTGGGTACTGTAGTACTGCCCAGTACATTTTCAAATACTTTTCAAGTACAAGTACATTTCAAGTACAAGTACATTTTCAAGTACTTTTTAAATACAAGTCTTTTTTCAAGTATTTGTAAAGTACAAGTCTATTTTATACACTGTTGGAGTTGCGTATGAAATGTAATGAACATATTTGATATTTTATGATTTTATGAAATTATTAGGGCTGGCCACGAGACGAGACTCTGCGAGACTTTTGTAAGTCTCGTCTCGGTCTCGTTAAAATCGAAAATTTTCAGTCTCGTCTCGGTCTCGTGTCGGTCCCGTATAATTAAGTCTCGTCTCGTCTCCGAAAAAAAAAAAAAGATTCTCGGACAAATTGTTGATTATTGGAACGAAATATTTTCGATTATAGTTTGAATATGTGCAGAAGAATATAAATATTGAACTGAAATTGGATTTTTTAATTTATTAGACTCTCTGTAAATTTCGGTCCAAATATACAGTCTCGTCTCGGTTGCTTAAAAGGCAGTCTCGTCTCGTCTCGTCTCGTGACCAGCCCTACAAATGTTGTTTATGTACAGGTGACCTTTTTCCACAATAAGCACTGAGGGAAGGAATCGTTTGCGGCAAACGTAAAAATTGCCCAAACGACTTTTTCGTTTGCCAGCCAGTTTTGACAGTTCGTTTGGAGCAAACTCTTAAATTCGTTTGAGACAAATAATTCATACTGTTGCAGCAAAATTCTATCGTTTGTTTCAAACGAATAGAGTGTTTGTGTCAAACGAATGTAGTGTTTCTGTCAGACAAATAATGGTGTTTTGTAAACATGTTTACTGTTTGTGGCAAACGAATTGTACTTTTAGAGTAAACGTTAATACTTTAACGACAAGCGAATGGGTCATTGTTATAGAAGAACAAAGTGGTTATGATAAACGAATAACAGTTTGTTGCTGATGACTTGTACGTTTGTCACAATCAATACAGTGACTGCTGGTTTTCCCTTAATTCTGAAATTATATTATTTTATTTTAATTGAAAAAAATGTCAAGCTTTACTTACCTGGATTTGAACTGGTATCCTTCCGTGTCGAGAGCGAGCATGCATCCACTGAGCTAATTTGCAACATAAAATTCCTCGGCAAAATGTTAATTAGTTGATAACTTCACACATTTTCCTTTTTTTTAGTTGAGCAGAGGAAATGTACTGATTAAGAAATGTGGCTTAGACAATTTCATGTATTTTAATTATTTTAACTATGACGATGACGACCGAAGTATTTAAAATATTGGGCCAGTTTTTGTTTTAAACTATTACTACGTAGATGTGCTCCTAGGACTTAATCAAAACTTTTAAGAAAATCGTTTTGTTTAACACAATAATTGTTTTTATGCGTTTTAAATTAATTATATATTGATGGAAACCCAACATGTGCTTTTAATAAGTATTCAATGTTTATATTTTTATCATTTTAACTTCATTATTACAAAAAAAAAAAAAAAAAGTTGGGCACCAGCAGGGATCGAACCAGCAACCCTCGGGTCTATGCTATACCTGGAGTAAAATTTTCCATTCCCCTGTCATATGGATTTAGTACGATACTAAAAAGATGTGATTTTAACTTTAGTAAAATATAAGGGGATAGTACGATGCTTAACTCGTTTAAAATTAGCAAAACACAATTTTTCACCTAGTATCATACTAAAATTGATTTACCATCGTACTTAATCCTCTAAAATTTTGCGCCATTGTTTTTTGAAATGAACAACGGAGATGTTGGTAATTTGTATTAATTTTTAAAATTGGACTTTTATTTTGAATGTAATTATTTTAACAATTATTTTTAATGCAAAGATTTTTAAACTAGCATTTATTTAATTTTTTAATGCAAATATTTTCGAATTTTTACTTTGCTATTTTTTAAAGCAAGAAATTTTCAATTTTTAATCGCATTCTTTTTAAATGCAACATATTTTCAATTGAAAATTGAGTTTTTGTACAAGTAGTGCCGAACTTCAGAACAATACCAAATTGATAAAGCAAAACAAGTATTGATACGTACCCAATACTTGGCCTATAGATTACCTGAAATTGGTTAGATAGGAATTAAAAAAATAAAATACTCTTTCCAAATAGGAAATTTATTGCTGCAAGCGAATTTCTTTTAAAGAAACCTAAAATCAAAAATTCTTTCGCCTCAAAAGCATGAAATGTTTACCACACGCATTATGTTAATTTGTAAAAATAAGATTTAAAAATATATACCCTGCAATCATTCAATCGTTTGCTACAAATTAGTTAACTTTCTACGAATTAACCATTCGTCCCAAATGTTTGATTCCTTAGTTGCAAACAATTATAATTTATATAGTAAACGTAAAACTTTTTGCAGCAAACTGCATTTCAAAAGCTTAATTCGCAATCGATTCATTCGTTTGCAATAAACAATTACACTTGCTTGCAAACATCATGTCGTTTGAATTTGGGAAACATTGTCATTTACCGTAATCAACCCAGGCAAATTGACCTCCGAACGAATGGGTTATTTGTTATATGTTTGATGCAATGGAATTAATTTCTGTGGCGACTGTAATACAATTGCTACAAATGAAATACGTTTGCAGGGATTGTATAACATTTCCAGCAAATGTAGTACAATTACAGCAAACGAAATTCGTTACTCGCAAACGCAAAAAAAAATATTAATTTTCTCAGTGAGCTATTTCAGGAAATGGTGATGTTGATTGGCCTCCACGGTTGCCTGATTTGACTGCTCCTGACTTCTTTTTGTGGGGATATCTGAAAAGCAAGGTTTATGCAAATAAACCAAAAAAGCTTGAGCAACTCAAACAAAATATTCGTGATGAAATTATTGAAATACCGCGTGAAATGTCTGAGAATGTAATGAAAAATGTGCTCAAAAGGACTCGCATTTGTGAGGCTAACAGAGGCGGATATTTACCTAATATTGTATTCCATACATAATTGCCGACATTAAATAAAACATTTATCAATATAACATCCATTTTCTTTCATTTAATCAAAAATTATAAACAAAGAAAGTAGTATACCTTCCCGGAGGACACCCTGTATAACATATTTACCTGTGGAACGATTGTTTTCTTTTGCAGGCCTAGTTAACCTCCAAAGCGTCGTGCTCTTTCAGACCATCATTTTGAGCAAATTGTCTTATTAAAGGCTAATTCATCTTTTATGAATTCACTGAAACCTTAAAAAATAAAAATAAATGAAAAAAAAAAACAGTTTCTAGTTTCACTGAAATTACTTACCGACTGGTAATTGAGTAAATACAAAATACTTGTTTTATTACTAACATAAAAATGTCCACTTACGTACAAATTTGATCAATGTTATTAATAATCATCCTTGTTTTACTCGCGTTTCAAAGCCTTGGCCTCGGTTAGGTAAGTATGTAATACTCGTACATAAATAACATAATTTGCTTCATAAATTATAAAATATATGTTCATATAATTTCATACGCGACTCAATCAGTGTTTAAAATAGACTTGTACTTTACAAATACTTGAAAATGGATTTGTACTTGAAAAGTACTTGAAAATATACTTGTACTCGAAAAGTGCTTGAAAATGTACTTGTACTTGAAAAGTATTTGAAAATGTACTGAGCAGTACTACAGTACCCAGTAAATGTACTTAGATGAAAGTACTTAAAAAAGTACTTGTACTTGATGATTTTCAAGTACCAAGTACCTTGTATTTGTTTTTTCAAGTACAAGTACAAGTCCAAGGTACTTGGTACTTGACTGGTACTTGTACTTGAAAATTTACAGCTCTGGGTAAGATGCCTATAAAGTAAAATGAATATTAGATACTTTATTATACAGGGTGATTGGTATAAGGTGCACCAAAATGCTGTCACATGAAAAAACGAGGTTGATGTATAATCAAATAGTAAATGATAGAAATGATTATTTAGACGGATTCTTCTTAGTTTTATGAGAAAATTGAATAATTAATTTTGTAATATCTTGTAAAGTAAAATTCGTAGATCGATCCGGTTTGTAGTGTTTGACTAGAAATTGATCAGAGCAATGCATTTTTGAAAACAAACATAGTACTTAATAACTTAAAGTTTTTAAAAAAACTAGTTTAAATTTTTTTTCTTTTTTTTTTTTTTTTTCAAAACTTCATTTTTTTATTTTCTTTAACCATAGTTTTTACAATTATGTATTATAAACAATCAATAAAGCATGGCCTTGACGTCTGCCTGATTGACAAAAATGTTCAATATTTATAAATGCTCGTTAATAAAAACTCAAAGTTCTCTTCAAAATGTGTATCTATTGTAACGCTCTTTGGTATACAACATTTTTTGTCTTTCTATTTTTGGAATATGTAAATAACGCTGATGGTTTGCCTACTCTGAAACATGCAACATATAACTGCCCATGTGAAAATACTGGGTCTTCTAAGTCTCTGCCACAAACTTCTAAAGACTGGAATTGTAACACCAAGGCGAATTAGAAATTGAAGCCCTTTGAAATTGAATGGTAAATCAGATGGAATTAGCGGAATTCGGGGAATAAGAACGTCTTCTCCCTTATTCTTTCATTTTAAAATTGTTACTTCGATTACATTATTCATTAAGCACTTAACAGCAAGTCTAGTTCCGTTGCAAAGTTTTTGTTGATTTATATTCCGAAGCATGGATTGCCACACTGACTTTTAATCGTAAATTATGGGGTAACATTCCTGGTAAATCTAGTGAATTAAGAAATTCTGTTGGATAGTTCACTACGTCATCTTCGTCTATAATAGTATCGATTGACTTATGTATATGATACTAATTCACCAATTATACCATTTTCAATATCCCAATTAACATCTTTATTTTTTCCTGCCAATATTGCTCGTTCGCTCAACCAAGCACTATCTTTGTTCGCTGTCCAATATTTGAAACATTTTTAATCAATTCTTCTCCAGTTTGGGTAATCTCACAAACATTTTCCGACAATGTTATTAATCCATCATAAATGGGCATTTTTGCCATCTCCATTTTTATCCATTTATCCCACACAATAATCTTACATTGTTGTAATACCTGTGTTGTTCCCAAGTTCTGTGGAATGTTACATGTGGGTGTTTCATTAATTTGAATGTTCAATATGTAACTTCAGTAGGCCGATTCTGAAAAGCGCGGCAGATCACTTATGTTGGCGGATTTGTATTTTCTTAGTCTTTAAAAGACTTCCATTTTCCACCTTTTGTTTCAAAATGATAGGTTTCTAGGTGATCGAAAAGTTTATGATCGATTTCAAACAAAAATTCGGAAAGCAAAAGAGATTTTGAGAATGAGAAAATAAAAATCGGCCAATGAAAGCGATCCGCCGCGCTTTTCAGATTCCGCCTACAGTGCAGAATGTGCTGTTGGACCACCTTCCTAAAAAAGTAGCAGCAATTCACGATGAAGCGAGCGCCAATGCTTTTTTGATTTGTGACCAAATACAAACATACATGCTAAAATCAGTGAAATTAAAAATGTCTTTCCGCGGTACATCCAAAAAATAAAATCCACCTTTCTCATCATAAACAGCTTTCATGATTTATAAACACTGAATTTTTGTTTCGATTCTATAAAGATTTGTTGTTTTGTTTGATTTTTTTACTTTGATTGACAATAATAAATTCTGAATTTCCGTTTTGATTCTATAAACAAATGTTGTTTGATTTTTCTTCGTTTTGTTGTTTTTTTACTTTGTTTTTTTTTGTTGGCATTAAAATTGTAAGCGGTCACAGTCATTTTTTTTAACATACAAACCTGCTACAGAACAATACCTTTCCAACAAAAAAAAAATCATCAAATTCGAAGCTGCCAAACTTGAGATATAAGAGAACAAACGAACAACAATTCATTTTTTTGTGTTCAGTAATGGTGAATTAACGAATAAGTTCAAAGTACCTTCGTCAAAACTTTACTCAAATAATGTGGAAACAAGCCCTTAGTATACTATTTTTGACTTAAAAATCCAATGTTCTTATCAAATCAATTCAAATGGGGGGGGATATACCCAAACACCTCTCATACGATTTTTTTAAATGTCTCGACCCAACTTACTCGCTCTAGCTTTTTGTCACACCTTTTGCGATAATCACTCTGTAGATTTAAAACTCGTTTGAAAGGAGAATGGGCATTTTGGTCTACCTATTGCCCACGAATGAGATGAGATATATATCGTTGGAAAGCTTAGCCCTAGTGCATCATTTTTGTGTATGGACGAAGCTGTAAACCATGGGGTTTAGGTAGTTATGGCAACAAAGTTTGCAACTAGAGCGAAAATTAATTGCAACAGTGTTCCATTGAAATGAAAGTATTGGTCACTTTTTATGAACTGGAAACAAAGGAACTTTTATACCAAAGGCAAATAATAGCGAAAAATATCATGGTTGGCCAATAATTCGCTTAACAGTATGAAAATTCTACTTTTTTTGTATTCCATTTAGCGAATTTAATGAATGGGAATAATTGTTTTTCTAGTGCCCACAATTGAGATATACAACATTGGAAAGCTTAGTTCAAGAGCATAATTTTTGAATATGGGCACAGAATTGTAAACCATGGGGCTTAGGCAGAATTTAACAAAATATAAAACAATTCGTCTATCTTTATTCGAATTTGCAAAGTGTTTTTCTTATTTTTTTGGTCACTTATTTTAGCCAACTCCCATTGTTTAGGAAAAACAAAATACTCGTACGTTGGTACACTCCATAGTACCTAATCATTTTCATAGGTCTCGTTTCTGGGCACTTGGTCGACCATGTCCCTTATATTGTTGCCGATTCTCCTTTAAAGCTTATAAAAAATGTCCAATGATGGGGGAACAATAATATCGATTCATCAATTTTGTTGACAAAAATCTAAATATAATATTGACAAATCGACAACTCGTAATAAGACCTACAATAAACAAATAGGGAACGATTAAAATTTAACATCAGTGCTATTTGTCCGAATTTATTAATGCATCCTATTCTGTTGAACTGGAATTTCTAATGTCAATCTTTAATTAGCCACCCTAAACACGATAACCCTAATTCATTAAAACAAAACAACATTACACAACCACGTAAACATCTCTCCACCATAAATCACAGATAAACTTCCACACAGTCTTAAAATATTGATCGATTTCGAAACAAGGTAATAAAATAATTTCCAACCTTATCTAAGTACCTACGTCATTCACATCAGTTGCCTTCATCATCATAATCTTGATTGATAATGAGGATGACGATTATACGATTCTATGTCGAACTGTACGTCAATATTTATTTGCCTGAAGACACTCACTCCGCAAACCACCACCAGGGAGTAATTAAAATCAAATGAAACTAAATGACTTTTGGGAATTATAACATATTTATGCAAGCCTATCAGTAATTAGGAAGATATCCATTGGAATTTCAGGAGGGAATCACCTGCTCTTGACTCGCTTCTTCCCCGAGGAATATTATTTCAGATTGAAGTAATTTACAACAAAGAAAAACTTGAAACACTTCGAATAAAATAATTCAGTGGCACCATCATGATGTCCCTTCAATCTTCATCTCCTCCAACTTGCATCTCTCGAGGTCGAAATCAGAATATACGTGAACTTTGGTGCAATCGTATTCTCTCATTACATTTCATTACGCAAATTGTATTGATAGTGAATATTTTCAAATGAAAGATGTATAGGACAAAATCATTTTCACTATCAAAAGCTTAGAGTGGAATAATAGAGTTGAGAAAAATAAAGAGAACCCCGATATTCCCATAAGTCAAATAATGAAGAATGAATTATTAATTTACCAACAGCGCAGCCATTCCGAGTCATTTCATTCTCATTTGTAGATACTTTCAAATTTCGATATAAGATTCATAGTCATTATTCATAAAGTTCTAATGAAACTGCTATTTTTTTTTCGCTTCACTTACAAGAATCTAATCGTAGCCTTTCTTAACTAAGTTCTTTTTTTTGTCTATACCTTACTTTCAATGCAAAGTTATTAAGTGAAATAATGTTTAATGACCTCGAACTAATAGCTTTGGGTCAATGTCGGAGCAAATAATGACACTGATGATGTGAATATTAAAAGTTGATTTTTGTTTTGTGTTTTTTGTTGTTGTTTCGTCTTAATGATCGAAAATGCTTAATCGATTTTGTGAGAAGGAGCGAAGAAGGTGGTGTATGCAATGAGATTTTGTTGAATGTGCTTAAATTTGAACGTAATGGGATTTCTGTTTCAAAAGCGATGATTAGTGCTAAGATGAAATGGGATTAAGTCTCTGGAGAACAGTTTTTATACTTTTAAGAAGCAACCGCACTCTTGCTGAAGTTGACTTATTTTCAATGTTTCAACCAATCAAATAATTAAAGACTTGCTTCATAAAACTTCAATAATATACGCTACATTCTTCTTTAAATAAGTTGTATTTGAGTTAAATCTAAGAGTCCAATATGTTATAACTTACCTTGCAGCATATTATTTGTTGTGATTAAGCCGCCATTTTGAAAACATGTTTTAATAACTCGAAAAAAGCCGTCTTTGAAGAACGACTTTCACAGTGAAGTTAGCAGGACAGTTTACTGTGAGGTTAGCAGAGCAGTATGGGTCGTTGCAACTTGTAGCGGACACTGGCGAATAGGAGAGCGTGCAGCGAAGCTTGGAATACCCCACAATACTCACTGTCGGAGCTGTGGTGACCAGCAGGAAAAGGAAACAGTAATTAATTTCCTCTGCAAATGCCCCGCTCTGGCTAAAGCTAGAGCACAATCATTCGGAAGGGCATTTTTTGACGACATTAACAAACTTTCAGAAATGAAGATCAAAGACTTGATTTCTTTCCTCAACGCGAAGTAATGGCTCTAGGACAAATTCCGGCTACTTCTGCATCACACCTTCCGTCGACTCCCTATGATCGCAAGATAGCGGACTGGGGTTCGGGTGCAGGTTCGTGGTGCACAGCATCCGGATGATCATTCGATCAGATCAGTGGACGCTCCAGCTCCAGCCAATAAACTGCCTATACTCTGTTCAACAAAAATTGTCAGTACAGAGCTTATGGGCGAGCTTTTTTCAAAACATTGGCGCCTGTGTATACTTTCACGACACTGAATTGAGAAAACTGCCAATAAAAAAGATTCTAACCCACAGAACAACACAACGTACAGGAATTGTTGTTGTAATGCCCTGCAAAATATCGTACACCTCACCATAATTGCATGCCCAAAGCACACTGATCATATAATTATTGTTTCTTCTCTGGTAATGGCTGTGTGAGCCAACAAAAATATCTATTCCAACAGAGTGACCCTTAAAGAGAGAAAGAGCTTTCTCAGTGGTTTTTATAAAATAGCTTTCTGTTTTTAGGCTTTTGAGAACAGAATTAATTAAGGTGGTATATAATGCTAAGTACGGAAACCCTATGAGAGCTTTTACTTGTAATAGGTATATGCAAGCCAATGCAACCAGACAGAGATACAAAAGTCCCATATTCCATGTGCTGACAATTTTTGTTAAACAGAGTATAGTTGGGCAAACTGTGGATGGTGCGGGTGCGGGGCTGGTCTGGTTGAGTGAGTGATCCGCTTTCTGATGATTGTGCTAAAAGCTACTCAGTCATTCCCCGAGCAACAAAATTCATTCAACCCTATTCAAATAAAAATGGACGATATCCTGAGGATATGCCCACAATCTCCCTTTCAATTCCATCCATAGATTGTAACGAGTAATGGTATCAAAACGGCACACTTCAGCGCTAATTGGGCTATGGGCTAGGCTGCTCGTGGCCGCCATTTCTACCAAACTACCAAGTTGAGAACCAGCTTATTCTTGAAATGGAAATAAATCTGATCAAAATTGGGACTTAACCTATTATATGTATGCTCTTGAAATGCAAACAAAACTGCAAATTTGTAGCCTTAATACAAATTTCTATCATACGCTTGGTTCACGAGATACGTCATGTGACTTTAACTTCAATGTGAAGTTAGCAGGGCAGTATGATTTTTTTTTTTCAAAATTAGGACGTCAAAATTTGAACCCAGCCTATTCTTGAAATGCAAACAAAATTGGAGCCTTCCTGTAAATTCCTAACATGTTTAGTTCTTGAGACCCCTCTGTTACTTGTAAACTTCACTGCGAAGTCAATTTAATGTAATTTCTTAAAAATTAGAACTTCAAAATTTGCCTATTCTTGAATTTCAAAAAAAAAAAAAAAACTGCAAATTAGGAGCCTTACTGCAAGTTCTTAGCTAGCTTGGTTCAATAGATACATCGAGTGCATGTGAACTGCTAGTTTCACTGAACTATGTTTGTTCACATTAATTTCACTGACGATGGAAGCATAGCTTCCGCGAAATTAAGAAATAAAATAATTGTATTCCAGTTGTTTAAAATACATAATATATGTATTTTATTTATTATAATGTAAAGCAATAAGCGTCTAGCATCGATTTTTTCGTAAAAGCTTTTAGATTTTAATTTACTTAGATATCTACAAAACACACAAATAAATTAAGAAATATCTACTCTGTTGACAGTTATTTACCCATCGGCGAACGTTGTCATAATATTTGCTTTAAACTTTCAGGTTTCTAGCAAAACAATGCTCACAAAAAGGAACCCCGCACTAAAAGCAAATATTTGACTCATATTTTTTTTTTTTTTTTTTCAAAATCCAAATAATATACAAAATGTAAGCAAAACCATCGTTACCTCCGTATCATCACCCGAACCACTTAACTGATGTGAGCTTTGTGTGTTTCTGTTTGAACAAAATTCACACTGCGCCGGTTGTAGGTCACTGTCTAATTAGCACGCATTTGCAGATTACTGCACTAATTGGCCACATGTGTAATTTGCATATACATGTATGTAATTTCGAAATAATTGCTTTAACCCTTTGAATAATCACATCTGCACCAACTGACACCGATTCGATGCTACCTTCTCACCTCAAAAAGTGTTACCTCATAATATTCATAATAATGCCGCAGTTCTAACAATCACAAAATCCACAATGCCAAATTCTGTCAACGTCGAACAGAAAAAATCCTTGACTCTTTTTCTCTTCTTCTATACCTTGTCCCGTGTGCTTTAAATAGCTTTGTTAATTGCAGGTCATTTGACTTAATAGAAGTACACTGTCTCACTCTCTAAACGAAATGATCCCTCAAATAAGCAAAATCATGAAGTCTTTTTTTTTCTTTTTTGTTGTTTGTGTCTTCTTAAAGTCCTTGGTCTTGTGCGTTTAGTTCGGATGAATTACCACCACAAACGCTAAGCCTATAGAACAAGCTCTTCATTATCCGCAAGTACGCCAAGAATCTTACGATTAATTCGGCAATAGGGAGAATAAATTGACCTTGCCAACACAAAAAAAAAAAATATATATATTTCGTTTTATATTGTTTTTTTTTTTTTTGTTTGTATCTGCAGGATAAGAAAGTGATTAATACGTGATTAAAATTAAATTTGAAGCCAGCTGCTAAAATCCATTATCTATTTTAACGCACGATTTCCATGAGAATTGGTTTCTGGTTCAGTTATATTTATTTATTCGAATAAATTTGATTTAACGACGGTGTTGTTGCGTTGGCGGTGTGATTAAAGGATTCAGCGAACGTGGTGCTGATGTTTTTGGCAACAAATTAAGAAAAACATAAAACTTTCGGAAATATTTCGTCCTATTACATTTTCCTTATTTGTGTTTTTTATTAATTATTTCTATTCAGTTTTTTTTTTTGTTGACGATAATTTCTTGACCTCGAATTTATAACATATGACATAAGTCAAACATAACATTAAAATGTTGAAGGAGTCCGAAAAGTAGTTTTCGTGAGAGCGGAAAAATTCCATCAAATCATATAGTCTTAGAAAGATAGAATCGGACGAGGGACAAATTAATTCATGAAATTTTATTTCTGGTATCGACGCAGAATTTTATCCTCAACAACATATCCAAAGTCCCCCAAAATCCCCGCATTGGGTTTTTGCTTAGGCGCATTTTAAGAGGTGGAGAGGAGAGGGAGGCGGGAGTTTGTCAAGCTGAAAAATTTGTTGTAATACGATCTAATTATATGACACATGTTTTTATGGTGCTTTTTAACGCTGATTCAATGGAGACCAAAGCTGAAAAGATACGTGTATCCTGTAGAAAGTTAAAGTCCTTTTTATGGAATGATGACTTTTTTTTAGTACAACAATTAAAATATTACCCAAAACCATTTTTAAATAATTGGATATTAATGAAATTTAGTACAAATGTTCCACTTGGCATGCTTACCAAGAATCAAGAGAGTTCCTAAAAATATCTTTGGTCAAAGGGTGTTTTTTTGACGGAGAGATGCAAGTGAGTGATTATTACCATAACGTCCATGAACGTCTGACACTTATGAACTTTGCTAAAAATATTAAATATATATTGGCACCCAAGGATCAAAAGCGTCCGTACCAATATCTAAGGTTCAAGTGTGTTTTTTGGGGGTGTAATGTTTGACCTGCTTAACGGAAAAACAGTAATTTCTGTTTCAAAATTAATCTAACTTTTCTAAGGGTGCTTGTGTCATATTGGTTTTTCTTTTATTAGATTCGGCGTTAAAAAATACCTTTAAATCATATATCATATGTCATATGTACCATCTCGATTACACGAAAATATAATTTTTCGAAAGAGCTAACATTTTGCTCCGTATAGGGCAGGTCAAACATAAACTCTCTAAAAAACTCTTTGGATCAAGTTATTTTAATGGACTCTTTTGATACTTGAAAACCATGAAATATTTAAAATTGTTGGCAAATTTCATCAGTGTCGAAACTTATTCATAGATGTTATGGTAATAATGACGCACTAACATCTCGCCCTCAAAAAAAACACCCTTTCACCACAGATATTTTTGAGAACTCTTTTGGTTTTAAGTTAACATGCGAAATGAAACATTTATACCAAATTTCATTAAAATTCCATCATTTTAAAATGGTTTTGGGTAATATATCACTTGTTGTACTTTAAAAAAAAGTGATCATTCCATAAAAATGACATTAACTTTCCACAGGATAAATGTATCTTTTCAGTTTTGGTCTCTTTAGAATCAGCGTTGAAAAGTACCCTAAAAACATTTGTCATATGAGTAGATTGTATTACAACAAATTTTTCAGCTTGACAAATTCCCGCCTCCCTCCCCTCTCCACCTTTCAAAATGCGACCGCACAAAAAGTCAATCCAGGGATTTTGGAAGACTTTGGATATGTTGTTGAGGATTATATAATGCGTCGATACCAGCAATAAAATTTCATGAATTAATTTCTCCCCGGTTGCCCATATTAAATTTCCTATCTTTCCCAGACTAATACCCGATTCTGATGAAATTTTCAGGTGTAATGATAATTAATGGGATTGGGAATCACCTTGTATGGTTTTCGGGCGAAACCTTAGCCTTTCTCCGATGCTCTGGCTCCCTGACTGTGAAAAACAGCTATGCGATTTCTAGACGGGAAATTAAAATTTTTGTCTCATGTGGCATGTTCTCAAATGGCTCAAACAATTTTGATTAAACTTTGTGCGTGTATTCTAAAAGTGATTTTAAGAATACTGGGTCTCAAGATTTCCAGGCTTTCAAAAAAAAAATGGGGGTTTTGAAGGTTTTGTAGGAAATCGAATGGTTAAAACTAATTTTGATCCAGTTTTTAAAACCAACAATATTTCAGTTCAAAATTTTCCAAAAAAAAAAACTTGCGCAAAATTTTAAAACTGAACCTACTTTTTACAAAAGTGGTCGGACTCGCCGCAAAAACCAACAAAAGTTTGTCCGACCACTGGTTTTGTAAGGAGGGCAGTCTAAGCTTTCATTTGATACTCCATTTATAAAAATACATCATGGTTTAGGTACCCTGAGCCAAAAATGAAACCGAAAAAGTGCGTTTTCTACCCATTGGCACCTGAAAAACCTTGTCCGACCATCGGTTTTGTTAATGTTAAGACTAAAGCTATGAATTGGCATCATTCTTTTCAGAAGCCGCGATGAGATAGGTAAACCTACGGTCGCCTCCCGTCCTAGTAGTTTAGGTATTTATGGGAAAAAAAAGAAAATATTTATTTCGCATTTTTTAAAATATTTGTTTTTAAATCATCGATATGGACGTTTTTATATGGATTTTGAAATCTAGCATTTTGATTTTTGAGCTCCCATACGATCTAGCATTATAAAATTTGAAATCTAGCATTATGAAATTTGAGATTATGGCAACACTGACTATAAGCCTCAGCGCGCACATGCAACTCTTACCGAAATTAAATACTTTAATTACTAGTTGATCGATTCCCGAGCACATAAGCAACTTTTTTACCAACTTTTAAATTTTAGAATGCCAAGAATCGAATTGATTTTTCACTAAATCACCTTTTTAGTATGATTTTCTGCATAACTTTGCAAATATTTGTACACATAAATGTAGCCTGACAGTTTAGCTTTAATTGAGTACTCCGTTTTTAAATATCCGACAAATAAAACTCAAGTTCTAAGCCTCATAAAGTGGCCAGATCGGATTTTTTTTCAAGGTTTAATGCAAAAATGTAATGGAAAATCAAATTGATGAGGTCTTTTACCACCATTTTAGTATTGAATTTTTTGTCCTTTCCCAATAATTTTCATACAGAATGTAGCCTGATATTACATCTTTTTTTAAAGACCTTAACATTGAAGATCTGATCATTATAATCGAAGTTATAGTTTTTTGAATGAAGCAATCTCGGTTAAAGGGTTTTTTTTTTTAATTCGGATAATACTGTGCTTCCTCACTGACACCTCGACTCCACAGGACATGAACGATCCAATCTACAATCCAATCCACAATCTGATTTTTATGGATATGTCACTGCTTGGACATGGATTTTTGCGACTCCATGGGATTATTTTTTAGACATGTTCCATAGTCCGGCCATCGTTCATGGCCTGTGGAGTCGGGGTGTGAAGCTATCGTCTGCGGCGATGAATATCTACCACACAAGCAGAGCAACTCATTTCGGGTGATCGTTTAGTTTGTGTCAAAACACAAACTGTTTAGGTGCTCCAATCGGTGACTGAATAGTTTTTGCATCTGCGCGCACTCTCATATAAGAGCATGGGATTCATTTCAGCAACCAAAGTGTTTCGTGACTGAAAGTTGTATTGGCACGCTTAGCCTAAGATTTCGTAAAGAGTTTCTTGCGAAAAGTTATTTTGTAATATTAGGGTTTATAATAGTGCTTTAAAGTATCCGGATAATTCGGATATCCGGATATCCGAAGCGGATCCGGATCCGTGATCGGATATCCGAAGTATCCGGAAAGTGTCGGATAGTTCCGGATATCCGGATAGTTCAATAAGATAGTTTGATGAGTTTTGTTTATACTAATGGTAATATAGTGCAATATAAACATATGATACATGCTTTTAGCGTAGGTTTTAATGCGGAATCAAATAATATAAAAATCAAGACGATACAATCCTCCGGTAAAAAGTTATTGATTTTTAAAGTAAATATGACTACGTATTTCCCTGGTAAAATAATACACCAAATCGTCCGAAATGGAAAAAAATTATACATCAGTGAAACTTGGCGGAAGATTTGAATTTACCATAACAATGAAAAATAAAAGAGTGCATAAAATTATCAGCGTGCCACTGGTGTTTTCTGGACAGCGAGAGGTGGAGATGTGAGCTGGTCAAAATTAAAAACTCATCTTGATATAATTTAAACATGACTATAGGCTATTTTTCGATCGTAATAACATCAAATTTAATGGGATACGATAATCTAAAAAAACGTATATTCCATTTTAAGTAGAACAGGTGAAATATAAAAAGAATGGTAAACTGGTGAAAATTTGCATGTTTATTTAATTTTGCATGAGAACTAAGGATCAAAAGAGACCACAAAAATATCTATGATGAAGGGGTGATCAGAGATCGAAAATAACAGTAGACCTTTATTTTCAATTGGTTTCTCACTGATTGATATCAAATTCACCAAATATCATTTTGGTTTTGGTCTGAGTTTTATTTTTAACAAAGGAAAATGGTTAACCTTAAACCGTTTCCATAGGAAATAAATCACAAATGGTTTAATTATTTAATCTTGTAAACTCAAATCTTTGAAGAAAAAAAATTTAAAAAAATGCCAAACTGATTTTTTTTTCAAAGTACCTACGTTATTAGGCAGGGATGTGACCCGAAAGTGGTGCAAAACCCGTCACTAAACTCCGTCGGAACAGAAGATATCAATGAGGGATTCAAATAGGAAAAAACATTTTCAAATTATGGTGGTTCAAAAAATGTTGTTTTTGACCAATTTCAATGAAAATGACACAGTTTGTATTTGTAGTTATGATAGAATTAAGGGAGAAAAAATGTTTCCTCATTAGGGGGGTTCAAAAAAATGTAACCTCCGTTGTTCCTTGACTGATTTCGATTGAAATAGTATGTAAGTAGCTGACATATCAGGGTGGATACAAAAATTTGTTCTGATCAAAAGAGTCCCTTAAAATATCACTTTTTGCGGACTTCACTACCGTGGCGTCATCGTAGTTAGATTTGATTGAAACCTCCAATTGTTATTCTATACGCACCAATACCATATAAATCAATTATGTACTTTTTTTTATATACCTATCAACCGTTTACAAATATGAATACAATATCACTTAGTTCAAACTATCGGGTTTTTCAATAAGAGCGCTACAAACGTTTTTTTTAAATAAAACAAAAATGGTTTTGGATATCAATGAAATTCTTTGTTTCTGTGAAAGTACGTTTGATACCATTATGTATAAAACTCGATTTCTTTTGCATGGCTACCACGGGCACGCTTGCAGAAGTCCAGACGCTGAACCCAATTTTCGACGGTTTTCAAGCATAAATCGGCCGATACTGCTGCAATTTCACGTTCGATATTCGAACGAAGTTCATCAATCGTCGCTGGCTTGTTGGCATAGACCATAGACTTGACGTAGCCCCACAGGAAATAGTCTAACGGTGTCAAATCGCACGACCGAGGCGGCCAAGCGACTGGACCATTTCGTGAGATAACACGTTCTCCAAACTTGGTTTCCAATAAATTAATTGTGACATTCGCTGTTTGGCTTGTGACACCGTCCTTTTGGAACCACATGTCCTCCAAGTCCATATCAAACGGTGGCGATCCCCATTCACAGTAACGTGGCGGTCTTGATCATCACGGAAGAAGTACGGCCCAATGACGCCGCCGGCCCAAAAACCACACCAAACCGTAATTTTTTCGGGATGCAATGATGACTCATGGAGTACTTGTGGATTGCTGCCTGACCAATACCGCATATTTTTTTTTTATTGACGAAGCCATTCAGCCAGAAATGAGCCTCATCGCTGAAGATGATTTTTCGATGAAAATCCGAATCATTTTCAAGTTGTTGCTCAGCCCAATTCACGAACATACGACGCTTCTGGTGGTCAAGTGGCTTCAGTTCTTGCGTCAATTTAATCTTGTAAGGAAGTAAGCCAAGATATTTTCACAAAATTCGCCACAACGACGTCACAGAGATGCCCAACGCTTGAGAACGACGTGTGAGAGACACATTTGGGCTTTCTGCAACTGAAGCCATAGCGGCAGCAATATTCTTGACACTACGGGCACTTCTGAGTCTCACTGGCACGGGAACATTTTGTATTGTCCCTGTGGATTCAAATTTTTCCACTAGACGCTCAATTGTTGAATTGCTAGGACGATAATGACGACCATAAATTGGACGTAGCGCTCTTAACGTTGAGGCCACTGACTCCGAATTTCGGTTGTAAATTTTAATCATTTCGACTCGTTTTTGGCTCGTAAATCTTTCCATCATGAAATGGCAAACCTTATTGAAGAGAAATGCCAAAAAAGCGGCAAAAAATATGGCGTCGTTTGCTGTCCCTATTGCTCTACTTTTGTAGCGTCCCTGTTGAAAAACCCTTTATAAGTAATGTTAAAATAATAATAATAAATGAAATATTATCATACTATCAGGTAAAAACGAAGTGATATTCACTTTAAAAATCAATAACTTTATACCGGAGGATTGTATCGTCTTGATTTTTATATTATTCGATTTGGCATTAAAAACTACTCTAAAACCATGTATCATATATCGTATAACCCTTAGTATAAACAAAACTCATCAAACAAAATTCGGATCCGAATCTGAATCCAGGTATCCGACACTATCCGGATAGTGTCGGATCCCAACTATCTCATTGAACTATCCGGATATCTGGAACTATCCGGCACTATCCGGATAGTGTCGGATCCCAATTATCTCATTCATAAGTATCCGGATATCCGGATAGTTTGAAGATTCGGATATTGTTTGAAGCTCTAGTTTATAACCTAGAAAATAGCTGCAAAAAAACGTTTATTATAGACTTTTTAATTCGTAGACCTACCTCCAAAACTTTTCGAAAGATTAATGAATGTTTTTTTTTTCTAGCGACAAAATAATAAAGAAGAAAACATTTTTCTTTACCTAACAAAATTCAACCTCAGTTAATTCGAAGGGAATGGAAAGAAAATATCATCATCACGATTAACTTCATTCCGGTTGTTTTTTAAGCCTTTCGATTACCTACCTCTTCCCCCCTCACTACAAAGGTATACGTGCAAGATTAACTCAAAAAACAAACTCAAAAATATTTATCTTGTATTCAGTCTTTATCATAGCTTTGGCAGAAACCCTAAAAATAAGGAATTTACAACATATCACTTTATATCCTTCATCGTTCAAAATGTCGGTTACACAAAAATATATATCCTTCCAACTTTCGCATAAATATTGCCTTCTTAGCCGCACATTCTCCACATTCCTTGATTTTTACCTGTGTGTCTGTATATCTATCTGTCCGTTATAAGTGCTCGTGTGGCATTATGCCAACAACTTGCCATTTGACCGGCATTTGCCTAGGCCTCCTGTGTTTTGAACTCGTATAACTGACCAAATATAGGAGGATGTGTGATGTGGTGTTTATAAAGAGAAATTCAATCGATATGTTATAAAGACTTGAAAGTATCTCAAGGATGTTGACAACCTTCAAGCTGTTTAGCCGGCCAAGCTATATGCCTAGATAGGGTTAATAACATCTGTTCCCGATATGAAAAGTGTAGGATAACATTTCGTTTCATCGTTATTTTCTACTTTATTTCCTCTTGTTTGTAGTTGATATCCGACCCAAAAGAACAAAAATGCGAATAACAAAAAACCATGAACTAACGGGCAGAAACTCTTCTCATTGACGTCATATTATGCTAAGACTGCTTGGTCTTTCTAAAAGGTCAACTATTAAATGAAGATCGAAGGAAGAAACACTCAAGAAAACTTATTCCCCTCGCTCGTAGTCTACATCATTCATGGTGTGGATACTACGTGTTGTATATAATTTCCGGTTGAGGGAATTTATTATCTGCATTCTTCTATACTCCGGTAGCTGATGATGGTTAAACAGAATTTCAAGCTCTATCTTTAGATACAATCCATATCCACTGCTGGTCTGGTTCATTCGATGGTTATGCCTTTTTGTCTGTACGTCTGCTATCGTTGTATATAGTTAGTCAGCTAGCAGGACGACAGACGGGCGTAGAGGAGTGGTGAACGGATGTTGTAGCAAAGCAAGGAAACATTTTCACTGAAAATAAGACAAGACAAAAAAAAAAAAAACAATTAACTCAAGCTGTGGAATTTTTTGGCATGTGCGTCGATTCAAGATCTGAAACAAAAACGAACAGTTGTTCGAAGTTCACCTGTAGTAAATCATTAGCTTTCTATAAGGTTAGCATCACGCTGAATGAACAAAAAAAAAAGATTTATTGCAAAGAATAAATATTAGGCGGATTTAAGGGCGTTGTTTTGGGCAATTTTCGTAATTTAAATGATTTTTAAAGAGCTTTTGAGTGGTTTGTTTCCATAAGATGAATATCTTGCCTTGAAGTTTGTCGAATCAAATCTTTTTTCTTACGTAGGTACACCTTTATATTTTTAATTATTAAATGAAGATTAATGGCAGATTGAAGATAATTTCTGTTTAATTAGTTGAATTATTTATAATTTCTGTTTAATAAATTGAATTATTTAAAATAACGTGCATTTTAAGCAAAAGAATTAGGTACCTGCCTAAAGTTAGAATGTGAAAGTTCAATCATTTGGTGAAAATAAAAGATCTAAAAGTGTAAATAATGAATACCTACCTATGTTATTTAAAGGCGAGAAATATTATTATCAAATTATCAAGTTAGTTGGTAAAGGTAATTTAGTTTGAAGTTTTTAAAATTACCAATGTGCTCCCTACGATGTTTAAAAAAGTAGTCATTCCTTAAATATTATTTGAATGAATGAAAGTGAGTTTCAAGCTGGTTTTCGAACTGGTTACTCCACAATAGATCAGGTTTTCCTCTTGCTAAACATAGCAGAACAATACATGCAGCAAGGAAAGAAAATGTACGCTTTCTACATAGACTTCAAGGCAGCTTTTGACAGCATTGATAGAGAGTCTCTTTTCTTTAAACTAACTGGCATCGGCGTTTCTTCAAAAATTATTGAAATATTAAGGGCACTCTAGGGAAAAGGGTTTGGGATGGAGAGTCTTTCAGAGGAATTTAGTTCCTCGATGGGATTAAAACAAGGGTGTTCTCTAAGTACCCTTCTTTTTACAATTTTTATCAACGATTTGTTGGATTGTGTTGGTGGAGGGGTTACTGTAGCAGGAGAAGAAATTCCAGTTTTAATGTACGCGGACGACATTGTTCTTTAAGCAGAATCTCCTCACCAATTGCAAAGGATGATTAATCTCCTCGAAAGGTATTGTGACACCTGGAACCTAACACTGAATTTAAACAAATCTAAAATAATGGTATTCAGAAAAGTACAGGGAAGGTATGCAGCTTGTGAACGATGGAAGTACAAAGCAGTCGAAATTGAAGTGGTAAAAGAATTAAAATATTTGGGTGTTATGATTTCAAGTAATCTATGTTTCAAAAACCACATAAAAGCAGAACTCAGAGAAGCAAAATCTGCTGTATGTGTTTCTTGGAAAAAATGCATTGAAAAAAATCAATTCATCACTCATATAAATACAAACCTTTCCAAGCTGTTTCCAAATCAATTATGTTGTATTCTGCTCAAGTTTGGGGTTACAAAGAGTATAATGATGTGGAAAAGTTACTTCGATTTTTTCTAAAGCGAATCTTTAAAGTACCTGCTACGACCCCAAACTATATGCTCCACATCGAAACTGGAATACCGCCAATGTTCATAGATTCTCTGAAAATTCACTTCGACTGCATTTTAAAAATATTTCAAATGGATTCCTCGAGGCTGGTCAAGAAGATTTTAAATCACCTAATCGTAAATAAACTGAATTTCCTAAAAACCTGGTCAACCCTTTCTGAATCTGTCGGAGAAATAATAAACTTTAACACAGAAAACATTTTCGAGTTTAAAAAAACTCTGTACATCATTTTATCAAAAGTGGACACAAATCATCGTGATGACTGTATAAATCAGGCAAGAGCATCCCAATATAGGAATTACTACAGTAAGCTTCAGTTCAATCTAGCTGCAACAAACTACTTTCATGACAAAAACTCAACAGAACTGATATCTACAATCTTCCGTGCGAGAGGAGAAATTCTTCATTTAAATTTTATACCTCACAGACCAGAAATGCCTCTGCAATGTGAATTATGCAACACAAAGGAAAGAGAAGATATTTATCATTTTTTGGGTTCGTGTCCCATCCTACGGGAACATAGGCGACTTGTTTTTGGAACAAACTATATTGACAGAGAAGACGTTGTATGCATCCTGAATGGTTCCAATGGCTGGAATAAACTATACAGCTTTATCAAATCAGCTTCTATTCACAGACAGAAGATTATATCAGAAAATTTTTAAATTCAAATCATTATGCTTTTAAAATAATGCTGTTCTTAACTTTGTCAAATTTGTTTACTTTTCTTTTAAATTTTTAAACTAATTGCATCTTAAAACTCATATTTTTAAAAAAATCATAATTCATGCTTTATTTAACTTTCATTATTTTTGTCAATCTGGCCGACGGTTTCAAAACCAAGTCTAAACAAGACTTGTACTAATATTAACTATGTAAATTTTATTATTCAATCAATAAAGTCAATAAAATAATAATAAACAATATTATATGAATAGTGCCTAATATTCTTCTATTAAACAAAGAAGTGTTGGATGGAAAATTAGGATTCCATGACAAAGACAAATAGATATTAATAGTGAGCTTCCGTCTATATTTGTATGTTATTTCATAGATGTTTGTTCATATATTATTTTATTTACATTAATCATTAAAAGACATCAGATAACTTGCTAGGGATTAGTCAAAAGGTATCATATCCCCCAAAAAGATGTCGCAAAACGTTCAGAAATTAAGGAGATTAATAACATTGTTGAGTTTTTGTGGTAAGTCGGATATTACGACCGCTGCGCGCGTCGGCTACTGCAACCACATTTGGCTGGTCTCTTGGCGGTCTTTATATAAGCGGCGCGTGTCGGCTGTATGTATCTTTTGTATAACTTTCATAATCGAAATTGTAGAACACAAAATTTCGAACAACTTTTGTTTATGCATTTTTTTCTTCCTAATCAAAAATGATCGAGTTATTATTAGATAAATAAAATCGAATTTTCTTTAAATTAATGGCGTCCAACGCCTTCACGAGTCTCTAACGTTTTATCTTCACTCAATGATGCTGATGACTTGTTCTTCCTTTGTGATTTGAATTTCCCAGGATTGACCCGGATCCCTTGCGATGACCACGATTTAATTTTTGATCCTATTAATATAACGACTGAGCAGCAATCTTCCGTTATTGATTTTTTTTTATAAAAATGGATATAACCAAATTTGTACCTTACAAAATAATTTTAAAAATGTTCTTGATCTCGTATTTACAAATATTTTTGATAGCTTTGTCTTAGAAGAGACTTCATCTATTATTACTAACAAAACAATTTTATCGTGATAAAACTCAACCGAAGGCTTGTGAGAACAAATTAGTCTTTGAATTCAAAAATCCCAATTACGACCAAATAAATTTATTTTTGAATAATTTTAATTGGTCTATTGACATGTCATCGGTTGAGTACAAAGCTCTTGAACTTTCTACAGTTTTACTTTTTGTTTTTGAAAATTTCATTCCGAAAAAAGTTATTTCATCTAATAACACATCTCCTTGGTACGATACAATATTAACTAACTTAAAAAATCGGAAAAATGGGTAGCTTCGGGTAATTTAAACAATTATGAAATGTTTCTAAGTATCTACGATGCATATAAATGATACGACAAATTGTGTTACGACAGATATGTTTTTAAAACAGGATCTATTATTTAAAATAACCCTCGTCACTTCTATAAATTTATAAACTCAAAACGCAATGTTTGCAATTTTCCTTCGACAATGCATTCCGATAAGGGGGCTTGTTCCAAAGTAAATGATATATGTGAATTGATTGCATCGTTTTTTGAGACCGTCTATAATGATTCCATAATTTTTGATAGTAATGATTTCACTCATATTATGGAAAATAGGATTATTTTGAGTTCTCTGACAATAACAATGTTCGACCTAGTTCATGAACTAAAATCCATTGATGTTAATAAAGGTAGAGGTCCCGATGGTGTTCCACCATTATTCCTGAGAAAAACGGCAAAAACTATTGCCAAACCATTGCTAGAACTTTTTAATCTTTCTCTATCCAATGGTATTTTTCCGGATGCATGGCGTAATTCTTTTTTAATACCAATATTCAAAAACGGAGATAGATCAAATATTAATAATTACCGGGGAATTGCCATTTTGTCAGCTATTCCCAAGTTATTTGAAAAAATGGTGACTGATAAGTTAAGTGTTGAACTGAAGTTGGTCATAAGTGAGCATCAGCATGGTTTCTTTAGGGGTAGATCCACAGCTACTAATCTTGTTGATTATACCTCTTATATTCTTCAAGAAATGGATAAAGGAAACCAGGTTGATGCAATCTATACTGACTTTAGTAAGGCCTTCGGCAAAGTTGACTACAGTCTGCTTCTTTTTAAACTTGAAAAGTATGGCATTCATTCTACTTTATTAAGGTGGATAGCTATTATTTGTCAAAACGTACTCAGTGTGTA